>VFFE01007103.1:1005530-1021931 GCA_008921705.1 Burhinus oedicnemus | reverse complement strand
AAAAAAAAAAAAAAAAAAAAAAAAAAAAAAGTTTGGTGGGTTTTTTTAGGTTGGTTTTTTAGGGGGATGGGGGGAAAGGAGGCCCCCTCCCTCTGCAGCCCCCCTCCCTGCTAGAAAAGCACACGCACGGGCCCGCCTCCCATTGAATGGGGGGCTTTGTGCGGGGAATTTCCGGAACACAGCCCAGGGCTGGAGGCGCAGTGTGAGTGGAGGGGCTTTGGGCAAGGAGCCTCCCTTAAGCCCACCCCATTACCACGGTCACTGTTTGCCCTGGGCTCTCTAAAAGGACTATTGTTGCCTGTTGCCAGGTATTCCCTAGCAACACTTAAGCCAAGCTGCCTCCTCTATTTATGGCAGAAACTTTTCAATGGTCTCCAAAACACGTGCTTGTCAACTTGGGAGAATACCTTCAAACAGACACAGAGGGGGAAAAA
Source organism: Burhinus oedicnemus (assembly GCA_008921705.1). NCBI lineage: Eukaryota > Metazoa > Chordata > Aves > Charadriiformes > Burhinidae > Burhinus > Burhinus oedicnemus. The sequence continues at coordinate 1,021,497 of VFFE01007103.1, read as the reverse complement.
AATAATCCCAACCGCTTGCTTTAGTTGAAATATGTGTGTTGGGGGTGCTTTTCGATTTCTTGTCATTTACCTTGGATCAGCAACCCAAACAATTGCAATTTAAAAAAAAAAAAAATCCCTCCCCATCACTCTCTCCCAGCCCCAGTCCCCTGCACTACCGAGCCTTTCTACTGGTGGGTGGGTTAGAGGGTGTTTATTAGATGGATGAGCCTTTGCTACACTTGGAAACTTTTTGCACAGATTACTTCATTATTTTAAGACAGATTTTGATTTCTTTGTGTGTGCCAGAGCCTTTACAAGAACCACCCTACTTCTTGTGTTGTCTGCCGGCAAATGGCCTATTACTAAGAGGGGTGTAGGGTTGGGGAGGGGGACAGTTATATGCCTGTGCAGCATAGACATAGCACCACTAAGTTCCATCACCAAACAGCTGGGATAATCACTTGTGGTGGACGCTGGGTTTGAATACATACAGGCACGCGTGTGTAGTTATTCCAGGAAGGACATATTTCCACACTTGCACTTCTGCAGTCAGTTTGTCAGCTGTAGACAGCCAGTGGTCCAGTCAAGTTCAAAGAGGGAATTAACATGCTGCATCTCCAAAACAATGCATACATATTCTGATGACCGAGTGTAATGATGTGACAGAAACGCTTTTATGGCAAGTCTCCCCTGATAGAAACAGTCTTTGCTCTTTCTGCGGCATGTCATAAAAAGGATTCTAACGTAAACTGGTGTCATTGCCTACTAGCATCGTATTTACTTGCAGATTGTGGCTGCTACAAAACAGTGAAGTCATTGTCACTGTTGGGAAAATCTTATCAGATAACAGGAAAATGTAAGGTACAGTCAGGATTTGCAAAGACAAGCCAAAGCAGTCTGGTACCCAACTTACAGTGAATTTCAATGGGCCATGAACATCTCTGAGCTGCCCACCATGCTAGCAGTGGGTTCATTTCCACCACCATGGATGACAACACATTGATGCAGCGTCAGCACCATGTCTGGAGTGATACTCTGAAGTTTTCCCATCTGCAAATTCATACCGATTTTCCTGACACATCCTTTAAAGCTTCAGTACACCAACATGACATCCTGGCCTGGGAACGTGTTTCTTAGCTGTAACCTCTAAGCTGCTGCAGTGGCCCCATGAGCTGAGCGGCACAGAGCCATGCAGGAGGCTAACCTGAGGCGGCCGCCCACAGTGTGAGCACCACGGAGGCCTTCAGAGCTGAAGCAAAGCCCCAGGAGTGAAATGGGACTGGTGCTTTCGGATAGCCTCGTGTCTGACTGACAGGGAAATACTATGCTGACTTTTGCTGCTCTCTTTTCATAGTAGATGACAGAGGTCAGAGTTGCCTCTCTTGTTCTGACTGAGAAACTGTAAATATTGCATACATGTTATTCCTTCTGCATGTGATCTTGGGCTGTGACCTTCTGTGGTGAGCTGTGCCAGGCTTGCAGGAAGATCAGAGCGTATAACAACACAGTAATTCTCTTTTAAGACCTATAACTATAGAAGCTACTCAATCAGTGAGAGCGTACTCTTACTCCAAAATGACTTGCGCATTTTGTGATAATATATCTTTTCCCAGGGATGTGTGCCGGTGTCTCCACAGAGAAGTAAAATATAGTATACCCATCTGTCTGCAACTGGCCACGGTGCTTCTTCATTCCCATCTGCCATGGAATAGTCCCTGCTCTCAGCTTGGCCTTCAAAACTCAGTTTTGTTTCTGTTTTATAGAAGTACTGTAATTAGCAGATGCTACATTTCCTGTGTTAACATATTCCCCTGCAGAGCTTGACATTAGAGTGAATGTAAATGGTTTCATGAAGTGCAAGATTAGGGCTGTTTAAATAATTGTTGTAATTGAAAATATGTGTATTATTATCTCTCAAGATGTTTTAGATTAAATTAATGAAGTTCACATCTGGAGGAGCAGATCTTAACCCTTTACGTGATTATGATCCCTTAACTAGGTAATCTGAAGCTCAGATATTTGGTCCAGCCTTCATAACACAACTGTTCTTAGCGTTGAAAAATACTTTGTCTTAGCCCTTTCTATACATTTTATTAACCTCTCGATTACAGTGCTCAGTTTAAAGCAAATAAAGCAAAAACTAGCAGTTTGATGTGTGGAAAGTCAGACCCATAGTCTCTGTTAAAACTAGTAGAGTATACAAAACCTGACAGAGATGCCTGTCTTTTGCCCTGCATTTAGTCAGCAAGCAGAATAAAATATATTAGATGGGCAAGATTTTAATTTCTGGAACATACACCATTGTGCTCCTGCATGACCACAGGCAGCACGGAAAAAAGGCATTCCTATTTCTTGCAAAATCTCTCCCAGCTTCTTAGCTATTTTAGCCCCATGACCCCAATTTACCTGTCTTTGGTTGTAAAGGTGCTCAAATAACTTAAAAAGAGGCATGGAAAAATAGATTCCCTCTAGAGGGACTGATTACTCAATACTTTCTATTTATTTACAAGGGTTAACTTCGAGTTCTTTTCTTTGCAGCTGGCTGACACGCATCCTAAAGGTGATTCTGTAATCTGGACAAAAATGATGGTTCCCAAGTGAAGAGAGAGATACAACTTTGGGCAAGCTGTTCTTCTGTGGACAGGTTTCCTTAAAAATAGCTGTCATCATCCCTGTTTGCCTGTCTCAAATTGTATATTTGTGACTTCCAAAATATCCCATGAAAACGGTGTTTGCAACTGTCAGCCACTGTTTGCCAACAGCCAGCATAATTGTTTGTTACACTTGTTTCAAAGAAATGATCTACTAGCCCAGATATTCACTGTGTGTTACTTTGGCAAATAGTCACTGATATATATGCCAGTGCTTAAAGTAATTCTGGGTAATTCTGGGGCAGGTTTTTCAGCTTCTGACAAAATTCATAGTTTTCTTGGTGCCTTGTGGAAAATTACACGCTTGCCCACATTCTTGAAGCTACAATACTTTTACTTAAACTCACTTTCTCTCTCATCAAAGGAGAGGTCCGGCTTAAGTCACTCTCAGATTCCAAAACACGTTAGTATGTGTCTTGCAGCCATGTGTAAAAATCTCTAACTTCCTTAAAACTGACATCCCAGCACTTGAGCTCTGGCCTTCCAGTCCTGAGCCATCACTCAAGACCAGAGTCTTTCCTCCTGGAACACCTGGACTACAAAAAGTTGCCAAGAGGGAAGCTGGAGTGATTCTTACTCCTCCTGTGTTCATGTGAAAGTCATTCTTGGAAGGTAAACTGTGCCTACCAGTTAAATTTAAGATGTTTGCAAACTGATGGTGACCTCAGTATGACATGTCCATATCAATATAGTTTCTGTCTCTTTCATGCTACCAAGACATCCAGTTTCAAAGAGAATTACTGATTTTCTCTATATATTCTTTATTGTCCATCTTTATGGTTGTTGCACACTGAGCAGTATGCACAAACATATGTTCACAAGCACCACCTGGGAACTTACAATTTATGAAATATTTGGGGATGAGAATTCAGTGGAAAGAAAGCCTGCCTTCTCCCTGTCAATAATGAATGGTAATATTCAAGCAACACCTCATCTGAACCTTTTCTGAAGGTTGGAATGGTTTAAATTACTTCCTTTTCTCTGCCATGTGATCCTGTTTGTGCTCCTTTTCCTGAGTCAGTAAGGAAAATGCCAAAATCCTTCAAAAGACCTGCTTCTAGCAGGCTTCCAGTCTGATCACACCAAGGTGGCGTGCTAAGAAACCTGATGGACAACTCATTTTCTCATCCATAGTCCAGTTCAATTAGAAGATGTACATGGCTCATGTCAAGTGTGAAGCTGACTCACTCAGATAACTGGCAATATTGACCAAATTTGCAAAAGAGTTTTTCAAAAACTGACTAGTAATTCTGAGTGTTCAGGGTGAGATACCTTGAAAAAGCTTGACTTGCAGAAAGCATTGAAAACTTCCTTCAAGAAAATGAAACTGCTGAAATGTTCCCTCTTGCACATTCAGCCACTGTTGTCTTCAGACTCACTCATGACCTCTGAAAATCTCTGTCCAGTTCACCTCTAAGCAACAGTTCAAACTGAGGTCAGTAAACACAAGGAACTGAGAGGTGACGACCAGTGTGAAATAAGGTTGACCTCATCACACTGCCTAGCAGGCGGTTGGCTGTCTCACAGAAGACACGTCCCACATTTGAAACAGCTGATTCCAGTAGAAAAGGCAAGGACGTAACTGTTGTGGCGACTGTGTGTCCCTCTCAGTGCTAAGCTTTCCACAGAGGGTGGTGGAGGTCTCATGCCAGTGGGGATCCTTGTCTTGCTCCCATCCAAGTTACTATTCATGCTTATGTGGAGTTGCAGAGCTTGCTCCAGTCACACAGAAAGCAACGAAGATGCTTTTAAATTAGCATTCATTGTTTGATGACTTTCTCATCCTTTTCAGAATCACCCGTGGGCTCCTAGATAAAATATTTCCTCTGAATAAACCTGCTCTGGTCCTTTTGTTGTTGTGTGGTAAGTGTATACTTTTACTGCTTCCTGACTTACATGAAGTCAAAGGAGAGGAGTTCCAAACACATTTGGCGACACCATCCACCTGAGAGGACAGGTATTGATTTTCAGAGGCACAGGCAAGGCTGGGAGCTAGAGGCTGTGGCATCCCGAGAGTGAAATCTGAGAGGTTTAAGGGCTCCCCGCTGCTGCTTTGGCTTCACTCCCTGAGTCAGGAGGAGTGGTTGTTTCACACAGGCCAATGATCCTGCTGCAGCAGCAGGTTTTTTCTCTTTGAGAAGCAGTATCTTCTAGCTATTGATGAGCTCTTGCTGTCCTGCATAACCTCTGCTCCGGGGCTGATAACCACAGGCTAGCACAGCACCACTGAAAGGTTGTTGACCCCGACCTAGTCCATCCCTTTGCCCTGAAGGCAGTGTCAGCTACACAACCATTCATAGATTAATAGACTTAAATGCACAGCAGCACTATCATGGCTGCACAGCAGTGTGCTCACAGCTGATTTTGTTTATTTATGTATGTATTTGAGGCAAAGATTAGTTAAAAACCTACAAAATAGCAGGACCTCCATGGTGCATCACCGTGGGTTGGTTCTTGACATAAGGGTGAAAGCCCCTATAGAGAGAGGGGAGGGTAAGTGCTGCTTTGCTTGAATGTCTTCATAGCCAGAGGTTTTCTCCCCATCAGCAGGAAACTGTGAGAGCTCTGAGCCTTCGAGTTTCTTATTGTGTATTTCCTATTTGTATTCAGTATTAAAAATGTTTTTTTAAACAAGCACTAACGTGTTGGACTTTGAAGCCAGAGCAGGGGGAGGTTGCTGTTGCCTACAGTGGGGCAAATGGTCTGGAGACATCTTGGTCTTCACTCTGGCCATAGACTAAAGTGTGATGTATTTGCTTAAACCTGGATGCAGAGAAGCACTTACACTTGTACTTAAATCTGGAACCATGAAGGCTTTCCAAAATCAGGGTCTCAATGCATTACGTACAGGCCTGAGAGATACCTTTCATTATGAGAGTACAATATTACTACGAAGGTTCAGTGTTAGCAGTGGAGCTCCATCCTTGTTGAAAGCTTCCAGGCACTTCCATAATAATAATAATGTTGATAATAATAATAATAATATGATGTACAGAATGGGTCTGCTATATGCCTTCCAATTCCTCTCCCCTCCAGCCAGACAAAAAGGAAACTAAAACTGAATAAATCATTAAAGTGAATGTGACTGCAGTGAACTAATACCAGAACTCTTTCAGTTATGACTGAATTATTTGGCCTGCATCTAGTGATTAATAATGGAAACAGGAAAATATATAGATTATTCTGTAATTATGTTTCATAAGATAGCTGACGTGCTTCTGAAAGACTGGGGTTTTCTTCTGTAGCTCTGTCTTTGCTTTTCCTGTTTGCATTTATTTTTATTGAAAACAACCTCACAAACAAGAACTATGGATTTTCCAAGATGACTCTCATTAGGACCCATGTTTTGAATGAAAAAAAGTTTATAAAGCGGTTATTCTACAAACAGTTTTTAACTAGATACAAAAGCAGTTGAATCTATAAATAAATCCTCATAACCTGTTCATATATGGAAACTGAAATGAAGACAAAGCTTTCGCTTCAAAATCTGCTTAGATTTTCAGATTTCGTTTATGGCATGGGTTTCCAAAGATTAACTTTTCTCTTTCAAACTGCATTAATAGCATTAGGCCTCAATTAATCAGATTCAAAATTTGGAAACAAAGAAAGTATTTTGTCTGTATAATCACTGAGAGGCCATATACCAGGATCTTTTCTTACCAGCCTTTTTAATGATTATTTCAGTCCAGAATTTTTTTTTAAAGAACCGCTGAAATCTAGGCTTTGAATTTTGTAAATGAGCTCGCTGCCCAACGCACTTCTCAGCAAGATAAGGGCAGAATGGCATTTGCAGAAATGCTTAGCTATCTCTCTAACAATCCTGCTTGGTTGTGGGCCCCTTGGTAACAGCTTGGCAAATCTGCAAAAGGAATGCGACTATATAGTTTGTGTGTGGATTGTTGAGTCATTATAGCCTCCAAATTGCACAGCAGATCATTAATCATAGGCCAAGATAGGCAATCACTGCAGAAACCTGATGAAAAGGCTCCAGAATAATGCCTGCTAAATCATGTTTAACATGCAGACCTTGCCTGTGCAGATATGGAAAGGGGGAGGTAAGGAAAAAAATCATTCCCCTTTTAGGAAAGAAAACTTCTACTTATCTTTGATTTGCATTCAGCCCTCCCTCAATAGTCCTTAAGCCTGTTATTTAATTCATTTTGGTGCCAGGTCCCATCACAAAGCGAAAACCCTAACCAGGACCTATGCAGTCTATGACCTCCAAACCCCCTGTCTTTTCTTGTCAGTTCTATGTCATTTGTGCAGTTGAACTCCACCAATTTGAAATGCTGACCTCTTCCATAGACAACCTTATTCTCCTTGAGTGAAAGAAAGGGCCAAGGCCTACAAACCACTCAAGCGAGAGATGGCAAGAAAAGAGAAAAGTGGTTGACTCGTAAATCAATTTCCACAGCCCACCCAAAACCCACACAGACAATAACGACGGTATTTTTAAAAAGTTGTGTTGTTGTGGTTTTCTTAATTGAGATCATTCTCTTTAGAGAAAGTTTCGCGCAAAGTGAAGTTGTTTGTTCAGGGTGGAAAATTAGACTAGATCCCGCTCACAACCCATTTCAAATCAGGGTATATTTATATCAGACCTCCGTTCCCACCTGTCATCCCCGCAGAAAAGGAGCACAGCCTCACAAACAGGTCTTTGTCCATGCTGGAAGAGGTGGCAGTATCTAAAGAAAGAGAAACATTTGGGGCACAAATGCAAACTCAGACCACGCAGTACCAGTATGTGGGAAGAGCGATGGTACCTGGCTTTGTGCTGCTCCATCTGCCCACATGGACGTAGCTGTGCAGCTCTGTCTTTGGGCCCCCGCGACCCCATGCATGTGTCTGTGGCCTGTACCAAGCCCCTGGTGTGCTTTAAGCAGGGAAGAAACATGCGCACGTATGGGCTGCACCGAGCCAAGCACACACATTGTGCTTTAGAGACACGCGAGCAAGCATCCAGGCACACAAACCCACCAGAAACCGGCCACCACACAGTGAGGCAAACTTTAAAGTCCCATATTTCACTCCCTAGGGGTCTCATTCTGTCTGTGTTACTCGCTTGGGAAGGTTTCCTACTCCTCAGGTGGTCTCACTGGATTCAATGATTATGTCTTTGAAGAGCAGCTGCAGAAATTGTCTGGAGCACATCATGCCCCAGGCCCCCATCCCCACTAGCAGCTTCCCATTTTTCAGAGGCCTGGATCTGGCTCTTCTGTTTCTTACTGGACAGGCACGTCTCTGGGTTTAAGGCTGGGACATCCCTAAACAGCATTACCCATCTTCCCAATGGGAAAGAGCACCCCTCCCCTGCCAGGCTGGTGTATCTCAGTTCTGCTCTCCCAGCATCATAATCCTCTGGAGCACGGGATGACTAGTTAGTCTCTGTCAGAAAAGGCAGGTGCAAGCCTTAGGTTGCACATAACAAATGAATCTTTCAAGATTTGTCATTGATCTGGCTTAGTTTTAAATGCACCCAAAGCTTATTGTCGCTTACAACATATTTAGACAAGTCCATGGCAGAAAAAAAAATCTCTGGGAGGAATTAAATGCAGTAGCCCTGCCTCTGGCTCTGCACATCCTTGAGCCATATATCACTGAAGGTGGTATCACCACATGCTACCCCTTTCTTATTTTTTCCTCCAGTCTCTTGCATTGGCCCTTTCTGGGCTACTCAAACCCTCCCTCCAACTTCTCTTTCTTGAAACAGAATAATGGTGCCTTATGAGCTGAGCACCCTTGATATTTTTTAAGCAAAATACAGCGTGATGTGTTGTTATGGAGGTAGGAAAGTTACTCCAGGAGAAGTACCTACAGTGGCGGACTAACTTCTCCAAGGAACCTGGCCTATTGCATTGGACTTTCTCTAAATTTCTGTGAAAATCCTGATGGAATACAGTCAATGGGAGGGGTTTCTCATCTGGGAGAGCAGATGCTCCGAAGGAATCTGCCTGTGGAGCCTGCTCAGCCGATGTGCCCCCACCGGGTCTGCGCCTGCTTGCCGTGGGGCTTACCGGCCCCGAGCCCTTGGGCAGAAAGGAGATTTGGAGCTGTTTATACCACTTGACCCTCCGTCCAGATGACCTTCCATCATCTGGGGCCAGCTGATGCTAAGCAGTAAATTAAATTCAGTGGCATGCTGTCTCACTTCTCAATGGTGTTTTAGTGTGAGAGCCGGAGTCCATAGAGCAGGGCTCATTACACGCTGCTACAGCAGCTGGAGCTAAGGGGACTGTCAAGCTCATTACCTTTTATAATATGCCCACCGATGGAGCTAGGTGTGCTGTAGATGGATTTGTCAGAGGCCAGCACTTTTGTTCGGGGGTGAAGCACCACGTTAATCTGACAGGCAAGACTCCACATTATGCAAAAGGAAGAATTCAACAGGAAACAGATGCGTGTGGATAAAAATAATCAATGTTTTCACAACCTGCACCTCTGAGTGCAGCAGCATCTGTAGCGGTTGAAAGGACACATCCTCTCCTTCCTCATCGCTTTTCCTCAGCAAACCAAGGCTTATGGCAAGCAGTTTGAAAAGTTGCACCCCAGTTCAATGAAATCCTTATATTTTACCAAAGTTTTCAGCGATGATTTTGTTCACTTTCTTAGTCAACTCTGTGTGTGTCATTGTCTAGCCAAGTAAATCAGCGATGATTTTGCTCCTGGATGTCTGAAGTAATGCACCAAACCCTGTATTTAACTATGCTTATTAGTATTCTTGCACACACTTCCATCCAAAGCTGACCTTGCAACACCATTTTGTTTAGAGTGCAGCGCAACATATTTTTATAATCAATGTGCATTCACCTAATTTGTCATAATCCAGAAAAAAATGCCACATGCCTGTAAAGGAGAGAAAATGGCAAAACTAGAGAAGAAAACTGGCCGTATCCAGGCTCCTTGGCTAGATAATGCATATTGTGAATCTGTCCATTAATATGCAGATCTTTTGGGAAGAAGAACCTCAGATGTGTAATGATGATGAAGTGAGAAGTACAAGGTCTGTAGTCTTGCTGGCTACTGTCCCTGCAGTACAGCGGTGGACAGCTGAACTGACAAATTTAAGAATAACCCATTTGTCATTGCAAACTGTCTTCCTGGGGACTTCGTTGATTAAGATCTTGAAGGATAAGAGGCTGTTTCTGAACTTTTGAGCTCATTAACACTTACTGGTTATGGCCGTCAGGTTACCGATGGTGGGCAACATCTCTGCTAGCAGATAAGGAAGAGTTTACAGAGCTAGGAGGAGGTGGACTTAAGGGAATGCCCTGACATTGTAAACCTTGTCCTTTCTGTGCCCCTTGATTCACATTTCACACATCCCTCTTAGAAGACTTAGTCTGTTGTATGGTAGGTGGGAACCTTACACAGGCCCATCAATGAGGTAGCCAATTTTAATTTCCTGCTTTCTTAAATAGGGAGATGGCAAGGATAAGTGTGCGTTGTCTCAATTACAGCGGTAGCAGTTAGCAGGCGTGCATTTAACTGTGGTGTTAATAAGGCACATGCTCCTGGTCGTGTCTCACAGAAGTAGTTGTGTAGCCCTTGCTTCTTTTCATGCTGTGGTGGCATCTGGCACAGCTAGATCCTTGTTTGGGTTATTTAATTGCTTCTTTGCCTGCCTTATGCAAACTACATTTGTAGCTAGGTCTGACGCGGGCTTTTGGGCACTCGGACCCATGACTGCACTGCATTTAGTAAGCACTCTGCTCTGTCCTGTAGGCAGTATTTCACATAGTCACCCAGTGACTTTATTCAGTTCGCTGGTCCCCAAAGTTATTGTCACTCTGCATCATTTACCAATACAATTTTCACAAACAAAATTAGTCATTGCAATGTAGGTGTATGGAAGCCGTCCCACTCTGGAAGGATTCATTAAAATTCCCATAATAGTCTCCTTGTCAGGACTCTTGCCTGCTGTCTGGGAAGTATTTCAACAAGTCTGTCCTACTGTTGTGTTAATTAAACATTGTTCTATTTATAAATGCTCCATTGGTCAGTAGCAGTTCCCCACACAGAGAGCAAGAAGGAGTAGTGGTAACTAAAAGTGATGTGCCAAGAAGACGGGATTTGGCCATGCAGAGAAGCCAAGGGACAACCCAGACTGAGCAGAGTGCCCCTCGTGGACCTGTCATTGTCCTCATCACCTGCCCCTGCAGCCGCTGTGGTCTTCTGACAAGAAACTTTGGAGCAGGGGAGGAAGGGAGGAGGTTTACTCACTGCTTCTGCCAGCAGCTATTTTATTTCTGTTTGTCTATACATCATAAACCCTTCACAGTGATTGCCATGGGGTGTTGTAGAAGGCAAAAATATATATGGGTTCAGAAAGAGCCCAGGTAGGTGAAAGGAGGCTAAAGCCATCATCCTCTTGTGCTTGTCTCACGTTCCCACCAGCCTCCTCTACTAGCCACTTGCACAAACACATCCCTCTTCTGCCATATGTGTGGACACAAGGACGGGGAGCTGCAGGAGCCCTGGGATGCTGCTTGCTGCTACAGGATCATCTCCTGGAGCTGGCACTGCCTGGGTCTCCGGGATGTCTGACCGGTGCTGCTCTTTCTGTATACTCCTGTTTTGCTCATCAGCAACCCTGCTCTGTGCTGACGTCCTGCCCAGCAGTAAGTGGCATGGCTGTTTGGTAGGGAGTCTCTCTCCCTTTCATGATTACTGTGAATTTCTGCCTTAGTACCTTGTACTGCATCCTGTGATACTGCAGGTCCATGCTGTCCCCCATTCTGCACAACTGGGGGCAATTGCCAGCATTTTTACCCATCTTCTGCAGGCTCACTGGCCTCAGAGACAGGAGAAGTTGGCCACCATCCCCACCAGCAGGTCCCTAAGAGGCAGAAGCCAAATCTCTGGTGAAGCCCAGGGGAATTTAGAATTCAAGTGAGCAGTGTTTGCAATGAGATACTTCTGAAAGTCATGTCTGTGCTTTCTCCTTGATTTGCTGGTCTCTTTCTGCCCCACACTTGTTCTTGATATACCATGCTGGCAAGGGATGTGAGAGTGCCTGGGTGATGTATGCAAATGCATACTTACCCTGGAAGCTGGTTCAAGGTGTAACTCTTGAGCTGCTGCAGCCCCAGATATGAGAAGCCATAGAGGCTAAAGAGGACACCAAAGTTGTGGCGGAGAAGGAAGCAAAAATTTGACAGCAGAAAGTGTAAGGTGCTGCCAAGCTCATCCATGGACATACATCCGTCTAGAACCTTACCTGGGTGCTCAACTCCAACTTCAAATCATCGAGTATGCAAAATCTATGAAGACCACATAAAACATTGGGGTTCCTCTGAGTGGCAACACAGTCAGTGAGAGATAAGCTGAGCTTCTTTTTTCAGCAGGATATGAAACACTGTAATTCTCCTTGCTAGGTCAGGGCCCATAGCTGAACAGATCAACTTGATGTGCATTATAGTAACCTAAAATGTGGTTCGCTATGAAATTTAAAACAGGATGAAGCAAAGTGTGTCCCACTGCCTGTTCTTCAGCCTCTTGGATCAGCAGCTCCAAATGCAGTTTGTATGGCATGGGGAAATATGCACAGACATTGGTTAGAAATTTCAAGTAAAAGTCTGAGGTCTCTGAAGAGCACCCTTCACCTGAAGGGCTCAGGGGGTTATTAATAACCAGTGCCCCTTTGCTTGTAGACCAACAGTCTGACATTATCCTGTGAATTGTCTGAAAGCTATTCCTGTCCCACGGTGACACGGCAGTGGATGTGGGAGAGGCCGTAGGTTTTGTGTTGACTGGTTATACCATCGTTCACTGGTGTACCCTTCAGAGATGCACCAGCGAAGACCTCCAGTACTAGTGAGGCGTTTAAGCACTTGCTTAAATGTTACCGACAGTTAAGGCAGCAGGCTGGCCTCCTGCCTTGCTCAGGGAAACCCTCCATCACCCTCTCGCAGGCCCTTGGCAAAGCAGGGTGGGGAACCTCTCTGTGCTATTGCCCGGGTCGTGTTTGTCCTGGATATGATGCAGGACTTTGCTCTCTTGTGCTGTCAGTCGGGCGCCTTTCAGGAGCACCGTGTTCACTTCTCTGAGTGCACACGTGAATTGTTGTTTACTCAATAACAAATCAAACAAATTCCCTCTCCTATTCAAAGCAAACCGCAATGATAAAAGCGGGCTGATTTCCAGTATTATTAGCGCCGATTAATGCCTTCCCTTCACTTAACTGTCTTTATTTCACATACAGGTGGCTTTTTTTTCTTTTTTCTTTTTTTTTCTTTTTTTTTTTTTCATTTAGAAATGTCGTCGCCACTTAATTAGCAATGCGTTGTTACCTGAAAGTAAAAGCAAGCCTATCTCAGGCCATATGGCAAGGTTTTAATCTGCACTGTCACGGTATAATCCTGTCGAAATGGCTTCCCTTTTCAGTGAAAACTGCATTTCACACTTTACTAATATGGGGCTTTTCCTTTCCTGTTCCAGAGTAATATAGCCCTGCCGGTGCAGCAAGTGCAAATTAAAATAGCTCACAGCTCCAACCGGCAGCAGGAGGGGAGAGCGAACGAGAGAGCGGTGTGGCTGGAAGGGAGGGTGGAGGACCCCATCCCAAAAGGGGAACACAGATTCCTTCTGTGATATTGGACCAAGTGAGTTTGGGCTCCATTTCAGAAGACAATTCCCACCCCTATCGCACAGGCCTGGACTACGCCACTGGGGCTGATTATAGGGATCTTTGTGGTTTTTACTTTCCTTCCCGAGTGCTATTGGGAGTTTATAAAAGCAGAAAGCAAGAAAGCAACGTGTTACTGCAACGTGTTACTGCAAAGTAGGAGTGACCAGCAGAAGACTTGGGCAACTTGACTGCTGTACTAAGAGGTACACACAGCCTGGTGGGTCACATTTTCAAAGGAATTTTGCTCCCAAGCAGCTTCCAGGTGACATATAGGACAACACACAGATGTTTGCTCTGATGTTTTAGGGGAAGTGAAGGTCTTCTGAGAAAAATATGTGACTGTCCCTTTTTGAGGTGGTAGATGAAGAGCACAAACAGGATTGAATCCTGCTCACAATGGGGTGAAAGGAAACACGGACTGTCTCTCCCCCAGAAAAATAAACCGGACTATTAATATGCACTGTCTCTCCCCACAGCACTTTGCAAGGGAGCAGAGTCTGGAGCAGTGACCCCCTCGGTCTTCCCAGCTTTCTCACCTTCTCCCAGTGCTGCATATCCCTGGGCACCTGTGAGGAACTACTCTGTTTAGCATTTGTGGGTCTCGGGCTAAAATAGATTGAGACAGGACCAAATCACAGCCAGCAGTGAATCTAGATAGCTTCAGTCCAAGATCAATGCCTCGTCACAAAAAAAGCACATTTCCCTTAGTTGCCCTTCCCTGCATTTTCACCCAACCTCTCCCCTTGCAGTTAGTCTGGTAAGTAGCAGGTAGGCAGGTAGAGGGGGAAAAAGGACCTCACAGAACTTCTCGCATCTCCTACTAGTTGGTTGAGTTTGCCCAGGACAAAAGTGCCAGAGACAATGAAAGTACCAGCGCTCAGGGGGCCTCTTCCTTTGCTTACATCCTCCTGGGGACACATCTGGCTCCAAAGCCATGGGAAACATCTGCCTTCTCTAAAGGGGGACAGCAAGTACCATATTGCCTGGGTGCACTATGCTGCTCCAGGGTGTGTGTGGGATGGAGGGCTGGGGCTCCCATCCCCGAGGCCAGAGCTCTTTCCCTGTGGGATGTGTAGGAATCACTCAGCCCTCTAATCATAGGCAAAGTCTGACTTGTCTTTCCTTCACATGTTATCTGAGGTGTGTTGCTGTGTCCCTTTACCCATATAACCCCCTAGAATGCCTCGGATGACATTTAGACATACTCTTTTTTCTTCAGTCACTTCACATTTTGCTGTAATTTCATTTTTTTCAACCCACATGTGAACACTACAATACACAGCAGTACTCCTCCCTGCTCGTCTCCCTCCCTCCACCAGCAAAAGGCTGGCTGTAGAAGCTGCACAGTAGCGATTTGGTCCTTATCAGGTATTAACATACATGTATTTACAATGGGACCACAAAGGCAACAAGGGGAAAAAAAAAAATAGGCAACTCAAGTGGTGGTCTAAGTTTTATTTACAGTAAGAAAAGGAGCAGAGCTCTTGTAATTGAGATGCTTGGGAAAAATCCATGCTTTGGCCAGGAAAGACAAAGCCGAAGATGTTCACTTACATGTGGAGTGTTGAGGGAGGTTTTAAATAGTTTGGTGTCCTTGTCAGTAGGTATCTCACTAGGAGAAAGGACTCGAGCAAGTGGGTAGCGGGTCTGGGTAGTTAAAGCTGTACATTTGAAATATGTTTTCCTAAAAAATCTAGAGCGCAAGATACCTCTTGTGCTACACATGAGCACAGTTCCTCTGACATGAGGTGCTTCAGCCCAGCTGTGGACCAGCCACACTGGACATCTGCACGGCCACAGACATGGAAACTTAGGAGTGAGACTGGAGAGAGCAAAAGGTGGTAACGGCTCTGCCGTGCTGCTGTTTCACCGGGCACCTCGCGTGTCCTTTGCAGGACCGATGCAGGAAAGGGTTGAAGACGCAGAGAGACGGCGTGAGTGTGTGTGGTGGTCCTGGGAGGAAATATAATTCTGGAGCATGAAACAGAGGGATGAATATCAAGAGAGAACATCCAGCTGCAGGTCCTTTCCCCTTCTTTTTCCAGCTTTCGGATGAACCGCAAAGCCGAGGGGGACTTCTAACAGCCTGGGCCTGTTCATTTGTCTCTCTCTCTACTTCTCTGTCCCTAACCCCCCCCTCCTTCTCCCCTCCCGCAGCTCCGGAGGGTGGAGGTGCGATTCGCTATGCCAGTTTTTTATTTCCAGCACGCTTGACAGGCTGGGCGAGGAAGGCGTTAATGTTTTCTGACAGGCCCCCTCTAATTGTTGGAGCTTTTCTTCTCTGCCTTTTCTGTGAAATTCTGACTTAGGCGAGCAGCATAACAAAATGCTCTGGCATTGAAATGTGCGCTTGCACTACACTGGGCTCGGGGAAACAGCATTATTCATGAAGATTTTCAGCTGTTTTTGTCTTTTAACTAACCTTTGAGTTTGATCAGAGGCTAGCCGGGCTCCCTTTCTCAAAAGGCGGTCTTGGCAACCCGACAATGGAGCCAAACTGTTTTCCCTGTTAAAGAGATAACTATGCCGTTGAGTTGGTACATGGGGGAAATTAATCTTCAGGCGCATACAAATGATAGCTTTACCTCGGTCTGCAATCGCCTGCATGGGATTATTAATAGGACGGGGGTAAGGAGCAGGAGAAATTCAGTCTGGGGCAGAGAACTTTTAAAAAAAAAAAAAACAAAAAAAAAATCCAAACTCAAAA
>VFFE01007103.1:963701-999219 GCA_008921705.1 Burhinus oedicnemus | reverse complement strand
CGCGTAACGGAGAGCTGCAGCACCAGGAGACCTCTGCTAAATGCATACACAATATCGACAAGGGGGCACCCTCCCCGCTCCTTGTCATTACCACCACCCCACTCCCCCCCCCCGAGATACTCACCGAATCCTCATTTGGGAATTTTTCAGGAGCTTCTTGTTTTACTAGAAAAGCTTCTCTCCACTGCTCCCTCAAATCGACCGGGACATCCTGAAGAACCAGGGCAGGCAGGGAGCTGCAGGCCAAAGATAGTCCCAGTGTCCGTGCATGCGAAGGGACACCCCTGCCCAAACCAGAAAACACGCAGCTCCGGGGAAGCCGCCACTCTGCAAATACTGGCTCGAGGCAGAGGCGGGAAAGAGCAATAATCTGAAAAGCAGCCAAAGTCCGTGGCCCTTTGAACTTGCATTGTGCCAGCCAGGGGAACCAGCCAACTTTCAGTGTAAAGAGCCTTCTTAGTTGTGGCTGAGCAGCACAGCAAGGAATGGATGTGTATAGCGTGTGTGGGTGTGTGCGTGTGCGCCCCCAAGAAGGTGTGTGTTTCTGAGGGTAAAAAGGTGGTTTTAGGTGGAGGCAATGTGGGACATCTGCATATGGCTGAAAGGAGTTGGGTTGCACAGTGCAGCAAAACTCCAGAGCAAGACTAATGGACCCAAAGCTGAGGGGCTCACCCAGAACCAGACACATGGGGCAACTTGAAACCCAAGTGGGAAATCCCAGTTAGCAATGTCACCGCAAGGGGATGAACCCGGACACTGAACTAGTACTTCAAAGAGGACAGGGAAGCTCAGGGAGTTTGGACTCTGAAATGGTCCAAGGTAACCAGCACTGATGCAATTGTGTGCTCATACTGTAATGGCACTGGACACACACACACACACGCACGCGCTTTGCTCCAGAACAAGAGAATTTGGGAATTCCTCCTGGCGAGAAGGAGCTTTGCTTGCCCCAGGTAGTGCCTTTCACAGTCCAGGCTGATTAAACAGTGAACGGGTGGCAATATACTGGTGACATTATCATGATTATGTAGCAATAAGAGATAAGCTTGCAACATAAACAGAAAAAGCAGGGATGAAGAGGAGGTGAAATAGATAATTATGAGGATTTGGAATGAGCAGTGTTTTGCATACCCAGTATTTCACTTTGCCTTGCTATTAAGAAAAGGGATGGAAGAAAGAAAAAAAAGACTAAATGCATGTAAAAGCCACAGAGAGGGAAAAAAGATTGATCAAAGGAGAAGGAAAGAAGAAAGAAAAAGGAAGGCACAAACAAATGACAGAAAATGTAGTTTATGACTTTGGATGCTGCAGTTATTTTGGCCAGCCTTAGGACATGCATTTAAGTTATTTTAAAATCTAGCTGAAAAATATACCAGGTAGCAAGGCATGGTGTGTGGGGAAAGTAAACAATACCAGTTGCTGGAGGTTGTCTTGTCCTACACAGGGACTACTATAATCAAGGTTGTCACGATCCTCATCTGACTGTTCTTTTTTTTTTTGCAAGTGGGCCTTAAATGTCCCTATCATGGATAGGACTGTGCCTGGTGATGTACAAACACAGGACACAAAATACTGCCTCCCCTAGTGAATTTACTGGCTGAGCAGTTAAAAAATAGTAGTTTTTAAACTGCTGGCAATTACTGAGCTTAGCCTCCCTTTCCCCCATTGTCCCATCTCTCCTTGCCCCGACCTCCTGCCATGGTGTCAGCAGGCCCCAGTGTGTTATGTGTGTATCACATTTGGGTGCCTACCTAGACATGCCAGCCCATACCACAGGCTTGCTGGTCACTTCAGAAAGTAACTTTCTACTCCTGCATGCAGCTGCAGGATGCACAAACAAGCAGCTCTTCTGAAAAGGGCATGTCTTCACACTCAAAGCACTGAGTTACTTCAGATGCACATTATACAGTCCATAATTTCAGTGGGCTGGATTCTGACTCCACAGCCATGGGGTTCAACACGGGTTTGGATTGAGATCCCTGAAAGCGGCTCCACTCATTTTTCCTACTGCGAGGCTAATCGGATTTAGCAGCTGTTGGATTTTGTAAGTACCAATAATTCATGGGAAGTCTTTGTTGTTATTCACCAACCTGAGTTTGCACTGGTGCATGCAGTAGAGTTTCCCTCAAGGCTAAAATAACTGTAAAGACATGATTTCTCTGTTCCACAGAATTTATCTTCTTCACAAAACTATAGCAAGATTACCTGCCTTGACATAGTTTGTCTCATTACAGACTTCATCTTTCCAAATAGCAAGATAGATACTTGACTGGTTGGTTTTTTTTTCACCTGCCCTCTGGTATTGGGCTACAGCTTTCCATTATCCCCTCAACCCCTTTGGTGACTCTTTTTAAACCAAATCTGGGCTCTTTTATACCAATCCTTTACCAACCTTTTCTGAAATCATTTATGCCCCTTGTTCCCCTTGTAGCTCTCCACAGCTGATACTATATACAAGCACATATACATCTTCTGCACTTCTTCTGCATCCTTCTGCCCCCTAGCTCTGACCTACTCTTCCCTGCTCATTTTCTTCTTCCCTTTCTCCATGTCCAGACTCATATCCCAGTGTGAGGTTCATGCTCAGACTCATATGCCAGGGTGAGGTTCATGCAGCTAACTCCTATCTCACGCTTCCTTTACACCAGGTCTCTCTCCAGTGTCTGGAGCGATGTCTCCTGCTCTCTGACCCCTTGGATGCAGCCCAAAAGGCTCTACTAAAGGACAAATCCCTCAGCTGCTGTGCTGTGCCACAGCCTTCCCTGGCTCGTGTTTGGCATTCAAAGAGCAGATCCTGGAGAACATCTGATCTCTGGTCACATGGAGCAAGCCCCAGTGGGAAACCCACCTGAGGTTGAACACGCACGCGGTGGTGGGAATGGGAGGGGAGGAAAGGCTGAACCGAAGACGACACGTTGACATGCACAAATGAAAACAGCGCCTGATGTTGATCAGGAGCAGGAAGGCTGTTAATTCAAAGCATGCCGCTCATCCACGTTAGACGCAGATAGAAACAATATGCTGGAGAGCTGCTACGCGCTGGGGTGGATCTCTCAGGGGCTGGCTGGCGTAGAGAGGCTTGTCCATGTGCCAGGGGTGGGTGCGGGGGGGCGTGTAGGGAGAACGCCCCTTTGGCATGGTGTCCGGGGGGGGAGGGAGCTGGGAAAGGGGGGGGAAGGGGATGGCTTTGCCTCTCTTGCTCCACTTTAAATACCTTTGCACAGAGTTCTGGCCACTGTAGTAAGGTCAGAAGGCTTCACCTGCAGCGGCAAAGGGACTTCCCTGAGTGGGCATCGCTGCCTTTGCAACATGGACGCGCAGCACTACAAAGTGAATGGCGACCCTTTCCAGGTAAGCGATGGGGTCTGTGTGCCCTGTCTTCGCGGGGGGGGGAGCTGTGGCTGCCTCCCTCCTACCCCCCCCCGCCTGCAAGTCTTGTCCCCCCACTCTCTGAGAGGTAGCGGGACTCAAGGTGGGAGAAAACAATGCGCCCGTCTCGATGCTTTGCGGTGCCTGGTTGCCACCATTCTTCCTTTTGGCAGCTGGCATACTTGTCTGTTGTTAATTGTGCTCACAAAAGTGCAGTGGGAACAAAAATGAACACTGGAACAGTATCCTTGCATATATGGAAAAGAGAAGAAGCAGCAGAAAAGACCTGCTGCTGATTAGAGGTCTTAAAGCTGTGTGATGAAAGAAAGCTGTCTTCTTCTGTTAAATGAAAGCAGCTGAAGCTACGTGCTCTCTTGGTGGAGCCATTTGTTAAATTTTGGGACTCTCACGTCCCCTTTTTAATGTTTACTCACTTACTTTGAACCCTTTGCTTTCGGAAATACAGGGAAGTTCTGAAACCCACGTCTTTCGATTGCAGGCACTATAGTTACTGCAGGGGCAAGGTGACGTAACCTGAGGCCAGCACGGTTAATTATTAGGACCAAATTCTGCATGTATGTGTCCTATGCAACACCGCTAAAGCCAGAGACAAGTTGCAGAAGATGTGTAAAAAAGGGCTTCAGTTTCTACATGCCTTTTTAAGAGCAGAACAGCCAAGGAAGCCTGATTTCCTACTGCTTTGCATGCTGAGGCTGAACTCCCACAACAATTCTCTAGGGTCTCACCTTGCTGCTTTTCCAAGTTGTATAATTGCTTGGTCTCAATGACATCTATGGGAGCTGAGCATCTAAATGGTTTAAGAAAACTGACTTGGAAACTAGTTCAATTTTCAGAAGTAACAGGAATATTATTTCCTTTTAAATATTTTTTCCCCTCTTCCCCCCCCCAGTATTTTATATATCTAGTAAGTCTGGAATTTATGACACAGCGGTGAAATTTTTCTCTCACTGAAACTGCAAGCAAAACTTCCTCTGGTTTTAACAGTGTTGGAATTCACTCTGAAGGGCTTTATCTAATCAGCTCAGAAATGGATCAGAAGGCTGACAGGTCTGTGTTATTGACCTCCGGTACTGCCACATGTGTCAGAAAGGCAGTATCAATCTATGTGCAAAGTGGCTAACTAAAAATGCAGATTTGTACTGTGCAATCCTTGCATCTACACATCACCTATCTTTGAGATTGCACTGGTCCAGGGATGGATGTTCATGTTCATCAACTGGTTCTTATTTTACGTCCTGAAAAAAAAAGGAGGTGGAAGAAACTTAGAGCTTAATTTATTCCACACTACATTTACAAATCACATATACATGTCATATAGGCAATACTTCAATGACAATGAAACAATTTGTTCAACTCATTCATAATCACACGAGGAAGAGAACAGTAGAACTACCCCAAAGCTGCAATTCCTCTCTACATGTTGAAAACCAAGAGATTAGAATTAGAATTGGGAATGAATAAACTGTGATCAACAGCCGAACCATGCATAGGTACTACAAAAAGCTCAGCAATAAATGTGAGTGCCTGTGTGTATGTTCGTGTGTATTACCTCCAGTGTATATGTTGATGTATATTGTTCCCAGTGTGCATTGATTTATACTGCCTCTGTATATGCTGATAAGAACTGGGTACCAGGAAAACAATCATTTTACTCCTCTTTCCCCTTGCAATGAAAGCTGTCATCTCTGCGGACAGACTCATACAAAGTTCTTGCAGTGAACTAACTGCATATGTGAATGTGCAAGAAAATAAGCAAGCTTCACTCTGTTTGCAGTATTAGCACCTACTCCCTACCGCAATGTGTCTTGCTTTTAAGCATCACCATAAATCAATTTACAAGAGTGGGAAAATGAGTGAGGACAGATTGAAAATGGCTGATCTCAACACATCAAGTCTAGTGACCAATGAGAATCTATCTGGGTTGGAAAGAAGGTTTTTAAGGCTTTTTTGGGTAATCTCATGGTATTATGAGATCATTTAACATCAGAATTACCTTGCATGACTTGAACCTTGCGTTATATCCCCTGCATGTGTCCAAACCACAAATTCTTCCTTTGTCACGCAGATTCAAGTCAACCTGCCACAGAAGTTGGTCCTCACAGCGTGCCTTGGCAAAAGTATTTTAAATACACGACTGCATGGCTTTTAAAACAGTTCCAGTGCAGACCATGAAAACCAAATTCTCAGTCCTTTGGGCAGACACTGGTGTAGCACAGTTCTGTCCTTAAGATCAGTTTTGGTTGTGGTGGGGGAAAACAGAAGGGCAAAGAAATGCGTGGAGTGTTTCAGATGACAATTTTGGTTATGCTATCATAAATTTCTGGACTACTAACATTTGGATTGCCTTCTGACAGACTCCTGTCATCATTTTCCCTTGTGGCTGCTTGAGGTGTAAATGGGTTTCATTAGCCAGCTGCCACATCACTCCTGACTGCTTTTCTTCTTGGTCCCCACCATGTAAGAGCTGGGCCAGCGCCCTGGCTGGGTGAGGACCCAGGAGAAACAGAGATACTGCCAGAGTTGTCACGGATGAACAGATGACTATCTTCCCTCTGGTGCATAAAACCACTATTTCTACTACAGTTCCCACTAGAGGTTCCCCATAAAGGTGGAAAATATTTGGATAACATTTGCAACCTCTGGAAATAAAGGCAGATAGAAAAAGACTGTTGCCAGTTTTTGGCGACGAATTCTCAGGTTAGCAGTAACCTCAGAGACAGCCTGAAGAATTAGCAATTGTTTACTTTACAAAAGAAGGCAGTTCCTTATAACACTGCCTCAGAAAATGTAGTCCTACCAAGAACTTTATGGCTTCCAGGCAGCTGGATTTGATTATTAATTTGTCTGCTACAAAGACTGTCTTTTCTAAGGACAGTATTTAAGAACTGAGACTCTTTATACCGTGATTGATATGTTAAATTAAGCAATAGCTATAATGAGGACAGGCTCTTACTGAAAATACAATCTTCATAAAGAAGAATTGAATGGATACCTTGAGCCACGTTTTGGCCCAGGACTTGTTACATCAGTACCAGTCTGTGTTGCAGGTGTCTGGTGTAAACTTTGAAATACCAACCAGGGGCAATTTGCCTAAGGCCAGAAGATTTTAAAAAACCCTCAACAAATAAGGCATTAATGTGACTTCCAAAAGTTTGTGACGTTCGTGCATCAAATTTACTCTGACATCAGAAAAATACAGCTATTCCGGAAATCTCAGCAGTCACTTACCTGCCATGTCAGGTACCCAGATAATTTTGAAAATCTGGCCCCACTCCAGGACTCAGTTTCCTGATTCTTAAGTGGTGAAACAGCGCTTCCCTACTTAACAGGAGTTTTGTGAAAAGCAAAACATGTACTGAGACATACTAAGACATTCGGGTAATAAGAACCATGAAAATAATTAAAATCAACATTCTCCTTGCTTGGAAATACTGGAAATTGCCTTTTGGAATTTGCAGAGCAGAAAATCATAAGAGAAAGGGAGCAAACATAAATGAAAACATGTCTTGCCCCAACTGAGTCTTTACTCACTGTGGGATTTAGGGAAGGTCTAAACATTTGCTCCAACATTTTCTCTCCTTTTTTTTCCCCTTTTTTTGGTTGTTGTTGTTATTTTGTTTTTAAACCACCTTCCATATCCCTCTTGTGAATGCCACCTCTCCTGGGGCTACCTGGAAGGTACAAGCAGAACTGAAGGGAAACACAGATCACGATCTGCATCTCTGCACAGAGCTCATCTACATTGCTTTGCTTCATCCCGACTTTTAATGAAAAGAAAGCCTGAGGGAAAGTCTTTGCACTGTAGCTGAAACCAAAGTGCAGTAATGTTTCCCGTCATCCCTGAGCTTGATACGCTTGAGAGGTGAAGCAAGGCAGAGATGATATTAGACTATTTTCATGTCCTTTTTGACTACCTCGCTCCCACATGGGCCCTAATTTAAGAGAAGGGATTTTTTGCCTCTACCATCATAAATCAGAGCAGCCCCAGAGCTGCTCTACTTCTGGCAGCAACAGTTGCCTTGATTCCCACTTTGAGCAACTTTATACCGTCTTTACATTGCTGATGCCATGCAAAAGGGAAACGGAACAAAGCAAAACTGACTCCTAGGGTGAACGTAAATCTTTTTTTGTTTGTTTTCTTTTCTTTCAGGAATCTATGTACATTGAAGAGTCCTCAAATAAAAACGGTGTGATTTCTTTGATCTTCTCTCTGAAAGAAGAAGTTGGGGCATTGGCTAAAGTTCTGCGCACATTTGAGGTAAATATTTTCCTTCAGGAGACCTGACCAGGTCTTTACACTTTTGCATTGGAGCAACATTTGCTCAGAGTATTTGTGGTCATGTTTGTGATTTTATTTCATTGCCATAATGGGGGAAAGCAGCATGCATTTCTTTTCTGGGGTTAAAATCCATTAAAGTCTTGGAGCAGAAGTAGCCTTTTTAAGTTAAAATTTGATTTCAAACTTTTAAATTAAAACCTATACTTTTAACTGATATGAGGGTATAAAAAAAATGCATTTTCTCCACTTAAGAAGGAAATATTCCACTGTAACTGCTTGAGTAAGAGGTAGAAGTGAATTGGGCCATAAGATTGACATCTGAGTATGTGTATGTGTATGTGTATATATATATGTCTAGAAAGGCAAATATAATCTGCATGTGAGCTGTGTGACTCATAGTGCACGCGTTGCATGAAGTACTTCTACTGGGGGCAGCTACCGTCCCCTTAATCCTTGTCCACCTCAGTAAATCTGATATAATAAGCCCACCATCTCCCACCAGTGGTACTTCTACAGAGGGTGTAGAGGGTACCTACAAAACAGCATCAAAATGGCAGCACTTTGTTTACTCCAAAGGGACTAAGCAACTTGTACTGACTGATTTGGAAAGCTTTTGGGGAAACAAGGAACCATTTACCTTTCAGGACATTGTGTGCCTATTTATTTTTGCAGAAATGTTTCCCAGATGTCATGGATGCTGTTTAAAAAGCACGAAATCCTTGCAATTCAGGATGGTTGTGTTGCAACACACATAGCTGTGTACTCTGTGCTCCCAAGCAAATACACTGTTATATTGGTTTTGTGACTTCTTTTTTTTTTTTTCTTTTTTAGAACACCATCATGTAATAATTGTGCCTGAAAACAGCTCTTTCTATAGCACACTGTAAAAAATTGTGGCCTGCATACTTTCCATTCGTAAACTGAATTGACTAGGAAATGAAAGGTTTGTGTGGTATTAGTACAACTGAAAAATAATTATGAGTTATAGGACATATTTGATTCATTAAATTGAAGGGAAACTCATACCAATGACAGCAGAGCTAGTCTAAACCTATGAATTGTCCACTGTAATACAGTCCTGCTAAATGTCCGTATGTTGGTGGCGTGCATGTCTGTAAGTGAATTAAGGAGGTTGTTGACGTTCTTTGGTTAAACGCATTGCTGTCTACTAACTAAATTGCTGTCAGCTCTAAAGGAAAAACTGCAGAGGAGCTAGTATAGGAAAGAGAGAAGTAGCCACTTCTTGGATGTGACTCTTCTTGCCCCAAAGTAGGTACTTAACTAGACTTGCTGAGTCATGGTTTTCTCCAGTGACCCTGGTGGCAACTGAGGGGATGGGGTTCAGCTAAAGATGTCTGCACTGGTGGCTGGGTGGTTTCCTGTCCCAACAAAGCCAGTTCTTTCCGTGCAAACTTGCAGTCTCCCCCAGCAACAGGGCTTGATAAGAGACCTGGCATAGCTGCTCTTCTATCAGTTTCGCGTGCTGTTGGTAATGTAGTAGGGAAATGGATGGGTGGCTGGAGGAAAGGGTTTTAATGGTAGAAGCTGGACCTGCAGCTTCAGCTCCTCAGGGCTGTCATTAGTGAATTCGTGAACGTTGGGGTGTGTAAACCAGAGCAGCCCTTGGGCTGTTCTAAGTCAGTGCAAAGAACCTCGCCCTGTGTACAGCTGTCTAAGACTCATGTGCATACAGAGCTGAGATAACCTCCACCCTTTCCCACCTGGGCCATAACCATGGTGCTCAGAGACACAGACTTTGTGTTCAGTGACATCTGCAGCAGAGACGGGGAAGGCGATCCGCAGCAGAGATGGGGAAAGTGGTGATAAGCAGGTGAAGCGTGGGGACAAGAAGGAAGATCTCGAGAGGTTTTTTTTCCTCTTGTACCCCTTCCCTGCTTAATAAAATGAACTGTGAGATTCAGGTTAGCTCCAGGAGTTAGTGCAGGGTCTCTGTTGGTGGGCTCCTCTGGGCAAGGAGACCCCTTGCCTTGTCTCCAGGGTTTCTGTCGCCGGCTTGGCGTTGGCCTGGGGAAATGCAGTGGGTGTCTCACAGGGGCGGCACAGGGAGGAGATGTGGGGACGGCTGCTCTGGCTGTCATTGCCTCACGCAACCACATAAAATAGGAAAAAGGAAAACACAAACCCCACGAAATATGATCAGACTGTTCCCTGGAGCGAATGTGGCACTGCAGCTGTCTACCCCCATGGAGGGCCAGACCTTGTGCGGCCACTGATGCTGATGGCCCTGCATGGTGTATTTGGAGCCCCTCTGATCCTTGCTGAGGCTGGGGGCTGCCCAGGCTGCTGGGGTCTCTCTGGGCACTCCTGCGTGGGAATGCAGTCAGAGAGTATAGCTCAACCCTCTCCTCCCAGCTCATGCTTGGGAATGATTAAGAGACAGTGCCTCCAGCACAGGCTTTGAGGATTTTGCCTCTTCTCTAGCCAATTTCCAAAACTACTCTGGGACACGAAGGGGGAGGAGGAGGGTTAAGAGAGCTGTAAATATGAAAGTCTTGAAAATAAATCCTCTCTCAAGACAGGGGAGAAAGCACAGAAGCAAGATGCAGGCTGAGGCACAGGGGACTGAGGGGATACCTAAAGAAAGGAGAGATCTTGAGGTGCCATCAGCAGCCAGGTTGCCTTTCTGTAAAGGTATCTTTGTGGACCTGGGGAGGTTCATTCCTTGTTTTAAGAGCTGGAGAAAAAAATTTCTGTTACTCTGGGAGGGCTGTTCAGGCACTCTTGTGTCCCTGCCCGGGATGCAGGAGCAGCTCCTCACTCCCAGGTTCACATCCTGCCCATGTCCTACTTCTGTGCTGGGGTCGAACTTGGCCAGCCATTAGCCCCATCACAGCTTGATCTCCACGGGGAGCAAGACCCCAAAGGGATCTGGGCTGTGCTCCAGCCTGGCCCTGCACCTGGATAATAGGAGGTCCAGGACTGCTGGCTCATCAAGCGCCATGGCTGCTTCCCAGTCCAGAAGTAATCTGTAGTCACCCAGGAGGCAAACCTCCCAGGGAAGGAAGTAGTGTCCAAACACAGCCCAGGTGAACTGGGTAAGACCTCATTGTGAGCCAGGGTGGACTGAAGGTAGGGGAGCCTCATATCCAGGCGGGTGAAGGCACAGGGCCTGTGGCTACAGAGAGAACGCTCATGGCACAGAATTACATCCTATATCTGAGACACCAAGTTTAAGAGAATTTTGATGTGTTTTGGGGAAGCATTAATGTTTGTCCTACTCAAACATCCCTCAGAGTTGCTCATGAAGTTGATGAAGTGTTGCATGCTCTTACGTTGTTTTTTTTTTTTGTTCAAAGACCCAAACTCTTATTCTCTGTTCAGGTCCCAGTTGCACACAAGTATGTGGCTACGGTGACAACTGTTGTTTTTCCTACATAGCTTGAAAGCTGTTTTCTGAGGAATCTCCTCTATGTACTCAGCTCCTTCTGTCTGCTGGCTTTATGTCCGAAATGTACTTGATTATATTCCCTTTTTTCTTATGTTTACTCTTGATTCATATTCTTTTTAATGCATTTCAGTGTTCGGCCAATGCCCAATGTCCAAAGAGAGCAAGCAGTCTGTATGGAAGAAGGGCTGGACACTCAGAAGGGCAGGCACATATTTAAAGAAAGACTATATGGCTTTTTAAGCTGAAAGCATTCCTGTCTCTAAAAGCAAACCCAGGCCATGTGTATGGAAGGGTTCAATATCCACTTTGGGTGGGAGGAGAGTACTTTCCCAGTCTCACACAGAAAAATAAGCAGCACTCAGGAAGACCCTCCCAAACACCAGACCTAAGCTCTTCTGACCCCTGGGTCTTGTCTCTTCTCTGTTTTGCAAATCCTTGCCTGGCTGCATGAAACTGCTCCTCCTGGACTGCTCTATACTCAGGGTACCCTATGCCACTGTTGGCAGTATGGTTCCTGCAGTCCCTTCTCCACCTTCCCTGTGGAAAGGTAGTGTCCACACGGCCAGACTCACACTCCGACGTGTGCTGTAATGTAATAGCAGCTCAATCATGCCCAGCAATAAGCAGATTGTTAAAACTGAATCCACTTTGCTTCCACACTAGCTGTTCTCTGTGTATATTGGGATGTGGTGAAGATTCACTTTCTGCTTATCAACGCCAATTATTTTGCACTTGAAAAACCTATTTGTCCATAATCTTTATCTGTCCTAGTGTGCATACAGCTTCCTTATGGGTTCTGCTCAGGCAACACCTCTGTCCTCGTTGCAGGTTTGAGGGTGGCCATAGAGATGGCATAAACCCACCAGCAGAGTCTTTACACCAAGTTCATTATAACAGGACTCGCTGTACTGCCATATGCTGTTTATTTGTCTCGTGCTATTACAGAAGTTGATAGCTAGGAAGCCAGAACTTGAACAAATACCTTAGTGTGAAACATAACATCACACATAAGTAAAATATCATGCTTAAAATCAGGAAGATGGAACAGTCACTGTGGAATTATTTTTCTTTTTTGATTCACTGGACACATCAAAAAGTTACAGAGTATAAGTCCAGGTCAGAAAAAGACAGAAATCTTCCACGTTTCTTATCAAAACTGAAAAAGTAAAGCAGAGCATTTCGGGTTACCTCAAGTGTTACACTTGATGGGAATGTTTTCCTTTGTAGTGACAAAAGCCTATTGAAATTGGGATAACTTTTTTTAAACAACAGCAAAGTCTATTCTGAAAAAAAAAAATGAAAAGAAAAAAAGTTGTCTCCCCTCAAAGACTGGCATTTCCAAAGTTACATTCATCATTACAAATATCAGAACTAAACATTTCAATAGGTAAAAAGGATTGTCCTCAGTGTTAATTGAAATTTTTCCACATGAATTTGTGAATACATTGATGTCCTCTGAAGTTCTTTTCCTGATGGATTTACAAGTAGTAGAAGACAAGTCAGCTGTAATATGTGGCAAACATTGGGTTGGAATATACTACAAGTTTGCTCAACCCATTCTCAGAGAGGAGCCTTCCATCTTCTATTCACTGACGTGACCTTCCCAAATACAGAGCAGGACTTCAGCACAAGGTCTTGCTGTCAGTGATAGTAGGTAGGGCCTCACTCAAAAGCAGCCCCATCGATTTGCACTGAGTAGTACTCCTGCTCCCTGAGTAAGTTACTACTCTGTGGGAGGACTGGATGGGAGTAATGGGCTGTACTAAATGAGACCCTGCTCTTTCATAGCCAATGAAAATGACTGTTCTCTTTTTCTGTTTGGGAGCTTACTTTGTTTAACAGAAAGTCCAAAGTGACTGTTATCTCTTTGTCCCTTGGGAAGGTACTGCCTCTGCTGTGGTTTGGGTTGTTTCCAAATCAGGAGAAGTGAGCAGTCACTTTGGCCAGGGGGTGTGTTGGAGGTGTCTGCAGTGATAGGTGAACAGGCCAGGCATGGCTCTACCAAGAGACTTGTTTTTTTCATCACAGTATGCGTATGCACAGCTACAGTAATTTTATTACACCTGAACTCACTGCTCCAAATCCGTGTCCTCAGTCTGAGCTCTTCTCTTTCCAGGGCCAGGAGAGCAGGACTCCTTCTAGTAAACTGACGTTAGTTTAAAGAGAGGAGTGTCCTCTTGCTAGGTGCTTGTGCAGTGACACATGCTGTCACATATGCTTTTTGGTTTGTCCTGCTCCACGTGTTTTGTGGCTAGATTGTGCGGAGTCCCTCATACCAAACTTTAGGGTTGGAGCAGAAGTGCAGAGTGATGGACACCAGGGGCTGCTCCAGGGCCGGCTGCCCTCTGGAACCGTTTGCTGGCAGGGGCCAGCTCTGGGTCCCTTTGCCTCTGTGAACTTGTCACGCAAGGAAGACCCTAGCAGATGTGAAGGAGAAGATGGGGAAGCACTGTCTTCAGCTGAGAAGTAGGCCCTTGGACAGCAGAGCTGAACCAGACAGCTGCCTTTGCCTTCACTTGGGGAAACTGTGGCTGAAGGCATTGCTGTCGCTTTGTAACTCCCTGATCTCCTGTGAAAATTAGGCAATAAGTTTCTACTTGTGCTTCTGAAAGTGTCCTTCAGGAAGCCCTGAACTAGCCCGTGGCAAGGGTTAAAAGAACTTGCCACTTTTTT
Source organism: Burhinus oedicnemus (assembly GCA_008921705.1). NCBI lineage: Eukaryota > Metazoa > Chordata > Aves > Charadriiformes > Burhinidae > Burhinus > Burhinus oedicnemus. The sequence goes on along the minus strand of VFFE01007103.1, from coordinate 985,468 downwards.
TTGTATCAAGAAAGTGCAAGTAAATCCTTGTTTTGGGAGATTTCACCCAAGTTCTCTCTGAATGTTGATTAGCGGCACCATAGTGCTGTCGATGGTTCTTCATCTGGTAACAATGGGGAGTCTCGTGATGAAGCCAAACTTGCTTAATGACAACAGTCATGAAAACAAGCTGCAGATGGATTTCACAGCTGTATATAGTTTTAGCAACCATAAACAGGAGCATTTAGTAATGAGTAAACAGAAGGACATATGAACACCATGGGAAGTAGTAGCCCATAACATTCCCAGAAAGTATCCATCCTCACTGAAAGCTTCACCATGTAGCTATGAAAACACCACTTTTCTGTTCCAAAGATCAGGCCATTAAACTCTCTGAGGGTGGGACTAAATTCTCTTGATGGTGACCTCTGCAAGACTGCCAACGTGACTGTAACACCGGGCTGGTTTAATCCCATCCGTGTGGGGCAGCTGCAGCGCAGGAGATGCTCAGTTGACATGGCATAACTGGAATAATCTGTGGAAGAGGTTGGAGCTGCTTCACAGCCTCTGTGAGGGAGCCAAGGCTGAGAACCAGCACTGTGGGGTAAGGCAGGCAGAGAGATGGGCAATCTGCATCTGCGTCCACCATTGCCTCTGTTGTAAATTGATATTTGTATCGCTAACCCCTGTCATTCAAAAATCATGACGTGCACAAAACGGACTTAGTTCTAACTTGATTTTTGAGCTCTGAGAACATGTCTTGAGTTTTCTTTCTCTGATGAGGAGTGATAGAGACACAATTAACTTGGCTATTCAAATAATGAAAGCTGAGATCTTTCACCCCCAGGAGTGGAGATTTTTTTTTAAAAAAGAAAGAAATTTGGAGTGACTTCTGCTAACTTCAAGGGATCTGGCAATACTGTGCCCCTGTGATCTTCATTAGGTGTTACACCTAATGCTACCCTCAGTCCTCAAGGAAATTTCTGTTCCAAATTTTTAATACTTGCTAAAAAGTATATTAGAAATAGCCTGCCTTGAGATAAATGCAATGTGAACAGCTACCCCTCCTCTACCAGCAGAGAAACACTCCAGCAGATACATGGTTGTATGATAGTCAGTGTAGGAGAGACTCAACCTTTTAAGCTGGTCATAAACCTGAGGAGAAGTAGGGAAGCACCAACCTGTCGCAAGTTCTTCACAGCTGCAACGGATGGTGGGGCGAATTCAGCAAAGGCATGTCTAATCTCAAGATATGGGCTCATCTGATTCCTACCAGCTCTAAAATAGGAAAGGCAGAAGACACCAATGTTAATAGTTCAGGTGTGAATCCACCCAAAAACATATGGCAGCCCAGATCTTCAAAATCAGTTAGGTTAGGAGTTAGGTTCCATCGACAAAAAATAGCTCAGAAATCATGAAGTCCCATAAAATAAATACAGAACTTTTATTGTCTGTCTTTTGAGGGCATACATTGTCAAGATTTCAAGCTCTACTAAAAAAACACAGAGAGATTGAAAACTGCTCAAAATAAGCAACTAAACCAAAAAAAATGCCCCCCATTCTCCTGTTTGTCTCCAGAAGTTGGAAGTTTAAATAAAGCATCAACTACTGTGAGAAACCTGATGCAATTGCAAGATTTGGCAATACTGAAGATACAAAAAGTTTTGAACAATGGGAAACTATGAAGATTAAACACTAGATGGAGTAGTTGGACTAGAATGAAATTGAGATTTGTAAAGCAAGTCTAGTAACAGAGCCACTGTAAATATTTTGAAATCAGGGGCTTAGTAGCAAGGCACAGCATATGAGAGCATGTTTCTCCAGGAACGCCAGTTCAGGGAGTTGGACACATGCTGCTGAATTCTTGCTTTGAAAACAGTCACCAGAAGGGTTCTCCCTTCAGCTTCTCTGCTGTGAGGTCTTGAAGCCTTGGCACAAGGCGGTACTGGGTTGGCTCTGCACATTGCTGAGCTGCAGGCACCCTTCAAATAAACAGCAAACCAGCTTCATGCTCTGTGGGAAGCTGTTCTGCTTATCTCAGGTGTAAGAAAGGAGGTGACTCTCTCCATGAGCTCCTTCCTCCCTGTCTGCTTTTTTTTCCCTTTTTTTCCCACTCTCTTAGGTTGTGGTGATACTTTGGGAGGCATAGATGCTCCTGCTGCCTTACGCAAGCCTTGTGCCCACCCTGCATCATGTCTCTTCATTCCCAACCCCTGCATCACTCCCTCCATTTTGTGGGCACTGCTGTTTGTGCAGCTGCTTGCTGAGCCAGGTTGGAGAGCTGGGGCAGTGGAAAAGTCACCTGGCCAAAAAAATAAAAGGATACAGTTGAGGTATCGGTGTGATCTCTCATACAGCTTTACTACCTCCAAGGGGAGGGATGTTGAGGCAGGGATGAACACTTGTGGGTGGGGGAGAGAAGCAGGGGACAATGGCCACCAAAGAGAGGTTCATGTTATCACAGCCTCTGCAAGATGCAGAAAGCCCAGTCAGGGTCCAGGACCCCATTCCCCCATGAACCTACAGAGACGGAATACAACGCGTGGACACATCAGTGCAAGGTGAAAGTAAAGCAGCACCTCAGTGTGCCTGAGCCCAGCCTTTGACAGGGGGAAGGTTTCATACCCGGTCCCCACCTTTGTGAGTGGCTACGCAGAGCAGCCGAACGGCCCCAGGGCTCTGGCTACCAGCCCCATGTTGCTGCACTGCTCTCCATGGCGCGGCCGCAGTGAAGGGGCCGGCAGCCCCCTGCGCCTGCTCTCTGTCAAAAGCTTTCCAGTCCCGAGTCGTCTGAACTTCCAGCTCCAGGCCACCCCACCTCCCTGCGCCTCACCGAGCGGAGGGTACAATGTGCGGTCTGTTTGTGAAACAGGGCTTTGGAGGCCTAAAACAAATTGTCCTCGGGGCCCAGGACAGTGGCGGCCATTCTCTCCCTCCCGATGGCCCCGCAAGGACGGCGTCTCTCAAGAGCAGCAGTTGGCGAACGCGCTTTTGACCTTTTCAACTTATTGTATTGGTATCTAGCCAAACAATTTAAGTTCATCTGTAGCGTGTGACACTCAGGAAACAGAGGAATGACATGCATGCTGTTTCCTACCAAGTAATAAACTGCCTTTTGTGGTGGAGTGAATGAGGCCTTTGCCGCTGATGGCCAGATGCTCCCCTGCGCTGTGCAAGCACTGAGAGCAGCAAAGAAAACCTTAAAGGGCTTGAGAAGCTCAGTCCAGAGGGAGGTACAGGAAAAAAGCTTCCCTCTTTCTTCTCTGTAGGTCACAAGTAGATCCTTGCAGCATTTCTTCATGGATAAAATCCTGACCCCGCTGCAGCAGGGGGTTTGACGCTGACACCAGCAGGGCCATCATTTCACCCCATGTAGTTTGGGATCTACCTAAGTGTGAAAGCAGCAAAACAAAAGCTTCTCCAGGGCTGCTGGGCACTGTGTGCCAGCTCCTCTGACTCTTCTGTGGTTGATCTTCAGGCCTAAATTTCCTCCAGGGGTTTGTCTATTCCTCCCAGGGAAAAGAAGCCCAGACCTGGCCTCGGCATGCTGTGGCATGTCTCCAGTGTGAGCCTGACAGGAAGGTCAGAAGGTAATGTCAGCACCAACTGAAATCTGTTTAAAAGGTTTTTCTCAAAAAAAAAAAAGAAAAAGTAATATTTTCATATTCAAATTACAGTGCTCAGGAAAATATTTGAGTTCAGATAAACTGAGGTAGATTTTCCTGGACTTCTGTTGAAGTGACTGGAAAAATAGGATTTTTAGCTACTTGTTGCTTTACACATTGTCATGGTGGCATGTCTGAGGTCAGGTACCCACTGGCCATAGTCATCAAGACTATAGCTGCCAATGATCCCTTTCTTCAGAGCTAGGAGGCACTGCTGCTGGTCAGTGAAGATACTTGGTGAGATGGAATTTGAATTTCTGTGGTAAAGAAAAGAATTCTTTGCTGTGAGAGTGATCAGACTCTGGAGCAGTTGCCCAGAGAAGTTGTGGAGTCTCCATCTGTGGAGATACTCAAAACTCGACAGGACCCTGCCTGAGTAGACTGTTGGACTAGACGATCTCCAGAGGCCCCATCCAACCTCAGCAACTCTGCGATTCTGTGATTTAGTGATTCTGTGATTTAAAACACCCATCTTTTTATTTGCACAAACCTGGGCTGCCTTTTTGGTGCAGATCCCATTGGATCTCTGCCCAACACCTGCTCAGAGCCCTGGAAACAGCAGGTGGCTTTGCAAGTGACCGTGCAGTGGCTTGGCAGAAGCTTATCTCACAGGGTGCCCAGCTGCTTGCTTTTCCAACCTCCTTTCAAGATGCTCATAAACACAGCATTTACTTTCTCGTGAAAGGGTTCTCTACAGGTGGAACGCTTACTTCCTGTGTTGATCCTGGGGAAATGTTCTTGTCCACACAGACAAGCTCCCATTATGTACTTGCAGTACTGGAGTCACCATTTACAATACAAAGCCTGTTTACAACTTGTCTCCTGCTTCCACCTTTTTCAGAGGTTTATGCAGTGCATAGTCTTTACATTGGTGCTCTGCACAAGGGGGTGCTCTGCACAACGATGAATCCCTCATCCTTCTCATTCAATGTTTTTGTCTCTCTCCCTGTTGTGAAAGCCCTCAGTTCAGTGGCCACCAGAGGCAAATTTCTACTTTTGAGTTATTTGGATTGTATAGTATGGGTTGTTGACTGACATATGAATTTTAGCTAGTCATATTTCTTCCCCCATCCCTGTACAACCAAAATCTCTCTTTCTTATAGGAAAAAGATATAAACCTGACGCACATTGAGTCCCGACCTTCCCGTCTCAACAAAGATGAGTATGAATTTTTCATTAACTTGGAAGGCAAGAATGTCCCAGCGCTGGACAAGATCGTCAAGTCCTTGAGAAATGATATTGGAGCAACAGTCCATGAGCTTTCACGAACAAAGAAGAAGGACACTGGTAAGGATACACTGACAAGGATAACATTGACAAGGAATATGTACGTCACATACTTAAATGACTTCTTTTTCCTGTAGCAAAGGAGTTCCTCTTGAATCTGTATGGTTGCATTTCCCTCCCTCTGCCTGTTTTGCCTATTTTGTAAGCTTTTTCATTTGGAGATTTTCTCTCAAACTGCTGCGCTCCATCTTTTGCTATGCTTCTGACTACGTCTCCTGGGAACTGGTTTTATGGTGTTATGTTGTCATCTGTCTGGCTGGATGGCAGCACTCACAGTCTCTTAAAGACAGCCTTGTTGTGGTAGCTTGTTACACTACCTGCAGAAGTTAACGGGGATCAAAGGATGATTGGTGTTACAGGCTAAGGGCTCAACTTGTAAATCCCTAAGCAATGGTGTAGGAAGTTGTAGGTACATCTATTTTCTGCTCTTAATCTCTTCCCTATTTTAAAACAGGCAGCATTTATATATACAGATTTTGGCAAGTTGTGCAGAGTGGTAACTTCTGCTCTTGATACACACCTATAACACAAAGGAATAACAGGGGTGCAGGTGGAACCCATACCACCATATTTAATGCAGATAGCTTAGTTTATCAAGCCCAGTGACATGTCCCCTGAATTTCTGACTACCATCCCATAGACCATTGAGCACTGAAAGCCACTGAAGGGCTTGTACGCTTTTAGCCTTTTCCTCTGTTCTCTGCCCACATGAGAACTTAGAAGAAGAGAGACAACAAGGATCGTCATATGGGATGCACTACATCTGTCTAGTTACTGTCTGCCCTGATTCAAAAATGCCACATTAACTCAATCACAATTTAAAAGGGCAAACATTTCCAGCAAAATCTGCAGCTGCATGCATGGACTTGGTTTGTAGATGGTAGATCAATTCCCCTGAGACATCCAAGCCTTGATCTGTCTCCTTTTCCCTCCCACCCTGTCCCCATAATAAATGTGTGTCTGTTCAGTACCCAGCAGAGTCAAGCCTTTACAGTGCTATTCTGTGGAAAAATGTCACCTATTGAAGACTGCCTTTCACCTTCATAAGTAAGGATGGCTCCCTGGAGTCCCCAGGGAGGTCACCAAGAGGATATCCTGGAGATATTTACAATGCCTGTTCATCATGCGTCCCAGCTGGAGGACTGCCCTATCTTGAACACGTCTCCCAGAGAGCACTCATGTGAAAAGAGGCTGTATTTTAACTTTTAAGTGATACACAGACCCTATGAACCCAGTCAGACTTTGCCATCTTGCATAGCGAGTCCATTCAGAGTCAGTCCATACAGAGCCAGTGCTGGCAGGAGAGTATGTTACGATTGTGATAGGCCATCTTAAAAATAGATGTAAAATTTTAAATCAGAAGATGAGGAGGAATGTTCTCCAAGGGGTTATGTGGTCTGTCCCCTGGCAAAAGGACCAGCTAAATCACCAGCTGCCCTGAGCAGTGGAGATCACCCAGGCTCCGTGTCTCTGCACTGCAGGGCTGCCCTGCTCTGACTAGTCTCACTTGCAACACTGAGAGCTAATGACTTCTCCTCCTGTCTGCCTTGGACAATGGGAACAGAAGATATTTTTCCTCTTCAGATCAGCCTTTCCAGTCTCTGGTGACACTATCCTGCCCAACCTCAGCCTTCGCTTCTTGGGATGCCTGGTTTCTGGGCTCATGGCCTGTCTTGTTGCTCTTTTCTGGAGTGTCTCCAGTAGATTAGATAAAACCTGGATGTAACTATGGGCTAGAAGAACTCTATTGCTCTGGTGAGCAATTCATTAACTATTTATTAAACCAGTTATTGCTCATTTGCTGTTTATTCAATGGATCCTTCACACAAAGCCCAGCTACCTTCCAGATTCTCCTTATTCAGGTAGGAACTGATGGTAAAGGACAGCATAACAAAACAAAAAGTGGCACTGAAATGCTGTTGCAGTGTCTTTCCCCTTGCCAGATATCTCTGGGCCCTCACAGATCACTCTGGCACAAACCTTGTGGTGTAGCAGAGGTGACAAGAGCCCAGGCCCGTGCAAGGCCTGGTATGGAGTGGTGGCATCCTCACTGGGCAGAGTGAGAGATCGCTCTCCTGCACTTCCCAGGGTGGGCATGCCCCTTTGAACACCTGAATTTACTTTCCAATTTTGGTCTCGTGGACCCTGGCTGCTGGCTGCTACAGCCCCATCCTTGTGGGACCCTTGCACCTCTGGGCTGACATGAGAGGAGGGGAGGAAAAGTCCCGCAGGGTGACTATCCCCCCCACCCCCCCACTCTCCCTCACACAAGTACATGTGAGTCCAACACCATCCATCTGCCTCTCCGCTTTTTGGGCTTGTGGAGGCCCCTCACTCCTGCTGTTCAAACTAGGGAGTCTCTGCCACCCACTTTGGTGGGAGCAGCAACAACTCTCCATTCCTGTAAGAAATCCCAGGGAGGTCAGTTGTAATTCTGCCTTCAGAGGGAAATAAGGAAAGATTTTGTGAATTGTCCACGCTCCTAATTCTCAGAGATTTGCTGGAGTTTAGGCTGCTTGGTACAGTGGTGGCTGCCCAGCATCTAGTCTGAGACATACTTAAATGCCTCTTCAGATAACAGATGTGATTTTAATAGGATTTCAGACTTTAAATACTTTAGGCCTGGATCTTCCTCTTCCTTCCTAGGAACAACATGAAAGGACATTAATACCTTCTTGAGATCAGTGCTGGTAATCCTTTTACCATTTCCTTTGTGTCCTACCCATGACATTACATTTGAAGATGAAAAAGAAGAAGGCAGATACTCTTTGGAGTCAGTTCTCTTCATTCATGAGACGAAGGGACAAAAGGTTGATTAGCTGATTTATGATCACGTCAAATCCAAGAGGTTCTTTTTGGGGGGCTGCTTTGTTTCCAGAAGAAAGCTACAGGGCCTAGCAGGGCTTGCCATTACTTTTGTTTTTCTAATTATTATTAAGAAGTTAATAACGAACTTTATTAAATAATAAAGTTGTGTATAAGCATAGGCCAAAGTCAGATAGAGATACAGCTCTAAATATCAGCCAAGAAAGGCTTGTGAGTGAAATTCTGACCTCACAGAAGTCAAAACTCCTGTGGTCAGCTGTAGGATTAGGATTTCACTGCATGTTACTGTGTTGATCAAAGGTTTTCTGAGCTAGATTATCCTGTCAGTGCTGCAGAAGGGACTTGATCCCTTTCTGTTTGAGAGGATAACTTGTGTTTATTAGTTTCAGTAATTCAGAAATAGTATAAAGTGGGAGCAACTTCTTGCCGAGGAAAGAGAGGAAGATTGGTATTTCTTTTTGCTCTTTCCCTTTTTCTTTTTTTTTTTCCCCCTCAATTTCAACTTCTCTCATGAGTAGTAAGGATCCAGTCAAACTGAAATCCCCAAAGAGCCATATTTTGAAAGGTCAAACAAGCCTTGCTTAGGGGATGAACTGTGGGTGGCAAATTCTGGGCTGAGGCATCTACAAGGGCAGAATGAGATGGGAGCAGCCCGAACTGTAGGAAGTGTGGTGAGATGCTGTCCTTTATCAGTGATGGCATCAACAAATAACAGGCCTCGTGGTGCCTTTTAGGTCAGCTTGCCTTGTCATAATCCCCAGATGTGCTTGTGTGAAATTTTATTCCTAAAACACAGAATGAGAGCAACATGCCTCCAGGGAGCAAAATCTCAGAAATATGGTTTATGGGGATATTGTCACACTTTCCTCAGTGGGCAGGTAAAGGCTGGGAAGGCTTTCTCCTGGAGACAGTCCAGGCTCCCATGGGGCTGATTCTTTCACTGCTGCCTAAAGATGCTCTCAGCCCTTCCTTGCTAAGGATTTATCTTGCTCATGTTCATTATTTGAGAAAAAAAACCCCAACCACTATTTCGCTCAGTTTCCTGTAGGAAGCACACAGTGCCATTCTTGGGACACTGCTTTGCAGATAGACAGAGGAAATTTCTGTATTCTCCTTCTGTATAGTTCAGTGTTAAATGTGTGTATGTGCTTTATTGGGCAAGAGATAAATGAATGGCTTTTTTTTTTTTTTTTTTTTTGTCTGGTCACTTTAACTGCTTTTAGGGTCTTTTCTCAATTACATGCAAAATGTAATTTTGGTTTCCCTTTGACAGACTCAAATAGTTAAAAATACCAGGTTTGGATCAACAGTGTAATTTTAGCTGAGAGCAGGCCAGCAAAATGCTCTAAATCCAAAGGTAGTTTTAGAGCCTCAGATGAGATGGGCTAGCAGTCACTGGGCCAAAAGTCCTCTGCAGAGACGCAAAGATGTGTTGCGAAAACACAGTGCAGCTCTTCATGGCTCTTTTTGGAAACAAGCTGGGTATCTGCAGTCCACTTGGAGCCTATGAATAAAAAGAATTAAATATTATTCTATTGCAGCATTAGGGAAATGCAGACAATTTATTGCATTTCTGAGACAGACTGGGAGCTGAGGTTCTGTAGGGGCCTTGTTTGCTAAACCCTGAGGCTGGTCAAAGCATTCGGGACTGTTTAAAAAAGGGCTAAACCTGGGCCTTGAACTGCTATAAATTGCATAGACCTGTCTTTGACCCTCCTCACAATGGTCCAAATGGAGGAGTTCTGCAGAAGTCCTCGCTGTCCCTGCTTTGCTGCCTCTCATATAAATGGCTTATTAGCATTCTGCTAAGCATTTGACCCCATGGTAATTTGGTCACCACTTGGGTGTCCGTCATGATCCCATAAATGCTGCTGTTTCACTTACAGACAAATCAATATTTATTACTGATCAGCCCACGTTTGCTCTTCAGACCTTCACAGAGGCCCAGTGTTGCAACAGCTTGCCCTGGCAATTCATTAATGGCCATGCAGACAGACAGCGAGTCTGGTGAACGGGCTGGAGGAGGATGCTGCAAACAAAATATGGGATAGATTCAGCCAGGGGGTAATTTGATTTGATCTTTTAAATAGTTGCTGGGAGGGCTGGAGACAGCATCCTGGCACACCACAGCTAGGCAGAAGACCCAGTAGCCCTTTTGCACCCTGGTCCCTGATGTGAGGGCTTTATGGACTTGGTGCACTGCCTGCCCTGGGGCTGTGCTCAGCACCTTCAACTCTTGTTTCCATGAGAGCTGAGAAGGCTCAGGACTTTCCAGGACCCGACTTAACATCAGCTATGCTGGTGCAAATAGCACTAAGCATCCTCAGGATTTCCCTTTCACAGCCTGCCCCTTTCATCCAGCTCTGCGAATTCAGATCATGCTCTGTCTTAGCTACCACTCGTGTCTGGGGGGACCTGGGAGGAGGGCAGAGATCTGCTGAAAATAGATCAGGTACCTATAGGGGCTGAATGCCTAGAAGACAAGGTGTTGTACCTGCGCAGGGGAAAAACAAGCCACCCATGTCCATGCCTGGGACTGACACCACATCAGCCCAGGAATCAGTCTGTCCCAGAGTTTATCATGAGCTCTGTACCAAGTACTTTGGGGCTTTTGAGAAAAAAATGTATTTAATGAAAGTAAGTCATTATTATATATCCATTTTATCCCTTCTTGAAGTTGCAGTGATTCAAACCCTGCCCGCACAGACCTGACTGATTCAGGGCAGCAAAACCCTACAGACATCACTGCTGAAATCCACTGCAGGCTTCAGTGCCCCCACCAATTTGTCTGCATAGCCCGGACCTTCAGGTCATGGTGTGTCCCCGAGAATAATGGTTATTCACTCTAACACTGACGCATCCTTTGCTGTGGGGCTGCCAGACAGCTTTTTTTTCCAGTGCCTAATCCAAAAACATTTTATCAGTGTGCCTCACCCCAAGCTGATAGTGGGGAGTCCAAAGAACAAAACAGTGAAGTGATTCCCCCACCATCACACAAAGCTCAGTGGCAGAGCTAGGAGATAAACCCGGTGCCCGACTGCCTGTATAGAAAATAGGGGCAGGATGGCTGAGCGTGCTCACCCTTCACATGGTGTGAGTAGTGACTCCTCTCTGGGACTTACACACACCTTTTTCTACTCACCGCCTCTGACTAGTTTAACTCAAGGGGTTGGAGGTGAGGGAAGGTTGCTAACAGCAAGGTGAGAGAGTATTTCTGGAGAAACTAGAGAGCTAGCAGTACACCCAGCAATTAAAGTAATTTGGGAAGACCTTCCTGGGACTGCTGCTGCCATCTAGCGACTTGTTCAGGTCTGGTTTTTCAGGGCAAAGCAGGAGGGTGTGCAGCTCGGAAAGCTGGGGACCAAAACCCACTTCTGCTGGGCGGGAGAAGGGGAAGCACAGCCAGGAGCACCGCCGAGCCGCCGGGCTGGGTCTCTGCAGTCCGGGCAGCCTGGGCAGCCTGGGACTTCCCCCGACTGGCACCCACCAGCTGCCTGCTCTCCCTGACCTGCCTGAAACAAATCTGAGGGCTCCCAGCAGGAGCGTTGGATGGAGCCAGGCTGGTGGTGGGACAGTAGGTCGGGGGAAGTGAGCACTCTGCATGGGGCTGAGCTACAGCTGCCCAAATTGTGCCCTGTAAATCTGCCGCTGTTGCTCTGGCCTCTCTGTGCAGGTGCCTCGCAGAAACCCAGCACCACAAGTGCCCTGCATGTGTTCAGCTCAGCAGAAAGTAAGGCTGAATAGTCCTGGAGACAGAGTGATCCTCTTATCCTGTAGGTGGTCCATCACGTCTGGGATGAGCCCCATCAGCAAGGCACTGCAGGGAGCTCATGCAGCAGCTGCCAGGAACTCACGCAGCAGCTGCCAGCTGGGGATCAGGTTAGCTTGGCACAAACCCCAAAATCAGATGGGGAGCTATGGCTGAGTGACAGTGCTCCCAGCTGAGCAGAGTGCCACACTGGGGAATGAGCTGTTTTCCAAGCACTGACCGAGCAAGCAACACCCATTTGTGCAAGAAAGTCACTAAATGAACTGCAAACATTTTATTCATAGAAAGACCGTGGAGAGCCCCTGGACTTGGATCAGCAGACCTTTGGGTGATACTAGCCTTGAAGTTCGTGTTGTTGACTTGTACTCAGTGTGGGGAGCACATGGAACATGATTGCATGGCCTAAGCCATTAAGGTACATCCTTAAATGGAGGTCTTGTGCCCTTTCCTTAGAAAAAGTATGGTAGAACTGGAAGTGGTGCAGAGAGAAGTGATGAGAATGCTCAAAGATAGCCCACAGTTCCTGTGCCTGAAAAACACAGGGAAAGTCCCAGCCAGGGAGAGAGATGGTAGGTGGAGGATCTGACAGGGAGCTATAAAATCCTAGGTGGCCTGGAGAAAGTGAATAACAACAAATGGTATTTGTATGCAGGAACTAATTAACATAAAATGAAATAAGTTTAAAACAAAAGGGAATAATTTTTCATATCACTTGTAAAGGAATGATAGAGCTCAGTGCTGCGGAGTTTCCTGGAGATGAGCATTTACATGATCTCAAAGAGCAATTAGTTGTATTTGTAAGAAGTTCATCACAGGCTATTAAATTCAGGCATGGCTGTAGCCTCTGACTCAGGCAGAAGGGAAGGGATGGGAAAAAGAAAAGAGTCAGGCAGCTAGGGTCAAATGGCCAAAAATGTAAGAGTTGGGCAGCAGAAGTGAAACCCAAGCAAACTGAACTCAGCAGCACTGGCAGCTCCCAAGATGTGCCCAGATGCCAGTGGTACCTAGTGGTGGTACCTATTGAGGCACTTTCTGAAGCGATGACGAGGCAAGGGAGGGGAAAGGGCCCATGGTACCCACACTCCCTCCATTGAGTTTCCCTGTCTCAGTGTTGCAGAAGACTGGGGTGGCCAGACCCAGTGATGGCTGACAAGGGGGTCTCTGGCTTAGTATGCAACTGGATACTCCTGGAGGAGATGGAAGAGGGGGCTGCAGCCTGGTACAACCACTGCATGTGTGTACCAGGTCTCTTACTGTCGAGGGGACACGTGGCAGGGGACTGCCTGGACCACTGGGTCAATACACTCGTGACTCCAGGAAGGAGGTCTGACCTGGGATGACTGCTCCATGTACGTCACAAGCTGCAAAGAGCCTCTCCTCGTAGTGCAAATGCCATGAAAACACTTGCCTTCTGCTTTCCCCTATCTGAATACACTGGAAAGCCCTGTGATTCTTCCTTGCTCTCCACCTTATGTCCTTCTGTAAAGGGAGGGCCACATGGGTGTTACATGCTGTGTAGTCAGTGTGGTCCCATTTCATACGCTGGCTGCGCCATAGGCAGTGTGTATACTATATGAGTTACAAGGCAATAGAGAACCAGGCCCAGAATGTTAATTAACTGAATGCATTATTGTATAATGACTGCAGTAATATAATGCTAGTCTGAGGTATTATGGTGCCATTTATCACTTTATTTCAGCATCCTAGCTGAAGTGAGGCCACCAAGTAGGTCTTAGAAAAAGATTTTCAGAGGGTCAAATAATCCTGTATCCTTCATGTTGTGGGATTTCTTGCTGTTCCTCTGAAATGGCTGATTCTAGCTACTGTGAAAGGAAGGATACTCTGGAAAAAATCCTACATTTTGGTAAGCCAAGAGACCAGAATAATAAACAGAAAATCATAAACACTACAAGCCAGGTCTGTGCCAAGGGCTAGACATTCCTGATGCTCTGTATTCTTCCAACAGTGCAAACCAGCCAGAAATTCAAGACAACTTTCAGGGTTTTCTGTTGTCTCCTACTACAGGGAAAGGTCATTGATGCCCAAAGAATTTAGCCTCTTGCATATATTTCTTTATATTTATAATGAAAAGATGGAGAGATCAGAAGAAGACCCAAAACCAGGTAATGAAGAAGCATACCAGTCTCTCTTTTTTTTCTGTTTTGCAGTGCCATGGTTCCCAAGAAGCATCCAGGAGCTGGACAGGTTTGCCAATCAGATCCTAAGCTATGGAGCAGAACTGGATGCTGATCATCCTGTAAGAAATAGAGCTTTATTTTTTTAACATATTTCTAGTTATTGGGACAGATGTTTCTCTCATCTACATTTGCTCTGCTTTAAGAAAGATCTAGTAGACTAAGTTGGACATGTTATAGGAGAAGATGGGTACCATATTTCTAGGGTTAGAATCAGCCCAATCCCGGGTTATGAAGTAAATCAGACCAAAGGTTGCTTTAATATGAGCAGATACCAGGAGACCTTAAAAGTCACAGCGGTCATCAGAGCACAGGGCCACCACAAGGACACATCTAGTTTTCCCAAGTGGTCCTGATGTCGTGACTTCAAACTCATTTTGTGAATCACTAGCAACAAAAACTTCAGAAGCAACATATCATTGTCCAGAGATAGGAATGCTGGCTTTTTCATCCTTGATTACATACACACGATTGAGCTTAATGCCTTGTTATGTGGTTGTTAAAACTGACATGATTCTTGTATGGTGATACAAAACAAAAGACAAGGTCTTTGTTTCAAAAAGTTTGTGGTTTAAATGGTAGGGTCAGAAAGTTTTGTTCATTGGCTTAGCTGATAAAATTTATTCAGCGGTTTTTCAGCTCCTCCAGATACAAGAATACTTTCTGTCTCTATTCCCTCTCCACAACAACTTATTTTCATTTGTCAAAACACACTGAGTTCCATGCAGTGCAACAGAAATTGCTGCTATTAGTTTAATTGAGATAGGGTGATTATAAATAAATTACATGCAGCGCAACAAAAATTGCTGCTATTAGTTTAATTGAGATGGGGTGATTAGTCATTCACTACCTATTGCTTAATTCGAGATGTGTTATGTATCATGTACAATGATTCATGATGTTCAGTGTGGTCATATGAAAGGCAGAATGAAAGGAGATACACTGAGTCAATGGCCCCCTTGTGTGTCATGCAGGAATAGACCAAGATTGTATTTGAAAAAAAGAAACCAAAAAAAAAAGAAAGATATTAAAAGGAGTGAAACATCTCTGCTCCAGTTCCTAGAATTAGTTAGTGAGCAGTTTATGCCTTAAAAAGGAAACCCAGCTGCTGGGGTAAATAGATGTGACAGTATATAGAGTGCAGAAAAAGAGAAATTAAAGGAGCCTGTGCTTTTAGTAGTTAAGTGATACAGTATTTAATCACAAATACCTCTATGCCAGGTTAATCTTGGGCAGCACATTTTTTAGGCCATTGGCTGCCTCTTTTTGACTCATACTCTTAGATCTCTACTCTATGTCAGCTGCCTCCTGTACTTCATTGTGTTTTGTGGCCGCTCAGTTCAGTTGTGCTGTGCATCCCTAAGAGATGCATTCGTGAGCTGCCGCAGTGCCCAGTCAGTTGTTGCTATTTGCCCTGCAGAAGTGTCTCCTAACTTGGAAAGGCATTTCTCCACTTCAGGTGGTGAAGACACTCCTAACCCTGAGAAACTTTTAGTCTAAATAGCAGGCACACTGGGATAGGAGAACGGCTATCCTAGATGAAGATTTAGACATTATATTTCTTATCCCTGGTTTTGTTGGTAATTAGCCGCAAAGGTCAAGCTCCTAACCACAAGGTCTATTAGACATTCTCTGTAGTAATTAAATCCTTTCAAATGGTTGAATTTATAGTGCAAATAGGGCTTTTTGGCCTGCTAAGTATCTACTGTCCTTCTAACAATTTGAAAATGAGCACCTTTAAGTGTGGTTCATGCTGAAAATCCACATAAAAAGTCTGATTGAGTTGATGAGTGTGTTTCTAATGTAGTTTATCTCTGCTGCTCGAGATCAGCCCAGCTGTGCCAGGAACAGCAAGAAGCTTCATGAGAAACCAGAAGGACATGGTTATCTGAGTGCCATTACTTCAGTGTATTGCTCTTGCAGGAGCACCTTTTTAGTGCTGTAAAGCAGCATGTTTCCCTTTTTTGTAGCAAGTGGAAATGAGAAAATGAAAGGACTTGGTGGGCAAGAGGTGCTGGGAGGCTGTGGCTGAACGGCTGCTCTGGTGGCCCCACAGACTGGGGAAGGAGCAGTGCCCTGTGTGAGTGGAGCTGGGCAGGATGGAGGCAGCTTCCCCACTGACCCTCCAGCATTTTTTGGACTGTACCAGCCATGCCTGAGGGTGCTTGGTGAGAGGAAGTCTATTCACCACCCGCACTTACACAGGGACTGACCATCACTGTTTCTCTTTAGGGGTTCAAAGATCCTGTGTACCGTGCCCGGAGGAAAGAGTTTGCGGACATCGCCTACAACTACAGACAGTGAGTGCTCAGTGGATGGGCAGAAAGCAAGTCCACATCTCCTGCCCTCTCCTAGAGCTCTCACACTGCTGGCAATCCTTATTTTTCCACAAGCACCTTCCTGCTGTTGGCTTTTCTCTGCCATGTGTTTAAATCTTCCTCTTCATGCATTTATCCCCAAATCACAGTAAAACAAAAGTAAATTGTTCCAGGCACACATTCAGAAGAGGACATCGCCTCCCTTCTTTCCCCACAACACCCTTCTTCCCCAGCTTTGTTGTCTAATTGAGCAGCAGACTCCATTGCTACTACAAAGACCTGAGCATTGAATAAAGCCGCTTCGGGTATTCTCCTCATTAAGCCAGGGCTGGAGGAGGAGTGCCTATCATTTACATTAAAGCAGGAGCTGCATACGCTATTAAAATAATGAATAACTTATGGTTCTGATGCTAATCCAGTGCCTGATACTCTACTTTTATCATGTCTGACCCAGCTGCAATCAGCAATTTGGGCTCTCATTTCCCAAGAAAAATAAATGAATAGAGATGATAAATTCAGTTAGAACAGGCTTGCTTGATTGCTTTCAGTGATCAAATCTGGAGGAGATAAAATTCTGTTCCCGGAGCCACTCACACATTTACATCAGTACTGTTGGCCCTACTCTTGCTGAGACTGGCAAAAATTGTAATTGCAAATGATAAAGTAACATATGTGGTACACGTAGGGCTCCACTTTGCACAGGACTGTGATGAAAATATAGTCGCTGAGCCAAAGAGCTAATAATCTAATCACAAATGAGAGACAAAATTGGACTGATTGATGGAAAGTAAAAAAAGTCAGGTGAAAAATGTCAGGAGCCCAGTTTATAGCTAGAAAATTTGGATAAGACTTTGTGGCCAGATGTGGATGGATCTAATGCCCATTTATAGGTATCCCACAGATTTACCTTTCCTGCATAATAGATAGCAAATTCTGATCTCTAGTTTGCAGGCTTTCACCAAATCCTACATAGAAATAAAAGAAAAAACATGTTAACTACCCCTTCCCCCCTCCCATCTGAAACCATCTTAGGAAGATGAAACCATTATGTTCCAAGATGTTACTAATTAATACTTAGTCTGTTATCCAGATCCTCAGACACATTGGAAACAGAGCCTATACAAACCTGGACCTATGTCCAGGCACCTTTTATGTGAAGTTCTTGGACTTTCCAATTAGGTCTTTCAGTAACAGAGCAGTAAGCAGAGTGTGAAAGCCCATGTCTAGGCTTCTGGGGCTTGTGGAAAGAAGGCATGTGTTTTTTGTGACTGGGTGTTGATTCAGGAAGGCCCACATGGTCTGTGATGTCTTTTCCCTGGGTGCTACACCTGGCAGACATGCCTTTCAGGGTCTACAGTGGGGAGGAGAGGTCAAAAGGGCGTCTCCAGCATGGGGGGACCGAGATGTAAAGAACCAGGCAGGAAGACAGGGACAACCAAAGTTACCAGACTTCATGGGAAGTATCTGAAAAGGCAAATGTTCTTAGCTTGTGAAGGTGCTGCCCAGCTACAAACATGAGGTGGGTCGGTGGTCGCTTGTCTTGTACTCGTCTTCCAGCCATCGATTTCATCCTCTTCTGTGTCCCTTCTTTTGCACCTATTTTGTCCTCTTTCCTCCTGCTGTTTGCCTCTGTAATCTGCCTTTGCTCTTTTGCCTTCTCTGCTGATACATTTACCCATTGTTTTTGTTGAATGCTTGATTTCTTTGTCTTCTCTTTTCTTTGGTTTTAGCTTGCCTCTTCCCTCTGCCTTCCTTTGCTTCTGGCCCTGTTGATCCCTGAAATTTTTTAATTGAATTTTGAAAGGTTTTTAAGCCATAGCTTTCCCCTGTAACCCTGGAAGGTGGTTGAGGATTACTTAGGAGCGCTATAGGAACAACAATCCCCCAGCAATCTTCATAATTCAACATGATGTTTAAAGCTCCATAGATCAAGGAGGGCTGATACAGAGAGACAGAAAATGACAGTTCTCCAGAGGAGCTGCCCTGAGGCTCAAGGAAAAAATGAGGGAGTGGGAGATGGTGGGGTGTCATCAAGAGTTTAACAATGGGTCTCTGGGGCTTGGAAAGCTCCAGCATTATTCCAGCAGCGATGTTAACCCTATTAAGTTACTTAAAACCCTTTGATTTTTCAAAGCTGCTGGATTCACCTATGGCCCTATCGTTATTGCTAAGAAACTGACTATTCACAGGAGGCCAAACTACATTGCTTGTAATTGTCTTATTCCTGCTAACTTCAACATGAGCTAAGCACATGGAGGCCTGAGGGTGGGATTTGACTCAAAATTACTCATTACAATTATAAAAAGTCAAACTGGCTGGAGTCTGCATCTATTACAGCATAAAGCACAGTTCAGAATTTCCCTACCCCTCCAAGAAACAGAGTTTTCTGATGGTTTCCCTGTTGTAGCCAAAGCAACCAATGTAATGTGTATTAGAGCAAGAAATACAACAGCTGTGCCATATCTAGAAATGTAAATAAATTGAAACTAACAGCCAGCAAATATGTTTAGAAGAACATCTTGATAAGACAAATAAGCACTAATTTATTTTTACCACAATAATGCAAGGAGTTTTCTAAAGCCCAGTATCTCAGCTGAGGTCAGTAGAGTACTTCCCAGCCTGTGCCTAGGGGCAAGTGAGGCTCCTTTTGCATCTGCATGTCAGACCAAAGACATCTGCCTTCCTGCACCAGCAGCTCCTGGCCAGCCCATGTAAAGCTCCTGAGTACGATGCTGGTGGCATAAGACATTTTCTCTGTTGCTTCTATGGAGGGTATTCATTTTCTTTCCAGTGGCCAACCTATTCCTCGAGTCACCTACACAGAAGAAGAAAAGAAAACATGGGGCACTGTCTTCAGGGAGCTGAAGAGTCTCTATCCAACTCATGCTTGTTATGAACACAACCACGTGTTCCCACTGCTGGAGAAGTACTGTGGCTACCGGGAGGACAACATTCCCCAGCTTGAAGATATTTCAAAATTCTTGCAGAGTAAGTTTGAAGCATATAAAAGAACCAAATTGAATGAAAGACCTCAGCTGTCAGTGGGGTTAATGCTTCCAGAGATAGAAAATCAGTCCCTGCTTTATCACAAGCTCCCTGTGGTGCTTGGGCACATCACTCAGCCTGTGTCTCAGGTGCATCTTTAAAACTTCCAGGTGTATGATGGTACAAATGCTCAGATACTGTGATGGTGGTACACATGGGTAGAAAATTCCCTGCTTTTTCACAATTAAACTCTACTTTATATAAGGAAAGCAAAGAAAAAAATTAACAAACTTTTTTCATTGTGAGGAGTCTGGATAAGGATAAATCAAACACACTAGTTGTTTTTAAGATGTCATTTTTTTATCCTTTCAGCCTGCACTGGATTTCGCCTGCGTCCGGTTGCAGGCTTGCTCTCCTCTCGGGATTTCTTGGCTGGGCTGGCGTTCCGAGTATTTCACTCTACGCAGTATATTCGCCATGCATCCAAACCCATGTACACACCAGAGCCGTAAGTATTTTGGCACAGAAAGTGTGTAAAGTTGTAGCAGACTAATAGCAGGATCAGTCCAACTGATAATAACCAAGTGGGACTCTGAAGCACTCCTGGGAACACAGATAATGGAGAGTGGCCAAGTGACTGCTCTCTTCTGAAAACATTTTCAGATTTCTAGTGTTTTTAACAAGCTGTGTCCTCTTCTGTGAGTTCTTATGGGATTGATCAGACAGTTTTGCTACTGAAGGCATGCTTGCGTGGTGTCTGGGACGTGACAGAACAGCGTACAAAAGCATTTAGCTTAGCTATTAACACCCAAATGGTGGTGTGAAATCTAGTGCAGGAATGACTCAACATGTTGCAAGCAAGTTTCTGGCAGCAAGACAGAGGAAGCCCGGATCATTGATCCCTTGTCTTTTTCAGTTTTATGCTCTAATGTTTCTCTCTGTCCCTGTCCATTGTCCTTTTCCACTTGCCATTTTCAAAAGTTTTCTTTCTCTGCTTCATATTTTTGTAATTCTTCCTTCTTTCCCTTACTATCTCTTTGGTTCTTGTTTCTTTCCACAACCTCCTTTTCTCCTCCATTTTTCTATCAGTCATTCTTCTGATTTTTCCTCTCTGCTTCTGCTCACCCCATTTTCATCCTGCTCAAAACCAGGCTGAAATGTCTTCCACAGACCTGGCTTTCTTGGGAGCATCTTATCCCTCTCCTCTTTCCATCTCACCAAATCACTTCTTTATCTTTGAAAAATCTAGCAGTCCCTAGGTGAGTTCTTCCCCAAACATGCCTGTCCAGCTGCCAACTTCAACTTGTGATGAAAACAGTCCTACCTGAGGAAAGGTGAGCTTCCACCTCTCTGTGAGAGGCTGTGGGCCTAAACAGGGACTGGAGTTGAGTTCTTGAGGTACATGTTGACATAATGGTGAATTGTCTTACTAGCCTGACCTTCATCTAAGGAGGTTTCTTGTCCTTGAGACTGAAAAATCCATGTTCTCTTTGGCAGCGTGATTTCTTTCTGGGCTTTCCTGAGCTGGATGTGCAGTTGAATGGATGGTTTTTGTTTTCTTCCATAAGGAAAAACAAATAATGTATCATCTTTCCTCTGAGGGCTGTATGGTGATAAAAACACTGAAAATCCTGGAGTGTGCAAGTGTTTCCACCACAGGAATACTTTTAGAGCAAAACATTTCCCTGCGAGTCCTGAGCATTGTTTGTTAGTAGGAGCAAATGCACTGCACTCTTGCCTATGTGCAGACTCTAGGGTATTCATCCAGCATTACTGGACTTCTCCAAAATTAAAATTATTCAAATGTCATGTTTTCCTGCAGTGATATTTGCCACGAGCTGCTAGGACATGTGCCTCTTTTCGCTGATCCCAGTTTTGCTCAGTTTTCCCAGGTAAGTTGCTTAGTGGTTTTAGTATTTTTATAATTGAACACACTAGAGACTAGGTAACTCAGAGGATCTGCTAAGAGCTATGAAGGGTGGGGTGTTTATTAGCGTATTGTTTAAGAGTGGCTGAGGCTGATTTATTTATTGCTTGAAATCTTGACACAAATCACTTAGGTGAACTCATACACTCAAACTCCAAATATCTGTCTTGTGTGAGCTGTTTTTTTATGGGCAAACGCTTTGTGAAGCCATCATCTAAAAAACTTTTTGTAGATGTTGATCCTTTTGAACAAAGTTAAATGGCTCATGAGTCACATGAATTATTGCCCCACCCTGCAGTCCAAATGTTAGGGAAAGTGAGGATTTTTTGTTTGTTTGTTTTCTATTGAAGCCACAGAGGAGGCTGAGTAAAGTGGGGAACCGTCCCAGCTGCAAGCATGGGAGAAGGCTGGAGTGGTAGTGTTAATGTGCCTGGAAAAGAAGCCAAACTTTGGTGAAGGAGTAAACTTTTGGCTGCATCTTACCAGAAAATGTGAAAAGACAGAAAGAGAGAAAGTCAGAAGTACAGATAGACAGAAAGCCAGACAGACCAAAAGAAAGAGAGAGAGAGAGAGAGAGAAAGACAGAAAAAGAGAAAGAAGGAAAGAAAGAAGGAGAGGAATAAAGAAGGAGAGGAAGGAAGGAAGGAAGGAAGGAAGGAAGGAAGGAAGGAAGGAAGGAAGGAAGGAAAAGAAAGAAAGAAAGAAAGAAAGAAAGAAAGAAAGAAAGAAAGAAAGAAAGAAAGAGAGAAAGAGAGAAAGAAAGAAAAAGAAAGAGAAAGAAAGAAAGAAAGAAAGGAAAAAGAAAGAAAGAAAAAG
>VFFE01007103.1:683620-963681 GCA_008921705.1 Burhinus oedicnemus | reverse complement strand
GGAAGGAAGGAAGGAAGGAAGGAAGGAAGGAAGGAAGGAAGGAAGGAAGGAAGGAAGGAAGGAAGGAAGGAAGGAAGGAAGGAAGGAAGGAAGGAAAGGGAAAATGGATTTGATGTAACATCTTGCTCACAAGACAAAAGTTGACTTGATGTAGCGAGTAAGCATTCAAGTATTTCCCTCAGGCTCTACCCTTTCCCAGAACTGAGGTTTCCTTCAAGATAAGCCCTACTGCACCTTGGCTTATTAGGATTTGACATGCTGATGGCTCCTTCCATGCTCTTGGTGTGGGTGTGTGTGGGGCTCTGATTTTGCACTGTGCAGTCCTCACTGGAGCAAACCAAGAAAGGTATCTTGTTATACACAGTCTTGTGTGGCTGTCTTCTGAATACAGCTATTGCATGCCTACCAGGAAAGTCTCCATTAGCTCCTAAGGTATGAATAAGCTCTTTCAAATCGTGCCCTGCCATTCAGAAAAAATAACTCATTCAAGGCTCCAGGAAAACTCCTGCAATCGGGACCCATCAAAACAAAGAGAAATATTTAAGGTGTGGGGGTGTGACTGATTTACCTCCTTTTGACTATATCATTCTCTCGGGTGTGCATTGTAGACTTAATCAAAAGCCTGTCAAAGCAAGAGGAAAATTTTATTTGACCTCAATGGGTTTTGTACTTGGCACAAAGGATCATGCCTTGTAAATGACATTTGGACAGGACCTTTTGTTCATTTCTGGAGAGATTTCTCGTTTAAAATTGATGTTGCATGATAGGAACATGTTCTGTAAACATTTGTGTGTGGTAGTAAGCGATGGTAACATTTAAAATGTGAGAAATTACATAAGACGAGACAGGAAGAATGTTTGCAATAAACAGCTTGAAGAATAATGGTTTATTGTTACAGGAAATTGGACTGGCATCTCTGGGAGCTCCAGATGATTTCATCGAGAAACTCGCTACGGTAATTTAATAAATGAGGGCTCAATTTTCCAAAGCACCCTGTGTTGTCTTAATTCTGCTGCCACTGAAGTCACTGATAGAACTCCCATAGAGTTGAATGGGAACAGAGTGAAGTCCATGATTGGAAGACCCCACCCTGAAACAGTTGCATTAAAGGAAAATAACTTTGGCACCCCTTATTCAAAGTGACAGTTGTGATTAAACACAGAAGCCCAGACAAGATTTCCTCCAGCACAAACATATTGGGCAAGAAGAGATTTCATGTTACATCACCACAGCAAATTTCAGGAGGCAGCTTCAGTAGCTGTTCTACCTGTAAGTGTCCCTTCTCTTCCACCCTGCTAGGCAGATAATGTTCTCTGCAGTCAGTGTGACTCACCTGAATTTTACTCTGAGACTAGTGAGACCCGGAATGGCAAACTTCAAAAAAACCCAAGGATATGCCTGCGAGATTAGTGTCCTCAGCACCAACTCACCTGGGTAAAGCAATGCACCATCTTTGCTGTTTCTGATCGATGAGGTAGTTCTTCTGACCCAGACCGGGTATCCCTTAAAAATGACAGACCAGGAAGTCAAGCTAGGCCACACACCATCTTCCTTCAATATTGCACTAACAGCTCATTCCGTCTCTTGCTGCTGCAGGTGGATGCCCTCTATGTGAAACAGAACACGAACTTATATCAACTAAGGTTCAAACTTCAATTGGGTTGTCCAGCCAAAATGAAATTTAATTGCTATAGTTTCATTGTGTCTGCTCCGCTGACAAATGTAAGCACAGTAAAACACAACTGTGTATGTCAGGGAACTGAACTGATTCACAGGCCCATTGAGTCTAGCACCGTGCCCCGTCCAGGAGAAGAATTTCAGTCTGTGAGGACATTTATTGTATTTATACAGTTGATATTTGACACATGGCAAAATTTTAAATAGAAATGTGAACTCCAAATGTATTCAAATCAATGACATGCACCTACTCTTTTTGATCAAGGAATCATATGTTTCTGTCTCATTTTCTTGCTAGGTTTATTGGTTTACGGTGGAGTTTGGACTATGTAAGGAAGGTGATTCACTCAAGGCATACGGTGCAGGGCTGCTGTCTTCATTTGGGGAGCTGCAGGTGTGTTCTATTAAAGAACATTTTGAGGATGTTTATAATTGCTTAAATTTCTCTTCTGGACGTCTTCAGATCCTTATTTTGCTTCATACTTTGTGCATAGAAATAGCATGAAATGCCATAATTCATTGAAGAGCTCTGATAATTGTGGCAGTGTATGCATACACAGCGGACTCATGCCTGCTTCTTTCCTAGTAAGTGACATAGTCATTGTATTCCACAGGAGCAACCCTTTCCTGTCTGAAACTGGGTGAAATTCAGTAGCTCTATCTTTATTTCACAGCAAATTCAAGCACTTTTTAAACTGAAATAAATTTCTTATCCTTTTGCTCATAGTATTGTTTATCAAGCAAGCCTGAGATTCAGCCTCTTGTCCTGGAGAAGACTGCTGTGCAGAAGTACCCTGTTACTGAGTTCCAGCCTGTCTACTATGTTGCTGAAAGTTTTAAAGATGCGAAAGAGAAGCTAAGGTAATCCAGTCATTCCATATAAGACCCAATTTCTTGTCCATTGCCAATACATTGGATCCTATTGCCATAACAGGTCTTGGGTTGAAGTAACATTTTGAGAGGCATTAGAAAAAGTTGGCAATGCTTAGAGACTAAACAGTTGTAACACTCAAAATCTTGTTATGGGCAATAAGGGGAACATATCCTATACGTGAACCAAGGAATTTGTGGTTAATCTAATTAAGAGTTTAATCTGTATAACCAAAATGCAACAAACAATTATTATTAGTCCCATTGCAATGACAAAATCATAGAATCATTTAGATTGGAATAAGATCATTGAGTCCAACCATAAACCTAACACTGCCAAGTTCACCATTAAACCATGTCCCTAAGCGCCACATCTGCACATCTTTTAAGTACCTCCAGGGATGGTGACTCAACCACTTCCCTGGACAGCTTGTTCCAATGCTTGACAACCCTTTCTGCGAAGAAATTTTTCCTAATATCCAATCTAAACCTCCCCTGGCACAACTTGAGGCCACCTCCTCTCGTCCTGTCACTTGTTACTTGGAAGAAGAGACTGACCCCCACCTCACTACAACCTCCTCTCAGGTAGTCATAGGGAGCGATAAGGTCTCCCTTCAGCCTCCTTTTCTCCAGACTTAACAACCCCAGTTCCCTCAGTCGCTCCTCATAAGACTTGTTCTCTAGACCGTTCACCAGCTTCCTTGCCCTTCTCTGGACATGGTCCGGCACCTCAATGTCTGTCTTGTAGTGAGGGGCCCAAAACTGAACACAGTATTCGAGGTGGGGCCTCACCAGTGCCGAGTACAGGGGAATGATCACTTCCCTAGTCCTGCTTGCCACACTATTTCTGATACAAGCCAGGATGCTATTGGCCTCCTCGGCCACTTGGGCACACTGCCGGCTCATATTTAGCCAGCTGTCAACCAACACCCCCAGATCCTTTTCTGCCAGCCAGCTTTTCAACCACTCTTTCCCAAGCCTGTAGCACTGCACGGGCTTGTTGTGACCCAAGTGCAGGACCCAGCATTTGGCCTTGTTAAACCTCATACCATTGGCCTTGGCCCATTGATCCAGCCTGTCCAGATCGCTCTGTAGAGCCTTCTTACCATCAAGCAGATCAACACTCCTGCCTACCTTGGTGCCATCTGCAAACTTACTGAGGATGTACTCGATCCCCTCATCCAGGTTGTTGATAAAGATATTAAAGAGAACTGGCCCCAACACTGAGCCCTGGGTAACACCTTTTGTGACTACCTGCCAACTGGAATTAACTCCATTCACCACCACTCTTTGGGCCTGGCCATCCAGCCAGTTTTTGACCCAGAGAAGAGTACACCTGTCCAAGCCATGAGCAGCCAGTTTCTCCAGGAGAATGCTGTGGGAAACGGTGTTGAAGGCTATACTAAAGTCCAGGTGAACAACATCCTTTCCCTCATCCACCAAGTGGGTCACCTTGTCATAGAAGGACATCAGGTTAGTCAAGTGGGACCTGCCTTTCATAAACCCATGCTGACTGGGCCTGATCACCTGGTTGTCCTGTACATGCTGCATGATGGCACTCAGGATGATTTTCTCCATAACCTTCCCTGGCACTGAGGTCAGACTGACACGCCTGTATTTCCTCGGATCCTCCTTCTGGCCCTACTTGTAGATGGGCATCACATTTGCCAACACTTAGGGTCAAAGCGAGCTTATTGATGCAAAACAAATCTCTGTAACAATACTAGAGTTTAAAGTTCTTGTACAAAAAATCTTCTAGTACCTACTCCTCTTCCTCTGAAGTTATGCTCACCCTTACACTTTCTTTTGTGCCTTAAGTGAACAGTTTCAGTCTGGTGGGGGGGGTGGAGTTGTCAAGTAGTCAGTATCTTGAGGTTTTCAGAGAAGGGCTGTGATGTTAATGAATGGAATTTCTTTCTCTCTTCTGTGAGGAGGTGGATGGTGTTGATGCTTCCTTTCTTCCGCTTAGCCCAAGGTTTCCTCAGGGCCATTTTTATGTTTTCTAACATGCTTTACATCTTGCTCTTTCTACATTAGTCTGCAAAACTGTGTTACTTCTGATATTAAAATTTATGTTAAATATTTATTTCTTTGTCTCTTTTGTTTCCTCTAAACCATTTTTTTCCTCAGCTCCTAAGTTTGCTTCACTGTGAATAACTGTGGGGGGAGTTGTTGACAGCCCAGGGACCACCAGCATCATCCTATGCTTGCGCCTTTAAGGCTTCTGTTATCGGCCTGTGCTGGTACTCCTTTATGCTGCATCATTTCTTTAGGGTCAGACTTAGTTCACTGTGTACAGGGTAACTACTTGCTATTCCTGCGTGTATAAAAATTATTAACGATAGGCATTATAGCACACAGTTATTCAGAATTAAGCAAAACTAAAACAAATTAGGTAATAGCTACATGGTCATTAGACAATTGCTATTACAGCTAAACAAAACTGCAAGCATTCCTAATAAACCCAATCCTGAGGCATGTGTGGTTAGCTTAATACAGAGCTTCCAGCTTGTTACCAGCAGTGTGTTTACAAGACTACAGGGCTACACAGTAAATCTTTCAGTCATCTGTGACTGAAATACAGATTCAGTTCCAGTTCAACAAGACTTTGAAATAATGGTCCAGGTTCAGTTCTTGTTCTTGAAACAGGAATGGCTCAGACTGTGTTTGGGGTTCAGCTTGGGTTCCACCTCACAGCAATATTTCTATTTCTGTTTAAAAAAAACCCCACAGTGTTTCTGGACATTAACCAATACACTGGGGGTTAGCCTTGGTTCACTCAACAAATTTCTCGCTTGGAGATACCACACAGTGACTTGTCCCAGACCTGCAGTCTCTCCTCTCTCTCTTTCTCTCTCTTCCATTCATAGATAAACACATAACGAGACGCAAGATATGCTGCTGCCCTAGGCTCCCCATCTCCAAGATCTTCATAGCTACCTCCCCTGCTGCTTCCTCAGTCATCATAAGCATGAAGCCTCTCCTTCTGCCCTTTTCTGTGGGGTAACACCTGAGAAAGATGGCCTTGTCTTCTGGTTTGTGCTATCAATACCCTGTACACAGTTTCTCTCTTCTCTGTATACTTCTCTAACTGAGTAGCAAGTTCCTTGAGAAAGTGGAAGATGGTGCTTTACTCTACAAAAGTGATCTTGGAGCTTCTTCTATTTGTTTCAATGACCAAATCGGAAAAGTGTCGAAGTAGAGGTCTAGGGGTCAGTCCAGCACGTGTACTCATGGCTTGCATCTGGACATGTGTGTTTGTGTGTAGTAGAAAACCTCCCTGAAAAATTATTCTGAGGCTGACCTAAAATATTTCAGCTTAAGGCATTCATCTTCTAATTAGGATCTTACCTTCAGCTGAGATTCAGGAAGACTGTCTTCTAATATGGATCTCTCCCCTTACAAAAAATGGACTGATGCCACTAAACACTTTCATCCTAACCAACATAATTTTTTCCACTGTCATACCTTGAGGCCTACTCACACTGAACTCTATTTGAGACAATGGCCTTAGCAGATAATAATTAGGACTAAAGCGAAGGAGCAATGTGGAGGTGGCATCCAGCATATTCTACTGTTCTGGGCATACGGGATTTACCATGCTGAGTCGCAGTCTGTATACTGGGGCTCCGTAATCAACTCCTGCGTGCTTTCCTTCCTCTTTCAGCAAATAACTTCAGTAATCCAAAGCAGATATATAAGACAGTATCCTGCTGGGGTCTACAAGGAGCCTGGAACAATAGCTCTGACCATCTCATCCCATTCAGAGTCCTCCTTTCCACAGTTCTGTGGTTATGCAAATTAATGTTTTCCCAAGATACCAAAATCTTAATGTTTCTGCCATGGAATTAACTATTTTGCAGCAGCAAAGGCTGCAAATAAGGGCGGGCAAGAATGTTGCTTCATTCTATTGACTACTTCCTATCTTTGCAATAGCCTGGAAGCCACTACCAACCATGCCAGAAGTTAGCACTTTGCTTGCTTCTTGTTATGTCAGGGTGGCATAGGTACTTGACCTTACTTTCTCAGAAATTGCAGATTTGGATCAGGATTTTGCATTACAGAAAGGAAAATGAGATTTTCAAGTTTGGCAAATCTCAATAACCACATAGTTGGCCTATACCAGGAGCAGTGTTGCCATGCCAATAGCATAATTATTTCTACTTGGGAAAAAACAAAGGTAGTAAGGACAAATCCAGATTCAAACGTGTTACAGAATGCTGTATGTCTCAGATCACTCGACAGGAATTTCAGTTATTTCCTCTTGCAGATTTTCTCATTCCTCTCATCAACAAATATACACAAGAAGAAAAGAGTGAGTTACTGAAAAAAAGGAGCTTTTCAAGTTTGCATGTGTTTTTGTATTTTTGCCTCAGGAAATTTGCTCAAACGATCCCTCGTCCTTTCTCTGTTCGGTACAATCCCTACACCCAAAGGATTGAAGTCCTGGACAATGCAAAGCAGCTGAAGAACTTAGCTGACACTATCAATAGTAAGGAACTACAGATTTGTTACCTTGAATTCCTCAAAACTTGGATCAGAAATAGCAACCACAAAACAGTTTTTTTCTGGTTGCATTTAATGTTCTAAGCCTGAGTAAAATCAAGCAGTACACATCTCCTTTCTGGTGCAAAAATTGTTTCCTAATTCTAGCAAAGCTTCAAAATAGCTTTTCCATTTGACTGCAGTTTGTTACATCTGAAATATACAGTTTTAGTGGAGGTGCTAGGAAAGGCCAGAGGGCCCTGTGGTGTATTCTGATGTGTGGCTCTAGCTGTCCTCAGTAAGGAAGAAAAGGAACAGCTTGGCTTTAATCACATTTCATTTTGCCATTCTAGCCTTTTTCCTGAAACATTTTCCCCCTATCATTGGCTAGCCTGCTGAGACCCAGCACCCCTGTTCCAGGGAGCCATTCTTGTATGGCTGGTGAAGGCAAAGGGCTGACTCTGCAGATCTTACTCCAGTAAGACCCTAATAAATGTGTCCAATCCAGCACTTCTTTGTTCACCTTATTCTTTCAGGGAATGGGTATAAAGGGTAAATACATACTGTTAGAAGTGGGCTAGCTGTAGGATTAACTCCTCTGATTGTTTTCTTTGCAGGTGAGATGGGGATCCTTTGCAATGCCCTCCAGAAGATAAAATGAAGATTCACAGTAACTTGCTAATCACTGGCTACTAACTAGAAGCTGCCATGTGCAAATGCCAGTACTCATCTAGCCTCAGTCTGTTATCTTCCTGTGTACTGCATGAATGCTTATGTTATATGTTAATTACTATAGATTAGCAGAGAAAGAGACACCTGAAGGTGACCCTTAACTCTTTTGGCCTTTAGACACTAATCCATTTTTTCTCATTAA
This sequence comes from Burhinus oedicnemus, assembly GCA_008921705.1. Taxonomy (NCBI): domain Eukaryota; kingdom Metazoa; phylum Chordata; class Aves; order Charadriiformes; family Burhinidae; genus Burhinus; species Burhinus oedicnemus. Next base: position 955,775 of record VFFE01007103.1, on the reverse strand, counting down.
TGCATAAAAATGCCCTTAGTTCTGGGAATCTGGGAAAAGGCTCCACATCTCTTGTGCCAAAGCAGAAGAAGATATCCACCTTGCAGAGCTGTAGTCTGCTGCAGCTGTGAGGCTGCATTTCCACTCTGGGCCCAGGGACAGGATGGCAATGACTAATAGGCTAATCCACCTCGCTTTCTTCCACAGTCATTCTTCCCTCAGGCCCTCACATTTGTGCAAGGTTCCCATGGAGTCCCAAACTCTACACCTTTTGGGGAGTATACATATACTGCTTGACCCTCTGTACCTCTGCTTTTAGACACAAGCACCTCTATCCTGAATTTTTTTTTTTCCCCTAAAAATGTGGTGTTGCCATTGATCCAAAGCATAGATGCTAGTGGAAAAGACAGCAAGTATGCTGCAGCCTCATTAACAAAGATTTGTCACCACGGATAAATATACTGTATTTGCATAAGCACCAATCCCAAAAAGGTTTGTGCAGGTCAGGAGTGCTGTATACTGCGATGTGTCATCGGTTGCAGAGCAAAGGCTCTGAGGCTGCCTATTCAGGGCAGAGAGTCTGTGCTTCAATACAGTACCCACAAAAAAGCCCCATCAGAGGAGAGTTATCTGAAGGCAAGTCTGCGTGCCTTTTTACAGTTGGATGTGAGGTCAGTTTGTCAATACTTTGTGCAAGCAAGAAACCACGCAGATGTTCTAACAAGGCATCAAGCCAGTCTCAGAGCTGTTCTGGCTGTAATGTTGTGTAACATCATGGATTCAGAGCTGATCCAGGGCCAGCCAGCTTACAGAAAGGGAAGACCTCTCTTAATAGACATACTCAGCTACTCACTGTGGAAGGCTGACATGTGAAGGCTACCTTGTGTTCTGCGTGTCCTTCTCTGACAATGCTTTATTCAGCACTGCTACAAGGTGTCTCCTAATTTTCTGGACTCACAACCCAGAAGATGGATACCAACACTTTGGAAATGGATGAGAAGCGGCTCTTACAACGCAGCTGAAGACATCAGAGCTTTCCAGCTCCTAACTCACTGTATCTGTGGCTAGAGTCCTCACCAAAGCTTTGGAAGAACTGAGTTAGCTGTGTATTTAAACCCAAACATGACATCTTTCAAGACAGCTCCTAAGTCATGATACTTTTTGGAGTCTCCTTCCTTCTCCCACTTGAGCTTTAATCTCCCTTTTTTGGTTAAAGCAGTTTTATTCTTCCTGGAGTATAGCTTGACTGAGGCAGCAAATGGAAGCAAGGGTGATTCCAGCTTAACCCAATGGCTGAGCCATGGAGAGAGGAAAGCTTTGCTGTTCAGAAATCTATTTCTGAATCTTATCCAATAACTTTCACTCAAAGCAGCTAAATGACCTCTTGGACTGGTCCACATTATATAATGCCTCCCTGTAGCTCCCAAGTTGAAGGAGGAAAGAGATCAGCACTTGTACATCAAAACTGAATGGAGCAAAGCAAAGCAGAACAGTATTTCCAGCTTGAAACAATTCTGCATCATGATACAAACATGATTCAGGAGTCACATTTCTGTTAGAAGATCCAAAGATGGAGTGGGATTTGAAAGTCCACAGATCTCATACCTATTATTGTACTACTCTTGTATTTATAGTTTGAAAATCAATGGAGTTTTAATGTAAGCATCATCCTTTAGGAAAATAGAAAGTACAGCTGTTTCCATTATATTTATGGTGGGTAATAACATTAATCTAAGGATACCAGCTGGAACCCTTTTCAATAGACATATACTTATGCAAAATGCTATCATTTTGGTGCTTTGAAGTAAGCTTTTTAATCTCTGTATCTTTTTTCTTCCTTTTTTTCTCATGACAATGTCTGTGTAGATCTTTCAGTCTTGCTTGGCATGTATTTTCAGTGTGAAAGTAGCCCATATTTTTCTCTCTTAATATAATAGCACCCATAAGGTAACTGTGTACCACAAAGAGACAATTTCATTCCAAGGGTGAAGTCTTTCAAACTAATCCTCAGACAGCTTTCCAAGCTCCTCTGCTTCTGGCTGTTGTTATGAGTGACAGCATCAGTAAATCTATAATGATATTGAGAACCCAGGATTCATGGTTGACTTTTTATGTGCAAGTGGAATGGTTAAAGAATATTGATGCCACAAGTCTGATTCTGTGTCTCTTAATGAAGGTTTAAATGAGCAATAACTCCAGCCAAAGCAGAATAACATAGATGTTCAGCAAGACTGAGAGATGAGAAAAAGTTAAATGTTCAGTATTTTAAAAGCAGAGGTAATATACTGAAAGTAGATTTTCTTGCAGATTAAATTAGCTTGTTCATATGTGCTTTAAATAGTACAAATAAGTTGCATTTCAAATAGTGCTTCTTAATGGGTGACTTCTTATTTCCATGCTAAAGAAAATTAAAGTTGTGTAGCAAAATACTTTTTGCATTATCTGGCCAGTGTAACTCCTCTTTTTTAGTGACCACACAGGTCGATCGAATTAAATAGCCGGGCAGGGAGGAACACCCATTTGAGGTGGCTTCCAACTCAAGAAAGCCTGTCTTGTGCTGGTTGAGTATCACTCATCCAGACAAGATCATGGAGCTTTGAAGTGAAACTGATATTAAAAAAAAAAAAAATCTCTTGATGTGTGTAATTACCTAGAAATGTACAGCAAAGCCTTGACTGCTCTACCTTTGCGTACTCTACATCTTTGTATGCTAGTCTGACTAACCTATCCCAAGCTACTCTTTTAAGAAACCTTCCTCTCTTCTATCCCACTATGATCACATTTTTGATGTTTCCATCTTCAGCTCTGTTTCAGGTGACCAAAGAAGCCCTTTCATGAGGCCCTTTTCCTTTGCAGTGACCTTGGCCAAGGCCAGTGATGGTGATGGAAGGAGTTGTCAGCACAGGTTACACAGGGAGGTGGTCTCTGGGTGTCTTCAGATGCCTAGATATGGCAGTAGCCTTGGAGTAGGGATGCTTTATTCCCCAAAGGATGCAGAATTTGTTGCAAGTGGAATTAAGCACAAGAGGACTCCACAGGAGTGCATTCTTTTAAAGCCTGTCTCTTTGCTGTTTCAAACCATGCTGGCAGTTGGCAGAAAAGACTTTTTAAATGTTCAACTGTAACCATTTAAATGAACCTAAATAAACAGAAATATTAATGCTGCATCCATCTCAAATGAATAGTACTATGCTCATACAGGGTGGAGATATTAGCAATGGGAACAGATCAAAAATGGGCAGGTTGTTTGTGGTGAACAGCCATGGCCTTGTAAAACACCCACCCCAGGCACTGCGCAAAAGCAGGTGAGCCTATTCTTGGGGTGGGAGATCCTCCCCTCCTGCAGGAAGAAGCTGCCTGTCCCCACGGGAAAGGATGATGCACTGTGCTCCAGTCCTTGCATAGCCCTTTAAACTGCAGCACTCAGCTTGAGGCCTCTCCTCCTGCACTCCTAGAAGTACCCAAAAGAGCTTAAAGCAGGACCCTGGGATGTCTCAGCAGAGCTGACTTACGTTATGGGTGAGGCCTTCCTGGGCCTGCCCCAAGCATGGTTTCAAGGTGGTATTGCAGTGTCCACTGGCTGGGGAAGGACATTTCACCACCTGGAGAGTCAGGGCTGTCTGTTCTGGTTCTGCAATGGTCTGCAAAGTTGTGGTATAAACTCTGCCTACACTGCTTCAACTATCACACTGGCTAGTAAGTCCAGACTAGTTCTGTAGAGAAACCTCAATTCATAGACAGGACCATCGTGCTTAGTGCTGTACAAACATGTAGAGGTGGGACTTTGACACTAGAGCATAAAGACAGCCATAGGAGTCTGATGGCCCTGCTCTGCCAGTATTTGTAACTAGTGCCTTAAACATGCGTCTCAAACCCTAGGGCTTTCACCTACATGTCCGTGTGTAGCTGGAGTACAAGACCTTGTGCCATTTGTCATTCGTGCCCTGCCTGTGGGCTGGGTGTTGGGATGCATACACCCACTCTTCATGGGAAAGGCCCAGTCTGGACTCGGATATTCTTGCTCAGCTCAGCTGTTTCTCCTGTGCCAATCCTTGCCACCACTGCTGGGGGGAACTTGACAGTGGCCAGAGTCTGGTTCCCCCCTTAAAGCTCTCTTCTTCTCCCCCCGCCCATTCAGTTTGCAGCTGCAATTCTGCCGCCTCTGAAGTGTCCCCTTGCCCTCCCGGAGCCCCCTGGGACATGAGCCGGGCCGAGGGGCCCGGGGCAGCTGGCGCAGCAGAGGGTGCCGCAGCCGGGAGCCAGGCCGGGTTCAGCACCGCGGACAGCGGCTTGCCCTGCCCTGCCCGCGGGCGGTGCCGAGCCCCGCGGCGCCCCGTGCGTGGGCCCGGGCTGGGCAGGGCCGGGGGGACACCTCTTCCCGGGCTGGCACTCACCGCGTCCTGTAAAGCCCGCAGTGCCCGAGGTCTGGGTGGGTCGATGTTCCTGAGGATGCTGAAACCCACCTCCTGGGCACGGTGCTCCAAAATTCACCTTGGGTTTGTCTGTCTCAGCCAGGCAATAGAGAGGGAAGTTGAGACCTTCCCAGTGCTCTGTCTTGGACCAAGGGAAAATACGGTGCTGCCATGGTCTCTGAAGAACAAAATTTCGTTGCACTGTCTTTATCTTCCCTGGCCAGGGAGAAGGCAAGCGCAATACATCATCAGGCTGTGTGACCCAGCCAGGATCAGCTAAGGGGCATATCAGAAATGGCTCCACCTGCAAAGGAAGGACAGAGAGGTGACCTTCCCTGTGGGCCTGCAAGATGACTTTCACAGGGGTTCCAGCACACTGTAACTTGGGATATGAAGATAGAGGTGCTCATACCCAGAAACATGTGTATGGATGTCAAAGGATGCCATGCCCTGGCAGGAGCAGAGCTGAATTCTCTGAGCTTGCCCTGCCAGCTCTGAGAATGATGTGACCCTGGACTTTTTGAGAGTTTATTTCACTGGAGCTAAAATCATGAGAGAAACAAATTCCAACAGAGGAACTTAGCCTGGAGGCAGCACTCAGCTCCTGTGGGGCAGGTCAGGTCCTGTGGGCAGGAAAAGCTCAGAAGTAGGCAATGAACTTTGACTCTGGCTCAGGCCTCTCCGGCACTCCCACAATTATGTCTCTGCAGAGGGGACACCACTTGGATTGGGCTAATGGTTGGGGGAAGAGCCCCTTTGGTTCCCCTGGGACATGGTCAATGCAGAGAGGGCCCCAGTGAGATAAGAGAGGGTAGAGAGAAAGGGCAATCTCAGACATTATGCAGGGCAATCCACACTGGGTGATGTAAATGGGGCTCAGGCTAATTGCCTCTCCACAAAGGAGCCCATCTCCAGGGGTGAACAGCTTGCAAACACCTTCAAACAGAGCAGGAGGGCAGAGCTTTGAAGTTACCCAAAAGAGGAGGGTTATCTTGGGCTCTTGCGCATATCCTACGCAGGCGGTTTCCCTTGATGTGTCTGGCATGGCCAACATAAATGTCCCTACACCTAACACAGTAGCAAGCAGCCTGTTTTGCTGCTGTCTGTCAGCTCTGATCTCACCACCCACTTAGACACCTTGCATCTGCAGTCCCACCACATTCCCTGGCCATTGCTCTGGAAGAAGCGCTCACATTCTCAGGCAGTTTCCACTCAACATCTGGCAATTGTAATCTGTGCCACTGTCTCCCAATGAAGACTGACTTGGTGGGGATCCCAGGCCAAAAGGAAGAGGCCAGCAAAGAGAAGGAGACGCATGGCATAGAGTCCTTGAACAGGCGAGGCAGCCTGGACTCCAACAGGGAGGATGGCAGAGCCACTATCATCCTGACCCTCACCCTCTGCAACGTGAGGAAGATTGAACTCTCTAGGGCAGCCAAAGTCTTTGAGGTACAGACCTCACCATTTCCTTGCTTCCACTGAGCCCTCTCTTCTGTCCCTATTGCCTTCACCTCTCCCACTCTGCATCTCCCCTTCTCTCACCCTTCTGCTCCCTGTCTGACTTATGCCTCCACCTGCCTTCCCCCTTTCTTGTTGTCCCTCTTTTGCTACAGCTGCTCAGAGAGGTTGGTTAGGCTCTCCAGGTGAAGAAAGAGAGTGCTTTGGAGGGAGGGAGCAGCTCAACACAGACATTTAAAAGAATTGTCATTTTATGTAAGGGCTGTTCAGAGTAGATACCAATCTATTGTTTGTTTCTAGCAGTGGTGGTGGCCAGCCATGTCTAAACAACAGGCCAGCATTTCAAGTATTCAAATTGTGGGGATGTTAGGAGCCAATGAATTTTCTCTGCATATTTGGCAGAAGATATAGAGAATACAAGAGCTGTAAACCATACAGGCATTATATATTCTGGGCACTTGAAATATCCCTACCAGGTGCTCACTCTCATCTGTGAAAATGAGTAACTCAAAAGAAAACTATTGTATTTGTTACTTATTTTCAATCATTCCCAATTATTTAATGATTATGGTGTTATTATACATCAATAGATCTGCTTTCATTCTGCCAGAGTCTTAAGAGTTACCCAGGCAGTCATTTGTTATTTCTGCACAGATGAAATGCTACAGTCAACAGTATCCTATCTTTCATCTCCATCTATCTTTCCCTAATTCTACAGTATTTAATCTTTAGCTGTGCCTGTATTTTAGCTCCTTCTAAACTGAGCATTACTACACATCATGTTAAGACCTCTTTTAGTCACCTTTTAAAGACATTGTAGAAGTGTATCTAGACTTACCTGGATTTTCAGTCTTTGGAGAAGCTTCATCACATGAACATCTGGCTCTTGCAGATGGTTGAAACTCAGATTCATCACTTTGAAACCAGACGAGCCAAAAAGCCCAGGAACTCTGCTGACAATCTTGACATTTTTGTTGAATGCGAAGTTCACAGTGCTGATGTTAGTATCCTTATCACCTCCCTAAAGAGAGTAGCAGAGGATGTGAAAACTAGCAGAGAAGACAAAGGTAAGAAATGTATGCATCTGTCAGTGCTGTTTTGTTTCTTTCTGGAGGAAGTTTTTTGCATTAGCTTCATAGTAGTAATTTAATTAGTCTGGAAAACAGGTGAGCGTGCATTCATTTTTCTTCACTGCATGACTGTTTTCTCTGAATTGGGACCGTTCCCGTTAGTGTGGGAGGGGAGGCACTTCATCATAGGCAGTGGAACCGAGGTGAGAAAAGTGTTCCAGCAAAGAAGGAGATGAGAAGGACAGAGCAGCAAAGCAAGAAGTTGAGGAGAAACTGTAAACTCCTCAATGATAGGAAGACTGTGGGCTGAGAGCTGTTCAGAGAACTGACTTGTCTGAAGCTCTGCAGAGTGAACACAGACACTTGATGGGAATGCAGTGATGTGGCAGAGGGTCTGAATGTTTCATTTGCTTGTAGCATACTGTGTTGCTTTGGTTAAAAGAAGCAGTAGCTGCCTGTTTATGGCATCCTGGCTACTGCCAGCTGGGTACAGTAGGACTGTCTGGAGGCAGATTGCTCTTTCACTGAACAGAACTAAATGCAACATGCTGTAAGAAGCTTTGAGAGTGCAAGAGGGAGAGAGGGTCAGCAGAAAGTCTGCAGGGACTGGGCAGGCTGGGAAAACTAGATGAGCTTCTTGTAGAGAACAGACCTGCAGCCAAATCTGGAGTAACAGAGCATCAGACATTTTCTAAGGCACCTGAAAAACTTGTTTGGAGGTTATGCAGCTTCAAAGGTGGAACTTTAGCAACAGTATTTCACCTGGCAAAGTGCTGCAAGTGGCTATTCAACTCCGTGTGCTGTATTTGAGTTGCCACCCCATCAGTCATCAGCATGGGAAGTGAGTTTGCCAGAGGTAGACCAGTATTTTTCTTGATAACAGGCAGGTAGGGGATCGGTGAGTATAACAAGCTGTTAGAGCCCTTTAATAAAATCCTAGGGTGTCAGAGGTGCCCCTGATAGATAAGAAGGCTGAGGGTCCAGCTTACAGCTTGACTTCTCTGAATACAGAATTGCTATGAGGTTTCCCACTCTTGACAAGGTCAAGCAGAAGTCCCCAGGGCCCTTTTAGCTAATACAGTCTTGTTTCAATGCCTTTGGGTGTTGCTTGAAATTCACCCTCAGGCTACTGATGAGAGGCAGCCCATGCCAAGCTGTTATCAGGGACTGCGGGGATATCAAAAGGGTATCACCGTCATCAGGGAAACTGGAGAGACAAAGAGTGTTTTGGAGCTGAAGAAACATGTCTTCAGGATTTCCTTGGGAGTTGGGAGGTTTGTGCTCAGAAGCAGCAGTTAGTTTCAGGTGTGCTGGGACTGGGATTTACAACAAAATCAAGGGACTGTTAAAGGAGGGTGTGTTTATGGTTAAAGCAGAGGAATATTAGGGAAGTAATTTTCTTCACATTTTCTTTTTCCTATGGTTTTGAACAGCAACCATAAGAGTAATCAGGCTTATTTTGGATGTAATGATGCTAGAGTTGATACAGTTGGCATGCAAATGGCCAGAGTCTTTCTGTTTCTAAGTTAGCTCAGACTTACACACAGCACTCTTTAGTTTGTAGAGTCTTTTCTGGGTGTTTCAGACCCCAGAATTCAGTAATGCCCTAAGCAGTTCATTTGATTTCAAGGTGAAAGGGTCAGAGAGTTGGTATCTGTAGCTCACAGAGACACCTTAGGTGTGGGGACCCGCAAGAACTGGAGATTTGGAGGTTTTGGCCTTAAAGGTCTCGAAAGAACCTTAAGGCTCTTTTGGTCCTACTGAGGTGAATTCGGGGGTGCTAAAGTGTCAGAGGACTTTCAGCTCAGCTAACCACTAGGTCTAAGATTGGCTAGCGGGCCATTTTACTGGTATACCTTATTGAAAGAGGCTAGCTGCAGCTTCACTTTCTGGTGGGGTTTGCAGACGCCTGTGAGAGCATATTCATAACTAGGAGGTATCTAAGTTGAATAAACATGCTTACTGGTCAGCAAAGATGCAAGTACGTACATTCTGGCTACCCCCGTCACCCGAGGCTCCAGCTCCTGGATTAATCTATTTTGTTCCCACATGGACATTTCATTCTTTTTTTCAGAGTTTTTAGATGAGCCAGACAGGCCTTCCCAGGCAGTTTGCTGAAGGACAGAGATGAGACAATGCCCTGCTCATAGTGGCTTTAACCCAAATTAATTTGGTACTCAGTTGAGAAAAACAGTGGTTATCTCTGCTTCCATGAAGCAGAGACAGATGCAGCCAAACTGGCACCTGTCAGCACTATCCCTGTTTTATTGTCTGCGTCCATTTCTGTGACCAGGCCAAGGGTTCTGCTGTAGTCCTTCCTCCCCTCTCCTTTAGCCTGTCTGCCCTCTCCTGGGACTCAGTAAGGGATAGGCAAGATGTGTATGGGGACATACACTGGAGAACTTATGGGCAGGTACAGTTTTTGAGGAGATATGGCCATGGATGGCAGGACAGATGTCTTGCATGCAGAACCATTGGCACAGACAAAGGCAAAGGCTCAGCAAAAATTTCTGGGTGGACGTAAGACATCTGTCAGACTAGTATTTCTTCCTTCTTGTTGCAGAATTGGCCATAACTGGCCATTTCCCAACATTGGTGTTTATTTGCAGCCTTGTACCTTTGTGAAATGGCTGTGCCTGGATGTAATATAATAGGGCTAAAGCTAAATTTGTCATTTAGTACAGAGGTGTCTGGTGTCCTCTTGTCAATTATGAGATTAAGGTGACCCCAAACAGACCTTTTCTGAGCTATAACATGCTGAGTTTGACCACAGTATCAGTCTGACCTCAGAAAGCAGTATTAACTTTGTGTTTTTTCAGTTGTTTTTTAATTCATTGGTTATAAATGCTGGCACTTAAGTTAAAATAGGAACACTTTATTTTAGTCACCAGAAAAAGGTACTCACTTCAGGGGAAGGAAACAGTTTGGAAATTCAGCTAATGCTAGAATAATTTTGCTGAAAAAAATAAAAGCAAGCCAGAAGGAAAAAACTTGAAGTTAAGATACTTCTTGGTTTGGTTTGTTTCTAGACATTCCATGTTTTTCTTTTAAAATGTTGTTTTAACTTTCAAAGGTATGCAAATCTAAGACTCTGTTTTAGACAAGATCAAAATTTTTTTTTAAATCCAAAATGTAGAAATAAATTTCATAGAATCATAGAATACCAGGTTGGAAGGGACCTCAAGGATCATCTGGTCCAACCTCTTTGGCAAAAGCACAGTCTAGACAAGATAGCCCAACACCCTGTCCAGCTGAGTCAAAAATTTTCCTCCTGTGTCCAATCAGAATCTCCTGAGGAGTAACTTGTACCCATTACCCCTCATCTTTTCCATGTGACTCCTCATAAAAAGAGAGTATCCATCTTCTTTGTAGCCACCCTTTAAATACTGGAACATGTATTGTGCTGTGCCAAACAGAACATCTCATTTGGCCTAAGAGGAAACGTTTTTGCCTTTAAAAATTGTTTCTACTAATTAAAACTGAGAGATTATCATTGCAAGTTAGTTTCAGATCTCTTTTTATCCAGTCTGCCAGTTTAGTCAGCAAATGAAGTCAACTACTGACATTTGGTGACACGTAGATATGAAGGTTCCTAGATATCAATGAAAAGAAAGCTTATAATCTTCAGCACAACCTTTGTTTTCTGTGTCTTTTAAAAATTATTTGATCTTATCTCATTTAACTCTTGCTGCTTTGTCTCCAGTGCCCTGGTTCCCCAGAAAAATCCAAGATCTGGACAAGTGTCACCATCTGATCACTAAGTATGATCCCAGTTTGGACCCTGGTCACCCTGTAAGTTTAATGTTACTGTTATTCCATGTTTTAAAAACAAACTCTCTGTAGTGAAATTTTTGCAGGAAAATTTCAGGAGTAAAGAAATACTTATGAAAGGACAGAAAAAATGAAGGACCTGGTAACGGCTGTTCTTAAGTGGAATTAGGGAGTATAGAATGAGTAACTTAATAATGAGAAAAACTTATGGGTCCTGATTCAGCAAGGTACATATGATTAACATCAGACACATGCTGAAGTAATTTCTGTTGAACATATTCTGTAGCATGAGTTTACATTTCGTTGTTTAGTTTAAAAAAATATCTTGTTTAATATTTCACCCCTGATATATTTGAAGTATCCCCACTTTGTACTAGCTGGTCCACATAACAGTCAAGTTTCCCAGCCTTCTGTTTTTTGTGTTTACTATATTTTGACCTTTCAGATATCCTGCATCTACATTTTTAATTTTGCCTATGCCAGGAATCTCATTCAAGCGCAGATGTACAGAGGAAGGTAACGAGGACAAGTGGCAAACAGCTAGCAACTAATAAATACCAGATCCTCAGATCCTGGAGAGGGGAGTACCATGCCTAAACTTGCAAAAATTGTCTAGACAGAAAATAAGATAAATACATGGCAGCACTGATTCATGGATATAATACCTGAACTGAGATTTAAAAGTGGCTGGGGAAGCTCAAAAGATCTAGTGATTTCAGTTGAAGTAAGCATCTAAAGTTTAAATAGGAAGCAAGTTGGAAAGGTTACAATGCTAATTTACGTCTGACTTTTCACAAGGTCCTTGGAGCAAGGATTTTAGCAGTATTTATTGATACTACTCTGCAAAATATTGTTAGAATTATTGTGATGAGTTTTCCCTCAGATTCAGGCAGCAGGTCTTGATTATGAGTGGGCTGCAAAAAGGGCTTTTCTCATAACAGTTTTGTGTGTGTACTCTTAGCCTTGCCAGAAGCAGAAACTCTAGAGAAGGAAGAGGAAAAATGCACTGTATAGTCCTGCTCTAGTGATGATAATAGTAAGGCAAAGTACTGGGAACAAACAAATAAACACTCGTTTCTCATAAAAGTTTTCCAACTTTAGTACAGATGAGATGTGAATTAGGTACAGACAAATAAGGGACTCCAAAGGGCCATTTGCTGATTGACCAGGTAGGTCGCAGAACTGTTGTGAAGTGTTCTGCCAAATATCACATAGAAGTGATGCATGAAAATGAAAAAAAAAGCACAGGGTTTGCACTGAAAAATGCAAGGAAGATTTAGATGGATGTCAACAGAATCTACAAGATTTTGTCATTCCCTTCCCTAAATGTCTGAATTCTATTTAGACCCTTTTATTAGCCTACACAATGTTAATGTTAGCTATGTACAGTTCTGTGTGGTACAAAAACACTTTCCAAGTCTATCTTCTATTTTTGAGAACCACTTATTAAGATATAGTGCTCTAGGAGAGCTTCATATTCTCCTTACTGGAACATCTTTCATTCGTCCTCACATCTTTCTGATAGAAACAATCCAAGTATTTGTCATTTTCCTGAGCTAGCTCTGAGGCTATTTCTCATGAGAAAATTAATGCAGGTTGGAAATTCTTAGAACTGGACTAAGTTCCCCTCCTACTTTGCCAAATACGAGGTTGTGAGCACTAAACAGGATGAGAGAAAGCAGCAGTGGTGCAGTTACAAAAGTATTGAGTGGGCATAAATCTACAGTACAGAGTGCAATGCAACGTAGAAATACCTAAACTAGCTTGAAACAAGTTAGCTCAGACACTGAAAATCATTTGTCTGTGCCAGGAAGGAGCACAACGCAGGCTCACTTACTGTGCTGCTGAGCATAGCTCAGAAATGGACCGGTTGGAGGAAAGTACAAAACATGCTGATGTACAAGTAGCTCAGCAGAGGTTTTGCATATACACTTACTACCAAATAGGCAGTTTGGGCTGTCCATCTCAACAGCTTCACTGTGTTCTTTACTGTCTCTTTAATGGCTGGAAAAGCAAACGGATGACACTGTGACACCGGTCTCTGGGACACCCTGACACAGGCTGCAGGGAGGCTCCTGCTGCTCAGAGGGTGGGTACAGAGCCCTGGGAACAGCAGGGACAAAGCTGAGAGGTCACAGCATCAACGCTCATCTGGCCCAATGGCTTTTCCACGTGTTTTGCATGGACTTGTTACAGCTACTGACAAGCAAGGATGGCATCTGAATGAACATATTATCCATAACACATGGCAAAAATAAACATGCTCTCAGGATCCAGCTCTTTCCTCAGATTCACGCACACAATACTCATTAACTGCAGTATTACTGGTATTATTGCTACACTGAAAATTATGTGAATAAACCTAAGGGAGAAATTTGGCTTGTAGCATGCAAAGTGGTTCCAGTAAATTCTGAATATTTTAGACTACTAAATATTTGTACAGTGATGCTGATCAACGCTGCTTTATGAGTTATATTAGTAACACAGTGCCAGATTTCAGATTTTATTCCTATTATGAATGATGTAAAATTCAAAGGAATTTGATTCCACATCTCTATTCATATTTAATAGCTGGAGAAGCCTGCTTGAAGCTCAACTTCTAGTAAACACCAAGAGGGCAAAAAGAAAACTACCCCTTTAAACAGTTACCACTGAATTTGTCTTTATCGTAACATGGTAATAAATGAGCAAGGGGAGATTGAGCTGAAAGCCTGTACTTTCTATGGATTCTGTGGTGGCTCTAACAATTTCTAGCCAGTGAGGACCCCTTCTTCTGCCGTAGCACAGGGTATCGTGCAGGCACAGTGTACTTTCTCTGGTGAGGTAGTATGAGGCTTGGTACCATCTAGTTAGGTTGATGGTTGGACTCGATGATCTTAAAGGTCCCTTCCAACCTAGATGATTCTATGATTCTAAGTCCATCACAGCCCTATATTGCAACCTTCATGCTCAGTGCAGGAAATAAATAATTCACAGATTCAGCTCTTGCCCAGCAGAAGCGACACCCCCATTTCAGTTCCATTTTTAATGTGATTTGCATTTAAATTTGACTGTAAGTGTAATGGTCTGTGATGTAGTGTTTATGAACAACTCCAAAACCTCCCCACCAAGCCATGTTACTTTCCTTTCTGGTCACAGGGCCAGAATTTTCATCAAAATGTCATGGATGTAACGGAGTGCAGATTTTGGCTTACCCTGTTCATAAGGCTGAAGATTCATTCCTTCAAAGAAAACAACCTATTTGAGGCTTCGTTCTTCTGAATGCTTCTGTTAGCAAATTTATTTATGCCCACAAATCTCTCTTAATGTAAAACGTTCTTCAAATTATTTTCTAACTCAGGGATTCGCTGACCTGGAGTATAAGAAACGGAGGGCATTCTTTGCTGACCTTGCCTTTAATTACAGAGCGTAAGTACAAGGCTGCTGAAGAGAGACCAATGGTTCACATGTGCTTTCAGACATCTTTGCGTGCAAGAAATACCAGACTTAATCTTTTGTCAGTGCATCAATGGAACTGTCTTTTAGAAAAGAGAATTCAGCCACAGCAGCTTTCACTCCATATGAAACAGATTTTTCCAACAACACAGCAAATATACCTTAAGATAAAAATCTTAGGATTGCACTCACATCTCCTCCAGTGCTGTATTTTGTCTTAGCAGAGGCGATTTCTCAATATGACTCTTTCATTTCAATTTTGTAGTTCCTTTTAGGACTAGCTCCTGAGGCTAGTCTTTTTCAAGGAACAATGTTTAGGTACATATTTTTGACAAAGAAAAGCAATTTACTATTTTTGTTATTTGTTTGACAAAATGTCTCTAGCCATGTACATTACCTAGCTAAAAACCTCTCAGGTCTCTCGTAGGCGAATGAAAACGGTTCTGCCTTTACGTGTAAAACTTCACCAGAATCACACTGCTGTCTGACAGAGTCAATCAGATGCATAGGTAGAAACAGTTGTGGATTATCAGCCTCATGGTGTCCAAGAACTGGTGGAATCTCCCGTCTTGAGAGACTTCTATTTGAGTACAGTTTTCTCACTGCCAGCATATATCACAGCTAGTGCAGCACAAAACAACACAAAAGCACACGCTTAACTGACTCAGAGCTACTGAAGAACCAACAGTGAGAAAGAGGAGAGGAGACCACCCATCAAAGAAGTTAGTGATAGCCATGCAGTGTATGCCTGGGCAACTCTCTGCTGATGAGTTTATGAATTCTTCACTGCAATGATACTGTGTTGATCACATCCTCCAGGGATGGACCCTCCAGGCACACGCTACATTTTAATTGCTAGATTGCCTTCAGTGGAGGTAAAGGTAAGCCTGAAGGCCTCTTTTTTCTCTTGTAAAGCAGAACATGGCTCCCTTTCTTACCTTATCCCTCTGTTTCCCTCCTACACTGGAACAGAGGAGATAATGCACATGTTAGAGCCTACCAAGACAAAGTTGTTATTAATTTTGTACTATTTTGCCATTTCTATCTTCATTACAGCAAATATTCATGATGCAGGCAAAGAATATAATACTTGGAAACTGTACTTGAAACTTGCTTTAGACACATGCGTTATTTCCTCTCTTCATTACAGAGGAGACCCTTTGCCTCACATTGAGTACACAGCGCAGGAGACTGCAACTTGGTGAGTTTGTTACTTATACTCCAACTCCGGGGCCATTCCACAGCAGTCCCAGGGAAGACTGGCAATGTGAGATGGTTATAACATTTTAAAACCATACTTATCCATCTCAAATTTTACTCCTTGGCTAAATGTCACCTTTTGGTCATTTGTTTTGCAGAAACCCATTCTCAGGGCTGGCCTTAACTATTCACTTTCTAGAGCAAAATGCATTTTTCTGACCATCTCCCTGCCTGCCAATCACATCAAGATAGCAGAAGCCAGAAAATACCTGGAGCCCATATGATAATTTCTTCTAACTGACCTCTAATTAACCATAGCTATGGTGGTGACAGAAAGATCACCTTGCCAAATCTGTTGCCAGGAGAAAATGCCCGCTCACAGGATGGAAGTTCACTCAAAGGATGTGATTAATCCAATGGTCATAGGACAAACCAGCCTTGCCTGCTCTCCCACAAGTATTCATTGCTGTTAACATGAACAGGCATCATTCTCTTGAACTGGAGGTAAAGGAAATTTTGGAGTGCCCTTCCAGGATACATTATTCACAATGTAAAAATTACAATGTAAAATGTCATATGAAATGATGGCAAGTTGCTTTTACATGGGTGCAGAATTTCTTCACTGGGGCTTTGTTTCTCCTGAAGATTTGCCACTCAGTCCGCCCCCCCCCCCCCAAACCAACTAAACAAACCAGCAAAATTAATTCAATTCAAAATATGTTTGCAGATGTTATGTGAAATATGTAGCAGATTTGAAAGAAAGCAGGTTCTTATTTCATGTAACTCTGTTTCCACTTTCTCCCACTAAATTTAACAAATTTCAATTGTATGATAATACAAACATAAAAATGTCCAAATGTCCCAACTAAGAGCAGAGTCCCAGGATTGTGCAAGGTGCCACATGTGTGCATAAGAGAGAGTCTTTGTCCAGAAAAGTTTAGAATTTAAATGGAGAGAGCCTAAAGGTGGGAAAAAAAGAAGGATGACCACATTTTATAACTGTGGAACTGAAAAAGCTAGAGCTTAAGTGATTTGCCCAAAATTATACACAAAGTTTATGTTAATGCCAGGAATTAAATCCATACACTAGATGTCTCATGCCAGAACCTCAATCACAGAGTCATCCTATCTTTTTCAGTGATTATTTTATTTTAAATAAAATCTACTGTGCTGTAGAAAGCTTGAGGGGTGTTGCCCACAATCACATAGAAACCTTGCATCCAGCTCACCCAGGCGGTAACATTTGTATTAAGCTCAAATAGGTTTTTATAGCATCTTTCAATTGTCAAAGATTGATGGTCGGTGTCATGCTCATGATTGCTACCACCAGCCAACAATCTTGGCATGGGATGGTGTGTGGGAATGTCATATTTAAGAAAATCTAATTTTGTGTTCTTTCCTGTTTTTCCCTTTTGTTGCCAACCTCCGTCATTCCAGCCCTTCTCCACCTAGAATTTGTCTCACTGTGGTAATGGAATAGGCCTTTAAAGGAGTATCTGCCCATTTCCCCAAACAGCCAGCCCCAGCAATCCAGGTTGTCTTGTTATGTAAAGCTGTTCCCAAAATTAGACCTCCCAATGGTTATCACAGCCCCCTGGGGCTGTGCCCTGAGGTCAGCTGCATTACAGCACAACTTAATTGAGCACTGTGCAATCGAATGGGAAATTTGTAGCACAGACTAAATTCCCTTGGTGTTCACTCTGAAGAGTTGTTGGATGCCTTCAGTTTGTAGCAACATGGTTATAAAAATGAAAACTAATCAAGTGCAGAAATACGACTTTCAGAAAACAGAGGGTACAGATGATCAGAGTTTCTGTTTTCAGGCAGGCTTTTTGGAAGGCCCTGGAACGAAGTAAAAAGATCATAAAAGATCATAAAAGACGTCTTATGGGTAAAAGCTATGTAAGAAAAAGGGAGAATCTAGGACAAAGTTATGGGGATGCACCTGCCACGTCTTCATAATAAAGCTGAATAGTGTCACCTTTTTCTAAAAGAATAAGGAATTTTATGTAAAATTTTTGCCTTTAAAATCTTTCAAGTGGCTGGCTCCATCCTTTGTTTTGAGGCTCCTTTCTAGAGTATTTCATAGCCTGCACTTTCAGCAGTTTCTCTTTCCATCTCTGGACTGAAATACCATCAAGTAGCAGCTTAATGGTCCTTTGAGTGGTAGCACCTCCGTATGGTGAGACATTACACCTATTTGAGACACTACCTTAGGGCAAGCTAAATTGTTGTCTGGCAATATCTGCTGTTCTGTTGACTTTGGAATGAACTTAGATGATTGCCTTAGAGGTACTTAGAGAGGAGAAACACTTAGCTTTGGATAATTCATCACTAATCTCTGAGACTGCCTACGTTTCTGTGGTAGTCAATGTTTGGACGCACAGTAGAATGATACTTTGGTAAAAGAGACCATATGTGCAGAAGTGTAAACAAGCCTGCCCTCTCTAGGCTCCAGACAGGGGATGAGCTGTGTACTGGTTCAGATCCTATGCAATCCCACTGAAGTCAGTAGTACTCTATGGGGAAATAGGCCAGGGCAACACTTGAACTCTAGTCCTCCTCATTTTTTCCTAATTCTTCTATGGAAATGGCCCAGTCTCCTGTGGCTTTTGCAATAGTGACAGCAGCCACTGTTTCCCTCTGTTCTTTTAATTTTTTTTCCTCCTAAGGTTTTCCTTCCCCCTCTTCATTCTGGTTCATTACTCCCACACTGTGTAAGACATTCTTACAAATTAAGAGAGCTATTACCAGGGACTGGCTATCACCTCCATAGCAACAATAGCATCACAAAAAAAATACAATACAAAACCAACAAAAGGTCATTTTCCGTAGCCAGCATTTCCAAGAATGATCTCAATTTTCATAAAACAATGTTTATAAAATTGTTAACACCCTAGGGCCGTGTCTGAACAAAAATAACCATTTCTATAAGGTTTTTGCCATCCTATTACTACTTGTTTATTTTGCAACAGCTAAATATATTCCAAACCACAGCTCTAAATCCAAGCACCATCAAGTTTGGGAGAAACTTGAAGCCTGTGCCCAAATCTGGTTATATCTATTTTTCTTCAGCTGGTCTCTTTTTGTATAATGGGCTAAATGCTTCAAGAAGTTGGCATGTCTTTCAAATACATAGGCCATGCCAGGTATTTTGAGCTGCAAAACTATGAACCTCTTTGCCTGTCCAGATGTTACTCTTCAGTATCAGAAAATGTGCTTTTTTAAGAGGAGGTTTGTAATAGTCAAATATAGACTAGGCTTCAGCATAGAGGTGGAGGGACCAGCACTTCAAGTTGCACCCCCACATAGAGATGGGGGGGGGAATACCTGACTCACACCATCCCTAAACTGCACGACATAGAGAGGGCCACAGCCTCAGCTTTCTACCTGGGATTTCCCTGGCACCTCCAACACCCTTATACCTAAGCAAGAAACACTTCTGAATCAGGATTAGAGTCCTGCTACATTAAAGCAGGCTGTAGGAAGGGATAAAAGAGGTTTGCTGAACAGAACCTACCTTCTGAAGGAAAAGTGAAACCAAAGCCCCTTATGCTTTGCCACATCCACCCAGGCATGGGCTTCCAAGCACCAAGTGTCCTGAGTTCAGATTTTTAGACCTTTGCCTGTGCTGGGGGTTTATGCCTCTCTGTGGATTTGTAGATAGGGCAGAGAAGTTCTGCTTTATTGAGGTGGGTCATGCTATATGGATTTTGCTTTTCAGGAGAGAAGTCTACAGGAAGCTGAGCAGCCTTTACCCTACTCATGCCTGTACACAGTACCTGGATGCTTTCCAGCAGCTGGAGAAATACTGTGGCTACCAAGAGGATAACATCCCTCAACTTCAGGATGTCTCCAGATTTTTAAAAGGTCAGTCATTATGAACCATGGCTTATGCTGGGGTTTCCTGGATACATGGGTACACCGCATACACACACAAACCATCTCGCAGGACCCAAGCTGGCGAGAAGAGCTATGCTGCTAGTAAGACCCAAACACACATACAGGTATATACCTCTCAAGTCCGATTTTTCCTCATGCATGAGACAGGATGGCAACGTGTGCCAGAGGAAACGATTTTCAGGAGGTTCTGCTAGTCAGTCAGCAGCTGCCTTGAAACAACACTGCTTCTTTCTGTCTCCATGGCCCCACTTGCTAGACTAAACTCCTTGGTACCTACCATGCAGCTGACAGGAGAGCAGAAAGACTGTGACATGAGTCTGTAAGTGCATGAAGATGTAACCTTAGATGAAAGGACATGTAAGATTGCTAGGCTGACCTACCTGCTGCTAGTGGGGGGCTGACTAGTAAAGGGGAAGAGACAAAGGGAGCCTGCATTATTTTTATGAGCCACAGGTTGCATGGATTCTTAAGGACAGCTGCTTTGTGTCAACCAGCTGATTTCCTATATTTATCAAGAATGACTAAAGAAAGGCAGTCTTTAAAGCTTCCTTGCTCCTTCTCAGTCTCAAGGAGATGTGGAGGACAGCTGATCACTAGGCTGAAATCAATAATAGAAAGTATGGCTTAACTTTAAATAAATTCAATTTAAATACAATATTCAGGGAATCACGTAACTCCATGTATCAGTAGGTGATATTAGTAAGCTTGAATGAGCTTTCTGTTGCTGAAGAGGTTTTCCAGATATTGCCATTTTTAGGGAAAATTAAGCTGTTTGATGACAAAGATTTTATTGGACCTTTAGTTAAGGGAATGGAAGGTTGGCATATGAAAAGCATCTCTCATGAGCATATCAGCACCATCACATCCAGCTGAAGGAATTTTTCTGTGTGTGCATTATGTATTTTCTCATGTATTCTCCCTTCTATTCAACTATCCATCTTACTTCCTTCCTATAGTAACTGAGTTGATAAATATTTTTTCTCATGAAGTAGTTGATCTCATCTTAACTCATTTACACAGTAGTTGACAGCAGGGAGCTCTATAAATCATGTGAATCTGATTTGATTACCACAGATATTCATATTCTTTAAGTAAATCAGGGGATTTCAAAGTGGGAGAATTTAGGATAACGTGAGAATATCCTGTCATAATACTAATTGTACTGCTCATGTTAGTTGACAGGATTTGGCTGCCTGGAGTCTGGGCCTGCTCACTTCTTTTGTAGGTTCTGCTTCTAAATTTTCTCTATGCTGTACAAATTATCCTGAGGAAAAAAAAATGCAGTAAAAATGGTCATTCTGAAAATTCTGCTAATAATTGTTGGGAAGTTATTCACAGTGAGTCTCAATTCATCTACTATAAACATAGGGTGTCTACTGTAAGCTAATTGTCCAAACTATTCTGGCTGGGAATGAGAACCAGGCAATTCAGAGGCATTTTATTCCATCCTGGAATGGGTGTCTAAGGAAAATGGAAAGAATGGTTATCTAGAGCACTGGTCCTACCCTTCTTAGACTGTAGATAAAACCTAGAGTAGTTTAGCCTAGAGGCTTTGTAAAAGATTATGCATAGATGGTACAAAGTTTGTTCAAAAGATCTGTGTTTACGGCTAGATGCAATTAAGAGTAACTGCTATCTTCCTTATCTTCAATGATTCCCTCTAATGAGGTCATTTCACTATGCAGAATACTTTCTAGAATAGCATGAAGATTGACATTATTGCAAGGTCCCTTTGTAACAAAGTCAGTCTAAATTAGGAGCATCTGCAAGGTCTGTAACATCTGTGTTAAATCTCATGCCAAGCAGCCCCTGGGTGAGTGGTATGATTTATAAGGAGCTCTTCTGATTTAGTATGAATTTGGGTGGCAATTTTACTACCAGTATCAGCAAGGCCAGAATTTTGCTCCTTACAACTCATCAATCAAGTGTGTGCTTAGGCTTTTTCCTGTGTTACAGGTGTGCAGTGCTCAACCATCCAAAGCTCAACCAAACTATAGGCTGTAATGTGTCTCCCAAAATTCCTTGGCATACAGTGGATGTGTTTCAATTACTACAGCCTATGTGAAGATGCATAGTGCAGTTCCTCATGTTGCTGGTTAGTTCTGGGTGATCCCTGAACTGTCCCACTCTCCCAGTTACGACATAAATCCCAGCACGTATCTCTGCTGAACGCTGCCTCTAAGGATTAGACCGTTATTGAGCACAGTCTTTATATAAGAAACTATAGGGATGCAGAGAGAGAGAGAGAGGAGTATGCTGGAGAGAAAGTGATCATGCTATAAACAGCCCACACTGTCAGATAAACCTCCATCTTCTCTTCTACTCAGCAGTATCTGTGAACTTGAGCAAGCAATTCCTTTTGACTTCAATACAAGCTGAATTACAAGATATGTCTAGTGTTACCTGGCCTGTTAGTGAGGCTGGTTTGAACAGAAATGAACTCTAAGTATTTCATAATTACTTAAAGGGAATTTAAATGGTTAACCACGTGACCATTTAACATGGCAAGTGCTTTTCTAAAGGGTTAACTAGATGAACCTAGGCACATCTTTCTTTCTAGGAAAGATGTCTGGATTTAGGCAATCATTGTCCTCCACAGCTGGAAGAAATTACAGCTAGTGAACTCAAGCAAGCTCATACTACAACGCACAGGCCTGTATACAGGAGTTTTTTAGGCCAAGAATTAAGCCTTACAGATCACTTTAGGTCAACTGCTCAAGACCTTCTCTTCAAGTCATTCTGATTTCAGAGATCTTTGGGCAGCAGGTCCAATCAGCCACACCCCCAGTTCTCTACTGATTGCTGGTTTTATTGTGCAGTAATGAAATAGAAGTTCAGATTTTGCAGATATTACCTTCAGCAGATAACTTTTTCCTATGGCTTTTCAAGGCAACTGGCCAAGTCTGTTTCATCAGCAGACTGTCTGATTCACTGGCCTATATTTAAAAGGGCATCTCAGGGAACACAAGCTGTAATTTTCATTTTCCTTCCTGCTCCTCCAATATGGATGCTAAAGCAATATAAATTTCCCTAGACTTTTTCATAGTCCTTCCAAAACTGAGTTACTTAGGGCTTGGTGCTCATCTGATATATTTTTCAGCTGGTGCAGTTTTCACTTCAGTCAGACTCAGAATTTACCCCAAAGATGATCGGATTCTGAGCTTTTCACTTTCCTCTGTATTGGCTTAGTATGGCATCAGCAGCAAGGGAGTGTCCTTCTGTGCCAGCTCCTGGCCAGTGCCTAAGGAGGCATAGCTGATGGTCTGTCTATTCCCCTAAACACCTTGATTTCTTAATTGGGGAGAACAGTAAGCTGTTTTACAATCACTTCTGGTTTCCTGGTTGACTCTGAAGCCTTTGCTCAGCATACAGACAAAGATAAAGACATAATCTCCATACGTTTGTTTGCTGTTGTTCAGCTTTTAGGTAGTTCCGTACCCATTACTTTTGAATTCAGCAGAGCAATAGAAGATAACCATGGCAAATGCTAACCACCTAGTCCCTCACATTGTCAGGTAGAAGCATTCCTTCCTGTCCACTCTTTTTTTGTCCTGAATGGCTTCAGATGTTTTGTCACTTCTAATTCTTCCAGTGAAGCCTGGTTTTTTTTTTTCTTTTCTTTTCTTTTTTTTTTTTTTTTTTTTTTTTTCTTAATGAGAAAAGTGCTAATAGCCAGACAGAGCAAGACAAGAAATGCTGGAAGAAACATTGAAAACCAAACCAAAACAAATCTTGTAAATGGCTTGGTTTCTGGGTGGGATTCTTTTGTTTGTTTACATAAAATAAATTAGGTTCCAGGCTTCATGACACAATAGAATATGGATAGAGAAGGGAGAATAAAGCCATTTCTAAATTTTTTTAAAATGTAGTTTTATACTTTAAAGAAGATGAAATGTCATTTATGGGAGCTGAGAATGCAACACAGATTTTGAATATAGGACTTCAAAAAGATTATCATTGGCTCTGTTTTAAAGCAGTGATTTTCAATTTTCTTAGCTTTGCAGACCACCAACATGTTTCCCATGGAAATGCAGATTATGTAGTCTGCTGACCATAAGACTTACTATTTTGTTGATTGTCTCTCACAGACCTTTCATAATAATGCAGGGTGTCCTGGCATAACACTGATAGCACAATCTGAAATCACTGTGCGAAAGTATTGCATTCTTCCGGCCTGTTCTATGGACACATGCAAAGCAAAACATGTATGATCCTGTCACTGAGAGGCTGTGTAGCTAGTTCTAGACAAACATAATGGTGAAAAAACTCAGAAGGTAAAAATAGGCAAGAGCACTGATGGAATCCCTGATGTTAAACAGTTAAGGGCCAAATTCCAGCACCCTTATCTCTGATGAGGACCTGTTTGCTCTTTCTCTTGCATGTTCCCATTCTAACAAAGTCCAGGCAGAAAGATAAAATTGATAGCAAGTTTTGCCAGTGCTGAGCTAGTTTATACATGTACAGCATGCACTGATAAAGGGAAATGAAATTGAGTAGTATGCTCCAATTCTACCCCTGGGGTAGGTTGAACTAGGCCTGTTGAGGAACAGAATTGTCCAGGCTGGAGCAGATCCCTGGTCCACCTACTTCTGTCTTCAACAGTGCAAGGTACCAGGGGTTTCAGTGTAGGGAATAAGGAACTCTGCAGGAAGGGGCTAAACAGTAACCTCACATCAGGGAAAAGCCAGGTGTTCTCAGACAAGGGTAGGGGTGGGTTCTGTCCCTTGTCAAACTCCTGTTTATCTTTTACATATGCTATAGAGAAAATGAATCAAAGACTTAATAAACTAGCCAGGACTGAAAATGCAGGTTCTGTCCCCTGCTTGATCATAAGGATCACGTGTGACCTCAGATACATCACTGACATGTGGAACATAGTAGATAAATACCTGTAAATGTGCTAAAAAGGTAAACTGGGGTAGGCGGTACTTCCATACTTCACATCATTACTGTGGGAATACGTGTAGGTTGGATGATCAGGTGATTTAACATTACAATAATTGGACCCATAACAGTACAGTGGAACTTTGATAATGGTAAGTCAGGATGTTCCTACTATGCTTAGGTGGAGGGAGCTACTGTAACAGAGCACGAAAGCCCTCTGAAACTGCTTACTTGAAGTAACTGTGCCATGTAGTTAACCTTAGAAACTCCTAAATTCATTCTTACTTCCTTTTGCAGAAAGAACAGGTTTCCAGCTGAGACCAGCTGCAGGACTGTTGTCTGCTCGTGACTTCCTTGCCAGCCTGGCATTTCGAGTTTTCCAGAGCACGCAGTATATAAGGCATTTCTCTTCTCCTATGCATTCCCCAGAACCGTAAGTTTGATGTCCTGGTACAATCCTGTCCTGAATGTGTTGGGGATGATTCTCTAGGGAGCGGCTCTGGAGCTCTATCCAGTAGTCCACAGAATGAAACAATTTGAGAAACTGGTAGCTGGAGAGTTAGGAGGAGAAGTCATGCATGAGAGGGTGTGGGTCTCTGTCTCTTTTGCAAAGTTGTCTGGGGAAGGAAAAGACTGGAGAATATCTGGTTTAATCTTTTCATCCTGCCTTCATTTACCATCTGCTGGGGTTTGATTCCCTGCTGCGAAACTCTCCCAGTAAGTGCTGGCCAGACAACAGCAATTACATTTCATGAGAAATTACAAGTTCGCACAGATGCTTTTGTTGTATGCTGGGACAAAACAGGGGCCTTTCAAAGATGTTGTGACATAGGAGACTAGTGCCCGTGCCATCCCAAGTGAGACAATAGCCAGGATAGCGGGGGGCAGCTGGCTCCCCGTGGCAGGCAGAAGGGAATGTTCTGTCATGCTCCCTGCAGAGCCAGGCCAGGTATGGAGGCAGCTCTGGCAGAGCAGCCCTCACACTAGCTCCCTTTGGGGGTCTATCGGCTACAGTCCTTCATGGGAAGTTCATGTAGGGCAGGAAAAGAAACCTTTATTAAACATGAAAGTCACTTGTTTTCCAGAGACTGCTGCCACGAGTTGTTGGGTCATGTTCCCATGCTAGCTGACAAGGAGTTTGCCCAGTTCTCACAGGTAAGAAGCTTGTTCTCCTGTCTGGTTACTCGGCTGCCCTGGATAACAGGCCAGATGTGCCTCAAAGACATGCAGCTCACCATGACTGAAATGCTATTTTAAGACTTGATTGTGCCTGAGTTGCAGCCTCCCGGGGTGGTGGGCTAGCAGCATCCCAGGAGACATTTACTCCAAGGGAGTGGTAGCATTGCTCCCTGCGGACATGGTGTAAAAGGAAGGGCAGGCAGTGCTTGTGGGACTTCTCTGTGGGAGGGTCATGTCAGTCTGCAGAGCCTCTGCGGCTCTGTGTGTTTGAGCTGTACTGACTACACTGTTCCCCCGGCTTCCTGTTCTACACCACATGAACCTAACCAGCCACAGCCATCGAGCCCCCGGGCTCGTTCTGTCTCTGGATGTACATTTTTATCTCACACGATACTTTAATTGTGTCCATCACCATGTCATTCATTAGAGATATTTTTCCTTTTACAACTCACCAGATTCTCACAGCATTGCTCGCACTGGTGAGGAGGCTCCAAAAAGCAAACAGGGCTTCTTTGTACAATAAGGGGCTGTTTAGTATGGGCAATCAGTGTCAGACCCAAGTGAACTCAATGACCTCATATAATTAAAGACTTCAGAACTATGAATATACCTCAAAACCATAGCAGAGGGAAGACGATAATTCATATTCTAGGCTTATCAACAAGTGTCCAGTGTGGAAACTGCCAATAAGTGCAGAGGGGTTACATGATGTAGGTCCCTGTCAGACTATCTTAAAAAGAAAACCAGTTCACCTCATATAATGTGGTTTCCAGTTGTATCGACTTGGTTCCATGCCATTTTCCACTTCGGTCATAAATATTGGTTGTTATCAGATTCAGATGAGTAGTACTTAAAATATCCTAGTGGTCTATAATTTATTCTGGAAGAATAAATACCAGAACTGAAGACACATTAGAAATAAGAGATTACAGCAATTTCAAAATGTTCAGCTTTCCTCTTTTCCCATCTATAACACAGACTATACAACATGGGATCACATTAAATGAATTTTCACATTTCCCTTTTTTTTTTGTTCACAAAGTATTCTTACAGTTGACATTCACCCCGTGAAAATTCTTTTTTGTTCCATTCAACATGAGACGATGAATGGTGAAAATGCCCTGATTTTGTTTGCTTGTTGCATGATATGGCTCCCAGGATAGCTAAGAAGAGACATCTACAGATTCCTATTATAAGAATAACAACAGGGAGCACAGATGAAAGTAAACAGAATCCTCCCTGCACATATCTGACCCACTCATAAGGGCTGTCAGAGAGTCAGTGAGAGACAGAAAGGTAATGGCAAGGATAAAACCTTGTCGTCCTTCCTTCTCATGCCTCCCTATAAATCTCTGCCAGGATTAAGCCATGAGATGGTTAACTTCACACAGAGAATGCTGAGGATTAAACACTCATCTAATGTGGCTCCCAGTGGCATGTAGCTGGGGGCCAGGGAGAGGTAGGCATCCTGGAAGCCATGGAAGGTCATTTTGGGTGATAAAAACAATGAATAGTTCATGCTATTCATGCTAGAAATTATGTGGTCCTCCCCCTTCCCCTCTTTCTCTCCCTTGGGCTGAATAATCACACTAGTGTAACACTGCCTGCCTGCTTACTTGCTTTAGGATATTGGACTGGCTTCTCTTGGATCATCTGAAGCGGAGATTGAGAAACTGGCCACAGTAAGTACAGATGGCAGTTTAATATCAGAGGCTAAACCCAAACGATTCACTGCATATCCCTAACTGTGCAGGGCAGGCTCTTCTCTAGTGTCTCAGATTAGCCACAGAAATGGAAGCATCAGCAGGATTGTCTCCTCATCCACAGGTTAGGGAGGTGCTGGAGCAGGGGCTGGATTCCCTCTGGGACAGCCCAGAAACATGTGATTCTACCTGAGGAAAAGCTTATACTTTTTGCCTCTATTAGAATGTACTGCTGAAGCTGAGTTTCTACAATTTCAGCCACAGGAGGGTCCCGACTCGCTTTCCAGGTTCACCTAATAGGCTGGATACCCTATGCGATTCCTGCATTTTCTCCTACACAAGGTGCAGGGGACCATCAGCATTCGGTACACCCTTTATTCATTAATCTCACAAAATAGGTGAGCTCTTAAAAGCGATTTGACAGCAGGTACTGTCATTCAGTTCTGAGTCACTAGGCTATACACAACTTGATCTGGCTGGAGGCCAGATGATTTTTTTTCTGATAATGGCAGCCGTTTTCAGTGTTGATGGCTTTTTCAGGGGAGAAGAGGAGCCTTATGCTCACCCAGCTGGGTGAGGCTCATTCAGGAAAGGGAGTAGATAAGAGTCTGTCACTCCTGAAATTCCTCACCCAGCCCACAGCCCCGCTCATGGGGAAGTGGAACAAAGTGCTGTGTGAAGGAGATTATGGCTCACCTAAAGTCTACCTGCATGTACACGTCCTTGGGTCAGAACTAGGTAAGGCTAGTGGTATTTTTAGAGTTGGGAGCGCAAAAGGTCCCAGTGCTGGGTTTTTTGTAGCATCATCCAGGTTCTGGGCTGGTGATGTGAGGGGACCGTGTGGGAAGAGGCAGTGACATGTCTACATTTCCTCTGCAATTACCCCTCTCTGGGTCCCCAGAGGCTAAAGTAAGATTAAGATCCATGCTTTTGATGGGCTTGAAAGAATTATGGGTCCCAGAGAGCCATTTTGCATCGTTATCCAGGTCTTGGTAAGATTGGGTGAAGGCCAGTGGCTTATACAGCATTCGTCTGCAAGCACCCCTCTCTGACCCTGGACTGGGTAGGACTAGACTAGAGATAGGGTTGAGGTTAGAAGAATGATGGGGCTCAGATCTGAAATGGTCATAGTATCATCTAGGGTTTGGGGAGGTAGACTAAGGGAACCTTTTTGAAAGGGCTACCTGCAGTTTGAATCTGTAAGAATATAATTTTTTAAATGCCATTCAAGTATTCTGAACAGTAACCATATTCTGGATTAACATCTCAATATTCAAATGTTTAAAAGTTAGACATCTAATCTGGGTTTATTGTTTAGGTTCCTTCACTAGAAAGTGAAGAGAGAGAAGAACCTGTAATATATATTCTACGGTGACATAGATGTCTAACATAAATACTTTTTTCTCTTTGGAAGTCTCTGTCATTCTCTGCTCATTATAAAGAGAATGTAGGTAACTAGCTTAGGTGATATGACAACATTTTAGATCACTAAAAGTTTATTTAAAGAATCTCAACTTTTCTTGTTGCTACAGTCTATAACATTTGTAAGACAAACTTTGAAATGCCATTATTTCGTTCAGCCCTTGGACCTCTCTAAGTAGGTGGACCCATGCACAAAAGATGGGAAATTGCCAGTGTCCATGTCATCCGCAGAGTGCCGCTAGTACCATGTTCTGTACCCTAAGACAGTGAGAGCCAAAAGAACTCTACTAACTAAAAGCCTTACAGGATATCTAAGGAAACGCAAAAAGAATTCTTCCTCCTCCAGTGTCTCATTTTCCAGTCAAAAAGACCTTCTGCAAAATGAGGAGATACTCGAAAGACTTTTCACTGTGAAATAATAAGAATCAAGATTATAAACACAATAAGAATGCATGATTATTAGCTGAACTGTAGAGAAAGCAGCTCAGGATTCTGCAGAAAGAAAGATCCTGGCATGCTATTTCTTTAGTGGTGAATTTGCAGGCTAAATCCAAGTAATCAAAATTTTAAGACATATGAAAGAGGGCGGGAGAAAGAAAGAGAAAGAAGGAAAGAGGCAGAATAGGCAGAATAACATAGAATTTCATGTTGTTTTACAAACTGCCTCCAGTTCTTTGAGACAGGTGCTGAGAATGCAATACTTAGAGCTAAATGCAATACTTAGAGCTAAACTGAAGCCAAGGTCCAGCCCTGTGTATGAGGTGGCAAAGAGCTATGTGTCCCTAAAGGAACCTTGAATAGTTGTGACACAAAGCTGTATTCTTGAAATGCCTTATGTTTTCCATGTTTTTCTTTTGCACAACACCTATCCAGCAGCTCAGGGATCAGGTTGTGTCCAGAATTGGTCCTCCACTGTCCATTTCCTCAAATGCTATAATAAGGGAAGGGCTAACATGTTGGCAGAGCCAAGAGTTGCTTTTATCCTGCTATTTTCCCGCAGGTGAAGGAAGTATGGTCCTAAGCATGCTTTATTGCAGGAAAAGGCCAGAGAGATGTATCAATATTTGCTACTGGAGCATGCTAAAGATGCCATCAGCATAATCTTAAAGGGTACATTGCTGCTAATGGCTAAGTCATTCTTCAATTCTTCTGAATGCTATCGCACAGACAAAGGAGGAGGGAACCTGTCCTTTCAAGTACCTTTCCTAGGGTCTCAAACCCTCTGTGGGGGTCTACCTGTCCTTCTGGGGACCGTGGGTTGAAATCTGCCAGTTTGCACTGGCTATAATGAAGCTAATAGCTTGCAGGGTAATTTATAACATCTTTCAAAGAAAGAAGGGGATAGGACTTTATGACATTATTTACCCATGTAATTATCATTGGCTTTTTTTTTTCTTTTTTGGGGAGTGAGAATGGCAAGTTTTGAAAAAATATGTGTTATATATGTTGAGAGAAAAAATAATTTTCTTAAAATATACAAGTATAAATTTTGAAGATATAAAGACATTAAAGAGTAAGGATAAAAGAAAATGAAAGAAAAAATGAGAAGCTTAAAAATGAACTGCCTGTTGAGACTGTTTTTCACAAATTGTTCTTATTACCAGCTTTATTGGTTCACTGTGGAGTTTGGTCTCTGCAAGCAAAACGGATCCATCAAAGCTTACGGGGCAGGACTGCTTTCATCTTATGGGGAGCTTACGGTATGTGTCAAACATACGGTATTGGAATATTTCTATAATGCAGCTTTCTAAACTCTCTGGTAAAAGCAAAATATTGTTTTCTCACATAGAACAACATGATTTAAAATACTGTTTTTTCTTTCACAAAGAAATTAATTCTCCCTTCCCAGAAGCTACACAGTAGGGGAAAAACTACTGTAGGATTGTACCTGTCTTCCACCTAAAAAGATGAAATGCAACAAAAGCAACCAACCCTATAAAGTGTTAGATTTGCTTCTTACTGCTTCTGTCCACTAGTAACACGGTTGACTTTAACATAAAACTCATGTACCTTTCTGAATTACTCGCTAGAGGGCAATATTATGCCTATTATGAACTCCACTACTTTGTCATACGCACATGAATCAGAAAGGCACTGATAGAGTAGACCAAATAAAGTGTGGAGAAACTGTAAATAGCATGGACACTGATAAAAATAAAATGCTTTAGGAGTTTACTTCTTAAATAAGTTTCAAAACTAATCCCGGCTCAAGTTTTATGTAGATGAACCTCTGCACATGTAGGTTTGATCCTGCCTTGCGTGGACAGATTAACTGTGGAAAGAGGAACTGTGCACCTTTACAGAAAGCTTACAGGTTTCTCCTCCTTCAGACAAACAGTTGGTAGAGGAAATATTAATTTCTCCTCAGTTTTGCAGAGCACTGAAGCAGATGATCAGTTTCTAAGTGCAAAAGCCCTGAACTGGTATCAGTAGGTCTCAATTGCTTCAGCTTGTGCAGATACTGGGTGATTTTTTTGAATTAGTAAGCGCCAAAGGAAAATAAAAAGCACCCCTTTCAAGTGTTTTTATAAACCAGAAATCAGTTTTTTCATGGGAGATACATTTTAAGCTTAACACATAGACACAACAGCCTAACAGCCAGCTATGTGATACATTCACATACAACCACGGCTGCATTAGCACAGCTTGGACCCCCAAAACTGGAGATAGTTGGATTGTTCTGGCAATAAAACCTATTACAAAACTCTGTTAATGGTACACAGGCCAACCCCCTTCCCAGTCAAGTGACAGGAGGAAGAGACATGTTAACGTAACCAGACATTTGTAATAGGAGTCCCAACAGAGGGGCAGTTGAGACTTAATGTTTAGAAAGGGGAACCCTCCCAGACATCAACCTCCATTTTGTCACCTGCTGAGTTTAGCATTGATTTTCTCCCCAGACTTGCAATTTGGAGAGTTTTGTGAGCAAACTCTGCGGTATATGATTTGCAGAGCTTTCCCTCTTGATGAGAGATCTGCACGCTCATTAGCCCTCTAGAGAAATACATCCGCCTTCCTTTCTGCATAGCAACCTTATCTTGTGCCTGACTGCTCATGAGCGTGAGTGGAAGTGTGCTGGCACTGTTGTGGCACTCATCTGTAGAGTAGTGATATGTGTTGTTTTAAAACAGCAGATCGATGAGCTCCCCTACAAATTGGACTCCAGTGCAATCCATTTGGTTTACATGTCTACTTATTCTAGGATAAGGCTGAAGCTACTGTTTTTCTGAGAATCCTTCAGCACTTGCTATATTCACAGCCAACAAACAGGAAACCTAGGCTTGCTTTTATTTACCTTGTCAAACCAGAAAGATCCAATCTCAAAGCATAGTTCAAGGCAACATTTACTCTACTCTGCCTTTACAGTTTTAAATCATACTTTACAGTTTTAAATCATATGAATTTACATGTTAAACAGGGTACTAAAGGGCAGAGGTAACAATTTGTCCAATACTTATGTAGCTTTCATAGTAACATGCACCACAGATTCTATCTGCGTGGTTACCTCCTTTTCTGTTTAATTTTGACACTGATGAGGGTAAAAGGTGCACCAGAAATGCTCATTTTTGGTGGCTGGAATTGAGTGTACCACACTTGTACTCTCTCTCCTCTCTTTCTACTCTTTCCTTCACCAGCCACCAACAAGCTCTTCTGCTTTTGATTAAAGTAGTAGGCAAGAACTGCTTGTTCACAAAACTGTGCTATATAACAAAGGTATAGCTGCATCTCGAATTCCCTACCTCTAAGGTTGACAATGGAAGTAGTAACTGTCCTTGAGCTGATAAATGGAATATACTTGTCATTACTTTTATCATCAGTAGTTGTTGGGTAGCTTCTGGATAAACTTTTGATACAGCTGGACCCACCTAGGTCTTCATCCATCATATTACTGAAATTAGGTGCAGATGTGATAGCATTTATATTCAGTAGGTAATGAAGAAGGATTCCCCCCATTCCAAAAGTGCATGTTACACCTCAGACAGTCTGAAGATGAGCAAGTAGTTCACCAACAATACTGCTATGTGCCCTGTACAATCCCTACATGAGCTCTGCCAAGTTCATCACTCTGCAGCTTTTGGGACAGCAGCTTAATGGGTTCTGTGCTCTTCACCTTGAGCATCTGAAACTTCTTGTACACAAATTAGTTATATCCATGGCCTTAAGTGCTGAAGTTTGCTTTTACAGCTGACAGATTCATCTCACAGATTTTTGTTTGGAACAAAACTGAAATACAGAAATGTTTCAATTTAATCATTCTAGTCTGCATAAGCATCTGATTCTAACTTCAGTATTCACAGAGGCAATGTGAGTAAAGGGCTGAGTTCCTATGCCTAAGCACCTGCTAACAACTTGAAAATGTGTACCAACTGTTTCTTTTACAGCTGATGAGAGGAAATATGTGTAGTGTAGTGTCTATTTCGTAGAAGGGGTTTTTTTTAGAAAAACTGCAGTGGCTACGCAGTTTTGTTAGAAAAGATGAAGACTGAAAGACAGGCTCATGATAGCCTTCAGTTTCTTGGAGAGCTTAGTGTGCAGTCTTAGACTGGCTCTCGAGAAAGCTCTAGATCAGTTTTGCTACTGCTTTAGAGAAAGCTGTTGTCCATCCTGATAATTATCTGCCAGTCTTCTCAGTGTTGGCCCGGATGTGGGCTTGAGGATGGAAGCCCCAAACTCGATGCCATATCATTTAGCTGATCGGCATATTTGGCACAGGCAGACTCACTGCAGCTCATGTGACTGAGGAGGCACACAACAACAAAGGAAGGGTTTCCTCATCACCAAGGACTTCTGAACCAGGAACAGCAGGAGGATTTGGTCTCTGAGGAGGCAGTAAGGGCATGAGTTACTAAGGCTAGGTGGTTGGCTGCAAGAAGATAACATCTAACTAGCCGGAGAGGGTGAGCAGCAGTACGTCCAGCTAATGTTATGTGAGAACTTAGCATCAGCAAGGAGCCTAGGAACATCCCTGAACTGCAGCCTGGACTGATGGTCTGTGGGTGTACGACTGTAGCCCAGGGAACCACATCCTGACTATGAAATCTTCAAAATGTTTTCCTCTTCTCCACAGTACCCATTCTGACCAGTTTGAACTCAGCTTCAGGTAGTTATTTTCTGTGGATGAGCTGATCCCGCCCAAACTCGGGGCATAACTTGGGAGAAAGGCAGAAGATGAGAGGTAGAGCTGGACGCCCTGTGCATGAGGCTTGCACTTGAATCCACATTATCTAACAAATCATTTAGTGACAGCAGCTAGGTATCGGAAAGGAAAGGATAACCATACCCAAGTCTAAACTGAACAGTTGTAATGGGTCTGACTGCTGGCCAACCTTGCCTCCTCTGAACTGTAAGTATTCCTCCCCAACAGCTCTGCACTGTTTATTTCACTACATTCTGTCAGCTGTTCTACATTATCCAAAATGCTTCTCCTGTTAACACTCAGCTGGACTCTGTCCTACATACTGTAAAATCTTATGGCTCATACCACACTTCTGGCAGCACTCAGTGCTACACATGCTTTTCTTGCAGCACAACAAGTACTTAGCTTGTAGAGGCCTTTAAGGCCATCCGGTTTCAAGCTGAACTTCCACTGAAATCAATGGTATTTCGATTCTGCTTCAACACTGCTTCAACATAGTGGGAGCTCTATCAAATTTTGAGTTTCTAAAATCTTTTCCCATTAGTCCCCAGAGCTTTTAATATTGTAGGAGCAGCCTCATGTTTGTGTATACCATACATCTTAGATTGTATGAGTGCTCTCCAAGGTTTATTCTTCATTTACATACTGCAAACAAAGAACGGGAAAAACACAATCTTTTAGCATTTTATATTCTTTTTTTTTTAAAAAAAATTGTATTAATTTCTGCACCAGTTCTGCAGCGAATTGGCCTACTGGTTAAGACAGGCCTCCAGTGATGGAGAGTTCAGGCTCAGTTCAGAGAAATATCTAAAAACGTGCTTAAGGGTACTGTCTGAATTTTTCCAGTTAGCAGATTGAGCTGTAAGACTTGTGCGGTGTCACCCGCTCTTACCAGTTCTTTACAAATACCATGGGATTTGGTATTTGGATCATAAAATAGTGAAGGGAGCCTTCTGAAGACTGGTGAAGAAGAGAGAAAGACAAGTGGGGAGACTTCAAAATGGTGTTTGTGCTGAAAGACTGTCTATGGTGGATGGGGCTCACTGTCCAGGCTGAAGGCAGAAAGAAGGATCTCAATGTTGACTGGGATGAGTTGCCCTTTTCCTTTTTGTTTGTACCCAAGGACACTTCAACAAAGTGGCCATGACACTCACCATCCTGGCTGATTGGAGGCCAAACCAGCTTTTAGGCACATCTATGGTGCAGTTCAAATGGCACTGGAGCCAAGTGAGCTTTAAACTACCTCACTTGGGTCTCAGGGGCAGACAAACTGTGTAGGAGCTCACGTTGAACCTGAGCTGCCCTGCCTTCCCAGGACTCTGTGCAGGTACTAAA
This sequence comes from Burhinus oedicnemus, assembly GCA_008921705.1. NCBI lineage: Eukaryota > Metazoa > Chordata > Aves > Charadriiformes > Burhinidae > Burhinus > Burhinus oedicnemus. Next base: position 920,887 of record VFFE01007103.1, on the reverse strand, counting down.
CAACTAACACCAATACCTACACAACCACACTGTCACCAGCTCTGCTGCTGGCTGATTTAAAGGTAGCTCCAGTATGTCTAAAAAAATTATAGATGTGCCTACGGACTGCAGTGTGGACATAAGCAGTTTCCATAATCTTACTGTCTGCCTGAGGAGAAAATGTAGAAGAACCTGAGAAGAATGTAGACAAGACTTTCTGTGGCCCCAAAACACAACCGTGCACTCACAGAGCATAGTTAGGCTGCTTAACTGGCATGGGAGCTGTGCAGAAAATGCTGGGAGCATTCTGTCTGTTCTTCAGTACAACAGGAAATGTGAGATTTGTGACATCGGCTGTGGATTTGGAAATAGTGCTGCACAGTACTGTGAATCTTCTATGATACTGGTTGAAAAAAGCAGCATGATCTTACTTTTTCCTCTAGATATTCAGGTTTTGGGGGGTGGCATAGACTTTCCCCTGCCTGTCTGAGAACGTGGCTATGATACACAATCGTACATCCTGTAATACAGGAAATATATCTTTCTTTCTTTTTTTTTCTTCGCTTTAAAAATTATTTTTATTTGGTTTATTAACTGCTAATTATGAAAAGCAGCTTTCACCTGTGAAAGACCGGAAATTGATGTCACCTTTTACTATTCCATAAAGAGCATTTCACAGCCCAGTAGGCACTAATTCTTGCGATGTTCATTCACCTGTTCTAACCTGTGTTGTTCCTGTTTACAAAGTATGCTTTATCAAACAAGCCAGAGTACAAGCCTTTTGATCCAGAAGTGACTGCAATTCACCCCTATCAGGATCAAGCCTTCCAGCCTGTCTATTTTGTAGCAGAAAATTTGGAAGATGCCAAGGTCAAGCTTCAGTAAGTAAAGAGTGGGTATTTTCATTGAGGGGGGAACACTGTCTGGAATCCTAATCTCAAATAGATCCACTACTACTGCAGTAACCATGCCACACCATCTCACCACACACTTCATCTGCACAGTGGCTTTTTTACAACAAAGTTAAGCGTGAGAATGTTTATCTGATAAAAGCTTCATAGAAAAACGTAGCTATATATTGTTGTGCCCTGTCCCATATTTCATCTTAGCAATGCCTCATTTTGGCAACTTTTGAGATAAATTCTGTAGCTGAACAGTGACAGTGGACTGCAGTCCCACAGTTAGGGTGCATCTGTGCTAGTCCATACAAATAGGAGGTTGTGAAGAACTGATTTACCCAAGGTCACATGGAAATTTTATAGCAGACTCAGGAATTAACATGGATCAGCAGGGGGCTTAAAAACAAGATTGCCTTTCTCCTCTGATTATATCTGCACAAGAATGCAGAATCAGCATTCACAGACAATCTAATTTCTACAAAGTAGCTGACTGCAACCTAAATAACATTATTTCAGATTAGCTTGAGGTGTTTCTAAATGCATTTCTTAGACTGTGCTGTGTTATGTGGTAAGGATTTTTTTTTTTTTAATTTTTTTTTAAAGTAAGTAGGGCTTACATTCTGGCCTTCATCTCCAGCAGTTAGAACAACATGACCAGTTCTGGCTGGAGGCAGGAGGCTGGTTGTGAATCTACTGGGTAGCATATAGGAGCTGAAAGGAGGAATTTGTTCGAGGAAGAGAACCTGGTCCAGACTTCTTCCCTACTCCCCCCACCTCTTCCCCAGAAGCACTGTCTGCTATGACAAACTAGGCCCCTCATCTTAAATCTGGAAGTTCGCATTAAATTATTAATGTGTGTAAAAATGTGGCTGAAAACTCACTGGCAGAAGAAAGAGGACTTTCAAGAGCATTTGACTCAGGCAAATGTGAAAAGAACTTACAAGGACAAGGAATCCACCATTCTCAGACCTGAAGCTTTTTCGTACATTTTTTCAAGATAGTTGCTCAGCCAAAGCCGCTCAAAATAATTGAAGGCATAAGAATCTGTCAGAACGGAAAACATAAGGCAACATCAGTACAGGGGGTTCCTACCAGCATGTACTTAATGGAAACATTGTCGAAAATGGCAAGTAATCACATTTTTTCTTTCAATGGAAATGGCAAAATAGCCCAGGATGCCTAGTATCTACAGGTTTTTAAAATTTTATGCAGAAAGAGCTACTCCAGGTTATTTCTTGGAAGTGAAGGAGGCAGACATACTGTGTTGCTGCATTCCTCAGCTTGTGGTTGTAATAACTCTGAATTGTGTTCACGTAGAGCTGTAAGAGCACAGACAGGTCTGAGCCAGCCACGCTGAAAAGCAGGCACTGCAGACTTTTTGGGCTGCAAGTAGGTCCGCCGTGGAGGAGATATACTGCACCAAAGGAGTTAAGGAGTAACAGTGACTAGGGTGTCACAGCAGCCTCTGCTCCCCAATTAGTCCATGCCTACGTACTCAGAAATGAGGCCCCACAGGTTTTACACTGAGGGAAACGGCTTCTGAACTAGCAGCTCTGTCTTCTTCCCCCACAGAAACTACATGATGAAGACCAAGAAGCCTTTTTCTCTGCACTATGACCCATTCACCAGCAGCATAGAAGTTATGAACACACCTCAGAAAGTCAAGAGGGCACTCTGTCAAATGAAAGAGGAACTGAAAAACCTCTGCTTGGCCCTTGAAAACCTCTCTTAAAACTACAGCAGTACATCTCACGTGGCACCGAGATACTTGTAGACGGTTCCAGGACTTGAGGATTTAGTGATGAAGTTGTAGTTGTATGCAAAAATCTTTAACCCACAAAACAGCTCTGTCAAGCTAATCTTTTCACTGTAGTTTAGGATGCTGACTTAGCCACATCAATGAGTTCCTACTGAGTATGTTTCAATAACAAACAAGACCAAATTACTCTAATTTTTGGTAGGTGATATGAGCTACAGCTGTTTGGAGTGTATTTATCTGTTACTATTGAATCCTTGCAGGTTTTTTTATTCACCTGCCACCTTGCCAACTTACCTGTCGCAAAATAGCATGGTAACTCTTCAGCTACACAGTCTTCTACTTGCTGTTTAAATGACATGATAACAATCTTTTATTTTGCCTAGCTGCCTACAGTTAACAGTCTTTGCAGCTAGCTCATTTCTGCTAGCAATTGCGATCCGCTATTGCGCTCACAAACTATGAATGGCTCCCTTACAATGTGCAAATGCAAGAGTTTGTAAAAGGAACCCTTTACTTCTGCTCACTATTTATTTTTTGGACACTCATCTCATTCAGTAGCCTTCAAATATGGATAATTTCCTGTCATACTTGAGATGGCAAAATATTTGTCCCTTGGCTAAAAAAAGTAGAAAATCACAGTCCCATGATACTCTGGCACTGCCACATACAAGGATGCTTAATTTGAAAGGGAAATTTGGATTCTGGGAAGTAAGTTTGGGTGTAAAGAAGTATTTTCAAAGAAGCATATAAGAAATAAAGTCCCATTGTTTTTTCATGGGATTCAGATACTCCTGGAGACCTTTAAAAATCTTTGTTTCTTATTGATGTCATGATGACTGCAGTAATAACCAAAAGGCCAAAGCTGCTAAACATCCAGTGTAAAACCTGAGGTCAACCACTAGCAGCCATATAGCCTTGCTATCGAAACAGTACCAGATATGTGCTCCAACTCATCTTGCCTCCCTCTCTAGTTCCTCTCTGAGATGTGTCTGAAATTTATCTACACTCTGCAGGTCATGTTTCCCAGAGTCAATCCTATAATTGCCTTTTCCAGACTTTCATGCTCTTCATGTCCCCTTCCTTCCTCTACTATCCACAAGTAAAGACTAGTTCAAGAAAAGAAGAAGAGGCTCATGCCTAGGATTCCATGTCCTCTTACCAGCAGCACAAACAGATGGACTTGATGCATGTTACAGGTATGGCATAAGCAGGGCCAATGTGAATCTCATGGCTCAAGTTGGGTGACAGTGATCCACAAACGTCAATGTACATTTATCATGCACGGCTTAGAATCACTACTTATTTTTTCAAAAGTACATTTAGCACGTGGCAGACAGCAAGCTTGTCCACTGCTATTCATGAACTGCCAGTGTACATGGTCCAAACTCTGAGGTAAATGTGAGGTAGTTTGGCTTTGGATGGAAGAGGGGTCATCACCTGTGCCTTAACTGGTCACTGTGGGATAGGAGCATGGACACAGAAAGTCACAACAGAGCAATTCATGTGCTGTTACTTCATACAGAGCTTATCTCACTGTAATTTGTCCATCTGCCAGGCTCTAAGGAAACGGTCTTATTGAAAGTTAATGGGATTTTGTCTCTTAAATCTTCATGTCTATAAGCGCTTCAGAAAATTTTCCCATGGGCAGTAATAGAGTATTCAAGATCTGGTGAGCTGCTGTCACTACTCCATTTCATTAAAATGTGGTGATGTCTGAAAAATTTGGAAGTATCTTGGCAAAAATGGGTATGAGACCCCTTCTTCTCAACAGCAGGAACATCCCAGGTTCATTCTTTTTTTCATTTAAGTCCAGGGTTCTTGTATTCTACTCCAGGAGAACATTTGCATATCATAAACCCTGTTTTGCTAGAGATTCAGCCAGGGACAGAGCTGAAGTGAGTTCCTTTGCTTCCAGTACATTTCTGCTGCAACGGAGGTTGATCTCTCAGCATACTTTTATGGATTTGATTCTGCTTATCCTGCTCATACACACACACACACACACACACACACACACACCATTTCTCTTCAGAGCAATTTGTTTTGTTACATATTGTAATAATTTATCTGTCTACTTCCTGCCAATTGGTGCATAGGCAAAATGCTTGATAGCTCGCAACAGATTGTTTTCAGAAGTATTATTTTCATCAATCAGTTGTTTTACAGTGAAAATTGAGCCATGTGCTTCAGTTTTGTGTGTTTTCTTTTTCTTCCTTTTTAAATGGAAGATAATGCCAGAGCGGAAGAGCTATCAAAATATTTTCTATAGATGGACTCTGTAAGCCATAGGGTCTTTTTCATGTATTCCCTCTGAAACGGGTGAATGTGGAGTTTAGACTTGAGTTTGGCTATTGCTCAGAACAGACCTATATTTGGAAGAAATGAGAGACCTGATGGATTTGTTTTGCCCAAGGCCTCACACTTTCCTTGGAGGGACTCCAGGCCCGCCCACACACCCTTGTCTTTTCCAGTTCCTGTAGCAAGGAGAGAAAAAGAAACCATTTGGAGCCAGATTCTCCCACCCTTACACACGCTGAGTAGTACCCAATCTCTCGAGCAATCCCAGCAACAGTACTAAGCCTATTTAAGGTGCTGTACACAGAAAATAAGAGCAGGATTATCAAAACTTCTACGGGTGTACTTGCTTTTTTATTGTCCTAATGACAGTCAGCCGGCATCCATGGCTAGTGTAGGCTCCAGTGAAGCTTAGCAAAGCTCTAAAAGTAACAAATTTGGCTACTTGAACTTTTTAAGAAGCACAAATATTCTTCCAAAGGAGGCAAATCTTCCTCTTCTTACTCAGGCAAAACCTACCCCAGGATAGCCATGGTTGACACTCCCCTCTAAGGAGGTCCAAATTCTTCTCTTCTGATTCAGTGTAGTGACAAAGCAAAAGCCTTCAGGGTTACATCCTTATGAGGTACACTGGTCATGCTGCTCTTCCAATAGTCATTCTTTCATTTCCTCACAGAAGCCAAGAAGTACCTCATACTCCTGTCAGTGTAAGGCAAGGGTGATGGGGAAGGCAGTGATGGGGCCTCCCGATGAAAATAATGGCACAGAGGAAAAAGCACCAATCAGTAAAAATATGTCTTTTTGTCAGTTTGTATTTCAGCAGTTTCACATTAATCTTGCACAAGAAGGCTCCAAAGCCAAGTAAAACACATCTTGTGACTTGAAACTGAACTGATGAACTCCCCATGGGTCCTTTGCTTATCCCGATAAACTTATTTTTCCTAGATGGAGTGCATTTAGAACAAAATAGTGTATGTTATTAAATCTGTATTGTGTTGTGCTGTTATACATGGGAGAGTTAGTAAATTCTGTTCACGGGTTTGGGTTTGTTTTGTTTTTTGGCTAACCAAGTCTGTCCTCTACCAATTTTGGTCCACCCTCAAGCCTCCAGCTGCTTCACTGCTTCCCTGCAGATTTACTAGGGATGCCAAGGGTACCACTGTGTAAGGAGAATACACAGTTATGCAATTTGGGGAATTTGGCAGGACAGGAAGAGGAAATTTAGGCAGGCCTCCCACCCAGTCCCATGAGAAACAGTATTGTATTACAAGGCAGAGCTGTCATCCTCAGAAAGACCATCTCAATCACTTCCCTCTGGTTCCCTTAACGTTTCGACCTTTATACTACCTGGTGAACGTAAACCTTACTTAACCAATTGAAGAAATACCAAAGGAGGAAAAAAAAAAAAGGAAGAAAGAAAAAAGACCTTCCAAGAAAGGAAACTTCATTACACTCAGTTTTCCTTGTCTCTGCTGTTCCATGAAGGAAGAAGCAAACAAACAAAAAAAAAAAAAGCAAAATTCCATGGAAATGATAGTGTAGTCCTGAAGAAACCTAAAACATGAAATTGTTCCATGTACAACTACACACATGAAGATCACCTTACAGCCATCACTGAAATGCCATAACTTACCCAGTAAATCATGACCATCAATTAACCATGCACAGAAGTGTTACATGACTGCTTGAGGCAGGAAATTAAGCTACCAGGAAAAACCCTCCGGTAGCTTTGCCTTATGCACGTACCGCAAAAGCAGAAGGTTCTCTGGAGCCTGTTTCCGTAGATATCCTACAGCATGGAAAGATTCCAGCTGGCAAGGAAACAGAGGGGTATATACATACATCCCCAGTAATCTCACCCACCGCTGATCAGGAGTTTATATGTGGGCTTTGAGATTTAGTGAGAGGACATTACTTTGCAGCATTCTCCGGCTGGCACATGGTCAGACGTTGGCAGAAAGGGTTACTGGCTGTATCGTATTAAATATACATTAACTTCGGGTAACGCTGGTGGCTGAGGCCCAAAGTGAAAGCAAATCTCTGGCAGTCTTTCCCACCACAAGAATTCCTCAAGGGAAAGAAAGTCAGACTAGAACAGGAGTCTGGCTGACAGCTGACAGAGCAAAGGGACAAGCAATGGAAAGGACTGGTAGATAGGCCTAAAACATGTTTGTTTTGCATATGTTGCTTCATTATATTCAAGAAACATTTCTGTTTGAAAGGAGAGCTTTTTAGCAAGAAGGAGGAAAGTTCGGACCTCTAAGAATGCAGAGGATTCAAAGTCAGTTAAGACTTTTGAACTGTGCCTGAGGAATTTTAGCCTAATGCAAGACATTTAGTTTCAGCATGGGGTTAGAAAGTAGAAAAGGTGTCTTTGGGAAAGAGGTTTTTTACATGGTGTGTGGGAAAGCTGAAGCTGACCAAACCTTTCTGCCCTGCGAGACACTGGAATCCTAAATTTTGAGTGAAAGCTAAAGGGCAAAGTGAGCAGCTGGCCAAACACTGCCTCCCCGGCAGAAGACAGTAAAATTATTATTACTATGGCTGTATGCTGTGTGCTTTCACCCTGATTAAATATTTTGCCATGAGTTTTCTTTTCTCCCTTTATTTTATATGTTATTTATTAATCCCTTTGACTTGTGTTTGCAAATGGGGAAACTTAGATCACTGAACCTGAGAAAGTTTGATATTATTTTCCCAGGGTTTTGGGTGAAACTTGTGCAACAAACGGAGCCTCTTAAACTTAACCCTGGCCCTTGCCGAAGGCTATTAAGACCTGGAAAAATGATTACATTTGGGTAAAAGAGATGACAGCTACCTCTTGATGTATCCAAAACAAATCTCTGCTCCCATCCACAACCAGTACTGTTAGCCTTCAAGGTACGTCTTTCACAAAATTACTCATTATAGATTTAACCATAAACTACTAAATACAAAACATAGCACAAAACATCTGTCAGGTACAGTAACTAGAAAAATCTTCCAGTTCAGAAGGTCCATATCTGAAATGACTTCTCTGTTACAATTTTGGATACCATTTACAATTATGTGGCCTATTTTAGTTGTCACTGAATTCGTGGAGTTTGAGCATGGCATACCATAAAGCAGGATACGCTGTTGACTGTAGTGAAGCCGCTTTGACTGTTCCCACTTACAGACTCGGAATCAACAGCAAAATGTCTGTTGAACAGGTTAATAGCTAAAATGTAGGAGTAAAAAGAAAGGATTCATTTACAGTCATATCACTGTGCAGCATTTTGTACTTTCCTCTTATATTTACCGACAGAGAAAATACCCTCAACTATCAATATTATAGAAATATTCCTTGAAGTGGTAGACTGGCACACTTTAAATACTCTGATATAAATGGACAATTAAGATGAACTCATAGAAGGAAAGTATCTATTAATTTGTTAATTAACAAATCCTGTCTTTCAAGAACATCTCAGAAGATGACACAGATGATCATCAGTATGTTTTGTACAAGAGTGTTAGAAACATTCTCAATAGAACCCATTAAAAAAAAAGGCCTGTTTTTAAGTATTTCCTGAATGAATCCCAAAACTGATGGGTTAGAAATGGAATGTGTGTTGGATGATGATATGAATTTTGTACAGTGTTTAAGTCTTGTACTTCAGACATTTCAATTTGTTTCTGACTCTTGCATTAGTTCATATTTCTTGGTTTAAATCTGAGTAAACAAAATGATTTCACTTGATTCTTGTGTCTCTTGTGTCCTACAAAGGCAGGCTTTGTAATCGAATGTAAATTTTAGCCCCCTTTATGAAAAATTGTGTTAGCTGCAGGGAGCTTGAGGAGGATGGCGTTTCATAAATGAAACTTGGTAGTCACTGTTGCTTGTTGTAACTTTCTTCCAATTACATGAGCAGGAAACAAGTCAAAGGTTACCAGAATGGGCTTTCTATTACAAATGTATCATCCAATAGTGCTATCAAGTGCATATACAATTTGGTAATAATTCCACCCCATCACTAATGTGGTAATGGCTTTATGATAATATTGCCTGTTTGAGTTGTGGGCAAACCATTCAACCACATTTTCTCAGTACTTTGTGATACACCATTAGTTTCTGCATTGCTATCTTACTTGGTTAAACGGAGCTAAAGATAGATAAGAAAACAAATTTGGGTGGAGAAAATTGACTCTCCTATAGCCTTGACATCTTTATTTGTCCAGGAACCAGACTGAAAAGATGAAGCAGGAAGCAATGATGTCATTATGCAGAAAACTACAGAATACCTCACTCTTTACTACTTAAATGGCAAAGACAGGCCGTACAAAGATTTTCCTGATTAATTTCTGCAAATTGTTCTTCACATTCCAGCAGTTTACTAAAGCCTTTAGGCATTGACTAACAGCTGAAGACACTAAAAGTTAGTACAGAGTACAGTTGGGCCCGGTATGATTCTCACTGATGGCTTAGTTCTGTATCCTAAGCTGATATGAAATGGAATTACTCCACCAGTTTGAGAAGAGCTATCTTAGCATACACTACATGGCCCACTATGTTGCCTGAGAATTCAGGAAAGGAAGTTCAGGTTTTGTGCTTTCTAATATATCAGTTTTGAGATTATGGAATCCTGTTTATATTTGTATGCAAGACAGAGTAAGATAAATTATATCATTTAGGAAACATGGAGCAAGGAGGCATAATTTTTTACTTAAGGAACCCAACTCATAGAATTAAGGAAGGATGTACTCTGGTAGCTGAGGACACCAACAAAACCCAGCAAGAACTGTTTTGCTCTGAATTCCTCCTACAGCACCATCACAGTCTTCTGCTAGAAATTTCTCTCCAGAGAAACAGATTCAGCATTTGTCACATTACCAGACTTCCACTGTCAGTAAAGAAGCTGTTATTTTCGGCATGACATGAAAATCTTTAACTAGCAAGATCTCAGTAGATGAAATTAACACATCTTTAAGATTAAGGTCTTTGACACACAACCCATGTCTCCACGGCACACTATTTCACAATATTGGTCAGTGGAAGAGAGGACCAAAAGGACAGCAGGTGAGCATTAATGGGAGAGAGTTCTAGATTCATGGTAGTCCTGTGTAGCAATTTTGCTGTGCTTGAGGCAGAACAAGGGGTGAAGGATCCTGAATTAAAAGACCACTCTTACATAGAGCTGGAGTGGAAGAGCACCTGCAGTACATGTACTGCCCCTCATGCCCTAAGCTTATCCTGTGTTTCTGCCACACCAAAAATTAATATATATACTTTGATCTTTCCCATCTCCTTGTAAGACAGAAGCTGGGGCCAGAAGGGAGCTGTGATGCTTCAGTAAGTTTTTCTGGGCAACAGGAGAAGTAGGACAGTGAAAAGTGCTGAAGAGAGCACAAGGACTCATGTCCCACAATACCCATGGGCTGAATGTTACCCTGAAAGCAGAGTTGAAATACAGAAATGTTTTTCCTCTCTCTGCAAAAAAGGGAACAAGAAGATGTACAGAGGAGCATTGCTTCTGTCAGAACTGTGTCTAGAATAATGAACATGTTACTGAACAGAATCACAGAGGTCGGAAGGGACCTCTGGGGATTGTCTAGTTCAGCACCCTACTCAGAGCAGGGTCAGCTAGAGCAGGTTGCTCGGTATTGTGTCCAGTCAAGTTTTTAATATTTCCAAGAACAGAGACTCTACAACCTCTCTGGTCAGCCTGTTCTAGTGTTTGACCACTCTCATACTAAAAAAGCTTTTTACATTTAAACGTGATTTCCTCTATTTCAGTTTGTGCCCATTGCCTCTTGTCCTTTCACAGGATACTGCTGGAAAGGTCTCCCTCTGCCTTCTTCAGGCTCTCCATCAGGTATTTATACACATTGACAAGATCCCACTGAGCATTCTCTTTTCCAGGCTGAACAGACCCAGCTCTCTCAGTGTCTCCCTGTATGTCAGATGTTCTAATCCCTAAATCATCTTCATGGTCCTTCATTAGACTTACTCCAGTATGTCCATGTCCTTGTACAGGGGAGCCCAGCAACTGGCTGCAGAACTCCGGAAACGGTTTCATCAGTGATGAGCAGAAAGGAAGGATCGCTTTCCTCCATCTGCCTGCAACAGTCTTCCTAATGCAGCCCAGGATGCTGTTGGCCATCTTTTCCTCAAGGGCAGATTCCTGGCTTATAGTCAACTTGTTGTCCACCAGGCCCCCCAGGCCAGCGGACCTTTTCTGCCAAGCTGCTTTCCAGCTGGTGGATCCCCAGCCTGCACTAGCACATGGGGCCAATCCTCCTCAGGTGCAGGATTTTGCATTTTGCTGAGCTTCCTGAAATTCCTGTTGTCCCATTTCTCCAGTCAAGAAGGCAGTGAGTTCCTCAGCCTTATCCAAATCCCCGTTCAGCAGCATGCCTACATTTTCCCCATTTTTTTGTTGGAGATATACTTGTAGAAGCCCTTCCTATTGCCCTCTACATCCCTCACCAGATTCAACTCCAGCTGGGCTTTGGCTTTCCTAACCTCATCCCTGCATGATATAATGTGGGAGATCTGACACTGATTCCACTTCTTGCATATTTCTTTTTTAGGTTTGAGTTTTGTCTGGAACTCCTTGTTTCATTCATGCAGGCCTCCTGCTGTCTTTCCTTGGCTTCCTGCATGTCAAGATGGACCATTCTTGAACTTGGAATAAGCGATCCTTGAAAAAATGCTCAAATTGTCTATGAAAATGTAGATAATAGGAGAGATGAGAGGGAAGGAAAGCTGACACAATTTTATGTCTACCATTAAAGCAAAATGTAGTCATGCTAAAGACCCAAGTTCCTGTGCTTGCTCCAGTTGACACCCAATTTTCCATGCGAAGACAACTACTCTAATTGAAGAGTAATTGAGGAAGATTTGCTCTGTAATATCAAATAAACTGTGGTTTTTTGGACATGTTCTCCAGATGTGCAAAGCCTTAGTTTGATTTTGTGTATCACAACAGATCACAGAGAGAATTTGGCATCAGTATAAATCTGGGTCTCTAGCCTATTGACTAACAGGAGGCTCAGTCCCTCAAAAGCTTTTGCCTTCAGCCATGTAAGACCCAAATCAGACTATGCCAATCATCTTTGGTATGTAATTGAGATGTCTGGGTAACACTTGTTTTTCAAATCCGTCTGTATTTCATGTGTGAGGAGGCACAGAAGGCAGCACATCTCCTCCTGATTGTGCCGTTTCAGACCTGCAGAGGGATTCCTTTAGTTTTAGGGAAAAGGAAGATAGGGTTTTGACTACACCTTCTCTTGGAATCAGTTAAGTGCCACAGGACACTCCATCCTGATGGAAGGAAGAGACTACCAATAATATTCTTATCAGTAACATGTTCAGTAGCTGAACTTTTAGGTAGTGTTCTGATTTCTGTTCTTCCCTGAAGCACAGCATTGAAATGCAAGAGAGCTGCCGTAACCGCATCATGTGGAGAGAAGACCATGGAGGAGCTGGGCCTCCAAGGTAATACACTGCCAAAGGACTTGTCAGCTGAGCTAGTGGGTAGAAGACAGTCAAGGAAGCTGCAGGTAGGTCTGAGGGCTGCAGTTGAGAGCAGGCAGATCAGAGGAGTTGCCTGTATAAAGGCACTGGTACTGTAGCATCGTAGGAACATGGTTTCATTCCTGCTTGCTTCTCTCTCTATTGTAGAGGAGAATCAGATTGTCATATCTCTTTGAGGGGTACCCTTCACCTGCTATCACACATCAGAGCTCCAGCAGATTTTCAGCCTGTTTGGCTTCTGTTGGCTGCCCAGCTCCTGAACTGGCTCATTCTGGAGGATTCAGACGACACTGTCCTTGTCAGCTGGGCTGCCCACAGTCACCTGCCCAAGCGGTGCTGTATTTATTTCGTACGGACACGGACGGGGTACCTGTGTGTCCAACAGCTCAGTGCTATTTACCTTTTGTCCACAAGGTGGTAGCGCAGCATTAACGTTAATGTAAACATGGTGGCTCGCTTAACTTTTGCCCGGTTACCTGACAGACACCTACTACTGGACAAACGTTGACAATCTTCTTCCTTTTAGTAACTTTCTAATTAAAGAACGGCATGATATAACAGGCCAAAGACATATACACCGGGACAGTAAATATTTGTGAAAATAAAGAGGAAATACAGAAATCTATTTCATGCCCAAAAGGGTTATTTGGAAAGAATGAGAGGTAGGGATAAAATCATGTAACCCAGCTTGGAGATTTTGACTTGTTTCCTGAACTGGTGACGCCAGCTGTTATCAAATGGTGCTCAAGGGGGATGAAACTGGCTGGGCTGCAGCGGTCCCTAACATCACACTTGAGTGCCTCTCTGGCTGCAGAGTGTGGTGTGGTAGACTTTGTCTTCTCAAAGCCCACCGGAACCCATATCGAGCAGCTTGTAGGACCGTGATTTGATCATCTCTTTAGTGAAATATTTAGGCTTTTTTCTAAAGCTAATTTAGGTTATAGTTTTGCCTTTGGCAGCACTACTACTGGCTTCAGACTGTCCCATCTATCACCTCCTCCCACTTTCCACTGCTCATTGCTGCCTACTATACCTGACAGCATGACTAGGACAGATCAGGAAACTACTGCACCATTATTATTCTCTGCCTTACACATGCTGCCTTTTTTCAACCAAATTTCAGAGGTGTAGTTCACAACACAGGCTCATGAATGGCTGTGCTGCCACTAACGAGAAAGCATTGTACTTGCAGCAGAGGGTCAGGAGTGGAGTTAACTGGAGTTAAGCCCATGAACACTTTTTCTCATGGACCTGTGGCTGTACTTACCCATGGTGAATGAGCTCTCTTGCTAGGTTTTGTGCCTTATTTTTCAGTCTGTTGTACCAAATGAAGTAAAATATCCTTTAAAATATCTATTTCACGGTCATGTTATGGAGATCACTACTTAGATAGTTACTTAAAATATTTGTTAATTTTTCAAACCATTATTACAATGTAGTCAAGTTAATGAATACCTCATAAGGATTCATACATGCTCAAAACCTCTTCATATTCTTAGGTCACAAAATAAAAGTCAGTTTGAGAGTGATTTTTAGTTGTCAATCTTTTGTTCAACAGAGAATCAGAGCATTCAGATAAAGCCTTTGAACTGACATCCTGCCCCCAGTGAATTGTGCTCAATCCTGGGATATGTAAACTAATCAGGTAGTGATTTTTGCTGGAGAGGAAGGGGTAGGAAGAGAGCTTTATCTCCTAATTAATGTGTTTTCTATCTTCATATCACATCATAGTTAGCGCTGATTAATTAGGGCACTCTCTAGACTGCCTAATTTGATACCTCCTTTAGCAGGTTACCAAACAAAGTGGCTCTAACCTCAAACCCAGGCTGCTAGGCTTCTTACGCAGGGTTGAAAGGACAGAGTGTATTAGTGTCAAAGAGATCAAAAGAAGGTTTTTCAACCTAGTTGGTACCAGAACCTAGTACTGGAACGAAATTCCGTGTTCAAGTCTATTTACCAGTAATTCTAGGTGGTCTCCCATCAAAGTGTTGGAAAGTCCTCCTTAGTGTCATAGTGACTGCCCACAATCCTTACAACCAAGACAAAGTATTGCACAAACTACGCAGGCTCTTAATTCCCAAGGGCATTACTGCATACCATGGGTCTGACTATAATTCTTCATCAGTTACTGTAACTGTAGCAGGAGGCCTTTATTTATGTCACAGTACCCTTATAGTGTGCTGATAAAGTATTATGAAGTATTCCAGGGAATGGACATAGCTGTCTTCAAGAAATGGAACTGCTGTTCCAGTCTAGTGAAACTATTCAGTCGAGTGAAAATACTTATATTGATGGAAACAATTTTGCCAGTATGCTCATGCCACCGTTGGGGATCTCATAGTCCTGACAGGCAGAGCTTGGCAGGAATTTGGAGTGTAGATGGGGCCTAGATCAAATGAACAATTTGGAGTTAGAAACGTATAGCAATGATCCTTTCAAAATGCTTTTATTTACAGAAACATTCAGCTGAAATAAAGTCTCTTAACAGGAGGTCTTGATTACTTTTCCATTTCCAAACCACACATCATAATGGGGATGGAATGTGGTTACCATAAATTGTTGGTTTACAAATCATCACTGACTTGTTAGCAACAGCTAGGATGTTAGAGTTAGAGCAACAGTTTGGATGTGATAAAATAGCAAGAGCCCATTTTTCGTGGCATCATTGGAATGAATATAAATGAATTCTTCCCAGAGATTCATTGTGGTGGTTGTGGTAAATAGCAAACTGCATATTTCCTGCTCATGTTGAAATCAATGGGAGTTTTATATTATTGGCATCAGGAGAAGCAGGATTTGACCTTAATAGAAAAGAGAAGAGGAAAAGAGAAAAAGATGAGGAAAAAAGAGAAGAATGAGTCTGAGAGGTCTAAAATGACTAGCGATTCAGATGCCTGACTGGAGACACTTCAAAAGAGGAGTCTGAAAAGCAGAAAGTACCAACAACCTGAAACTGGGCCCCCTTTTCATTTGGTTTCCCTTCCAAATTTTCCTTTGAATTCTCTGCTTGTGAACTTTGAAACTGAGGAATAACCAATACTAGTCACTGCTGAAAATGCAGATTTTCAAATTTTCCTTTTTCTTGGACATGCTTCTGCCTCTCTAACGGCACAGAAGAGTTCTCTTATTGGGTTTTGGATGAAGCTATAAAAATCAGCAAAGGCATTCTTTCAAGGAAGCCAGCACAAACTTTCTTCCATGCTTGTGTTTGAGTCATGACATAGATCACTATCAGTCACTTAACCTTGCTCAAGCAAAATCCACATCTGCTAATAGAATTAGCAACTCTTGCTTCTGTCATATAGGTAAATCTCTACAAGAGAACTTCTGCATTAGAAATAGAAGAAACAAGAAGCTCTGGCCCAAAAGAGATCACTACACTTGCTTAACTAGTAGACTAAACTACTTAAATGTCTAGATTTCTGCTCAAGTACTGTCTAAAAATAAACTAAACAAATGTATGCATTCTCACCACATGGTACAACACATCACAAACTTATTTCCTTGATCAGGTGTATTCAAAGCACTCACCAAGGTCACAATTCCTATATAGTTGTTTAAATATTTAAAAGAGTGAGTGAAATCTGGTTGTCTAAAGTCAACAGCAAAACTTCCAATGACTTCACATAGACCAGAACAGATGCTTAACTGAGTAAATTTAATATCAGTGGGGCTAGGATGATCTCTATTAGCTGAACATTTAGTACTTGCCTGCTTAGATTTTAACACAACAAACATATAAGCATCCTTCCCAAAGTATAGACGCCCTTAAAAATTGCTAATGAGGGATGCCAATAAAGATAGGAAGAGCAAATGCAAAGAATAATGCTTCTACCCAAAAGAAGTATTGGTCCACTTGATTGATCTTCTATCCTTCAATACCCACAAGTCACATCTCCTGAAATAAAAGTTCATATCCAAGGACTCTGACCCTCAATGTTCACCAAATTATTTGTCATAAACCTCCTTTTGGACCTTCAGACTGGCACACAGGTGCTGAAAATGATCATTCTGTGCAACTACTCCTGAGCGTTCTGGTAAAGAATTTGGATAATGCATAAGTGTTTCAAACCAGGTCCTGCAGCAATGCAAAGCAGGATGAATTTAATCTTTGCTCACAAAACCTGAAATTGCAGTATACACTAAATGGACTCTAACATATGGAGAGAGAGAAGCCAAATCCAATATCACCATGTTTTTCTTAAGGTAAAGGGTTAATGCAGTTCATTCTTTCCCATCTGATATTACTTTTTTGGTTCTTTATACAAAATTCTCATTAGCTGCAAGACAGCCCTTTAGATAGCATGTGTTGTCCCAGCCAGATGAGGAAGGTTTGTAAAGGAAAGTTGTGTCTAATAAATGTCATTTTTCCTTAACAGAGTCAGACATTGTTGAGCTCTAACATGTAAGAGCAGATGATCCAACTGAGATTATCACAGGAAATCCAAGAAGAATTTAATCCAATCCTTTGAACTTTCAATAAGATTTCTTAACTGTGAAGTACACAAGGAACTATGTTGACTATTGTCATACTTGGCTAGGGACCCCTCATCTTACCAAAGTATTCTCTAGAAAATGATCCTTTATCCCCAAAGTGTTTCTGATGTCGCTTGAAAGAGACAGCAAACACAGTTGAGGCTGATTTTGGAGGAAGGATATATTCTGTGTTCTGGAAAATGCTAACCTGTCAAAAAATTCACTTTCCCAAAGGTAAAAGGTAGTTAGCGTTTCTCAGAAGATGCTCTTAAATTTATTATCTTCATTTACCTTTTGCCTGGACAGCTTATTCCAAGTCTAAATACTGGAGTACACAAGGTATCTACTGAAGAGGTACCCATTGCCCATTTCAGTAGTCTAATAAATTTGTTTCTCATTCCTCCAGAGTGGAACAGAGGTCCTGGTTCCAAAATGGCAAGATATATGCATTTCACAACAAGAAGTCTTATCTTCCTCATCATTTCACTGCTCTGCAGAGGATTTCAGAAACAGCGCTTCTTGTCCAGTTTCACTGCTTTCCCCATGACAACTGGGATGTTCAAAAGAGAAGCATTCAAAGTGGTACCTCGGAGGTGCCTTGATCTCTTTTTTTGGAAGTGGATTTGATTTCACTAGTTTGATTTAATTGCTTTGAGTATTTAAACTCTGAATAAGTCTGGACTATAGTTTTACTAGGTGGTACAATATCCCAGACTCATTATGAGTAAAAGTACTGCTATTAGGTGAATTTCAAAAAGTTTCAGCATTTCTCTACATGGCAGACAGAATGGGTTTGTAAGGTGAACTTACTTAACCTAGACCGCCTTGCTTATGCACTGGTAGCTGTCTTACTGTGCCAGCAAGGAGCTTAGTAAGGGCTACTTTGCCTTTCTTGGGAGATTTTTGCAGCCTCTGCTGAATTCCCCACTCCCATGGCCAGACTCTCCCTACTGGCATTCATCTGCAGCCAGAGACCAAGTCTGTCACTTTGATGTTTTGGTGGAATCAAAGCTCAGTCTTCAGATGTTCTAGTATGTGCCATAGTAATACCAGTTAATAACGTACTTGCCTGACCTACATCAGTTTTGATTAAGAGCAGAACACTCCAAAAACCAGATTTGGGACTCCAGGAATTACAGACCAAAATATTTAGAGGCTGTGCAGGGCTTACATGGCAGATCAAGTTGCCTTTGAATGGACTAAGATTCAGGCATAACAAAGTCATTTTCTCTGTCAAGATGTTTAGAGGCAGTTTACCCTAATTCTGTACTTTCTGTATGTTTATTTGCCAGTGACCGAGGAGTTCAGCTAATGACATTCATTCAGGATTACCCTTTTATCCACAAGCACTTCCACATCTCCACTTGCCCTTGTAACTACTTCTGTTTCCTTGACCTTAATTCTAGATTAGGGAACTTCCACGTTTCAGCATTCTGGGGTTTAAGAGGAATGTTTAGGTGGTTCCCTAATAGCCATAGTTAATGCAGGGAACGACTCACAATCCAGTCATAGGCTAGGAGCGAGGTGTATTGAGACCTCACTTTAGGGATATGCTCAGAGAGGCACTGAGGGGTCTTCTCAGCCAGCGCAATCCTGAGAATGCCCATGAAGTAGACAGACTCTGTAGAAACTCCTGTGGAGATCAGAAGATGCTTCAAACTGAGTGCTTCTTAACCCTGCTTGATGGATATAATAGCAACTGTTCAGGCATCTGGTAGCCTTTGGCTATGTGCTTCCTAAAGAGTGTATAATACTGCATACTGTTTAAAGAGCACAAAGGCTGTTGGTATGTGGTTTATAAACAATGCACAAGCCAGAATGTGGTATTCAAAAAACCAATGTGTTTCTAATGTATGTAGACATTGTTGTTACTAATATCTAAATTACAACCCCCTCGCTACCTTCCAAACTGAGTCCAAAGCACCTATCCTTGCCAGGGACAACAAAGTAACCCAAATTTGGAGTTTCTCGGTCAGGATAGTTTTGAGTCATGACATTTCTTTAAAATAAACATTAGGAAATTATCCAAAAAGTGAGATCACCCCCCTTTTTAAAATATCTTCCTATCTCCCAAATGTTTTGCCTAGTATCAGTCAAGTTTTCCTGAAAAATTGTAGTCTGACACAGAAGTTTGCCTGTGCAATTTCAGGTGGATTAATTTCAGCTTGAAAAAGTCAGGGCGGGATTCAAAATCAGGCTCATAATGAAAGATCTTGCATCAAACTAAACTGTGAAAGAGAGAAACATCTCTCCATCTTGTATTTTCTCTTAGCCAGAGCTAACAATAACTTTGTCTCTGCTACTGAACAGACGAGCCAAAAAAACAGAAAGACAAAAGCCAAAGACAAACCAAAAAGACAAGAAGCAGAGACAGCAAAGAACACAGAGAGAGGAAAAAAATCTACCCCACGTACAAACATTGCTCTAAAAGCTCAAAGATAAGAACAGCCTCTGTCAGTTTCGACATCAGGAGATGACAGAAGCAGCAGAGATGGCAAACCACCTAACCTGACCTACTGTCAAGAGAAGCTAATGAAAACAAGATGGGAAAATAAGGGAAGTTTGTTACTTAAAAAAAAAAAAAAAGTAATTTTTGACACTGACAGTATGCAAACCAATAAAACACTCAGATGTTGGATCAGGTCCATATCAAAGTAACTCAGCCTATAATTACATGAGAATCAAAAAATGTCAAAACACAATAATGCAGATACTGTGGAGTGCTTTGTCTTTTGTGGAGCAAACCCATCCATACCACCAAATAAGGGAAAAAGTCAAATAGGAGTTCAGCATGATGATTTCAAGAAAGGAACCGTAATGGATGGGAATGGGCAGAAGTGGGAAGAAGAGAAGAAAAAGGGCAGAAATTAATAGCAGTGAATAGTGAGTGAAAAAAAAAGAGGCTGCCTTATGCTAGACAGATACCTGAGAAAGAGCTGCAACAGACAGTCATGTCTTGAAGAAATCTCCATATCTAAATTTGCAGAGAAAGATGGTATCTCCCATCTGTCCAACAAATACCATTAGAAAAAATACAAGCGTGTCTTCAGAAATATGGGCCAACCTTCAGGAATGGAATGGAAAAAAGGTTTTATATGCCCTGAAGGCTGTCTGATTTTCCAACAATATAAGCTGGAGTAATAAACATATCACCTCTTCCCAAAAAATTGATTTTGACTATATACTTAGCCTGTCATAGCTGTATCAATACTGTCACTGGGAATTCCCAGAACAGAGGGTCAGATATAAATTGATCCAGCTACACTGAGTGAAATGAATGCTTATCAATTTTTATTAGTTGATAAGTCACTTCAGGTTCTGGCCAGCAGCATGCTTAGTCCTAATTGCGTGACAGGGAGTGCTCCCAGATGTGCTCATCATTTATTTACCTTTGCTGCCATTGAAGTGAGTGGAAGCATTACCCTTCCATTTTGGTGGGAGCAGGATGAGGCCAGCACCAGGTGCTTTGAAAAATCTTACCTATTTCAAAGAAAAAATTCTCTGCCTTATAAGTGTAAATCTCCCAAATCAGACAACAGAGTGACTGATTTAACTCCTTGTTTGTGGGTACAACATCTGCTATTTCTAATATTTCTTCATCAGACTTTGAACTGTATATCAAATGCAAAGAAACAGAGAACAGGAAGTCTAAGCAAAGTAAAGTTATCACTAATTACTCTACCCAATGGCAAATGGAAGGATCAAAAGGCAAAATACCCCAACCAGATAAAACCTTCTATGCCTTCAGATTGCACTTTTATACCAAAGGGACAGCAAGCTTCTGTCCCCCTGAAGCTAGTCCTTTTTCTTCCTGCAAACACCTCATTTAATCTTGGATCATAAATAATAATCCTGAACTTCCTGCATTTTATCCTAGATCTACTACTGCAGTAAATGGGAGTTTTGAAAGTGCAAGGAGCACGCACCAGGCTAGAGCCTTGGGCTAGAAGATCTATGTCTATGCCTTTTTCTATGCCTGAAAAGTGCCCGCAATTTTATGGGTAACTTATAAAAACAATTGAAGTAATTGTGGTGGTCTTACATTGTTTAGATTTTTTGCTTTCCACTCCCCAACTTCATGATATGAACAGAGCTATTACAATGATCTATTACAGTTGGGGCCAGTCTTGCTGTAGAAAACTCTGTACAAGCTGAGAACCAAAATGTAGTCACAGCTCCAAACAGCTTGGGGATGAAATTAATTCCTTGTCTACCCTGCATCCTAAATACATCCACATTATTCTAGTATCCGTATATCTACGTGGACCACTTAACTCCCTCTTGAACTCTCCTTAGTGCTTTAAATTGCTTGTCAGCCACATGTGAAAATCTCTACCTCATGTAAAATTTACATTCCAGAGCTTTCTATCACTGATTTCTCGCAGCAGTAAGGTTTCTTCTTATATTGATGCCACTGGAATGATGGGACTGAGCTGCTCCTGTCTTTTGCACAGATACTGAGTTGTGTGTGGAGCAGAAATGTAATCAGCCCTGGGCCAGAATTTCAGCAGTCCCTTATTTAGTGCATCAGCATGGGGGGAGGGCTAGCTGAGATAAGAAGGTAACGTGATTGCTGCTGCTGGCAAGAGGACAGATGTCAACATTGCCTCTCCTTTTCATGGAAACATACCTGGCTTTATGAAGAATAGGTTAGCAAATATTTTAATACAAATAGTAACCTCAGCAGAGTGCCAAAGCAGGCTCCAAAGAGACTGACTTGTTTACAGTCTGGACCACTGCCTTAAAACCTGACGTGCTTATTCAACAGAAAATTAACCCCAAAACGGGTATCATCATTACTGCAGGGAGAAGCTCCAGAAAGATAATATCCTAACTCTCTCCAGCTGAACTCAGGACATTGTCCGTGTTTTATCACATCAAGTGCCCTTGTAGTCATTCAGAATAAACAAACAAATAAAGAAGTGAGGTATATTGCATGCAATAGCTTGGGTCACTGGGACTGCATAGATGTTTGGATGTGGCCCAACCCCCTGCCTTCACTTGAATTACTACTGGAATCTAACTTCTTGCATTGTTTTAAGAGACTAAATTGTTCTCTCTATGTTCTTTGGTCATCCCAACTCAGATGTTATCTTTTCCTTTCCCACTCTAGTTTTTGGCTACAAAAAATACACATGAAGAAGAGTGCTGAGAAGAGCCTTTTTTTCCCAGCTGCAGTGTGTGTTTGCGTCTATGGTACCATTTTTCTCCAACTGCCTGTGACAAAGATTGTCATTTAAGAGGTCATTTGTTTAAGAGGTCATTTGTTTAAGAGGTTACTAGTGATTCTTATGAAAATGAATGCTGATATAGATTTGACCTTGGAAGCAACATTGGTAATACCAAACTGGTGTAGGTAAAAAGGGATAGAAGAAATTGTTTCCAAAGTTACTGTAAACATCCAGTAACGGATGGAAACTTTATAGGGAATGGTCGCTGGTCTGGAAAAGTCACTCTGCACAGGTGTCATAATCTTTAGCCATAAAATTTCTTGGAAGATGGAGAGAAAGCCTGATCCTGGAATTATTATGCAAAGGCCTGTAATACTTGATTTACCAATAGAGACCTCGGTCAGCTTTCATTGCATAATTCAGTTGATTTTGAGCAACCCCATGGGGGAACAAGAGAGAGACATGATGTGGGACAGGTAAGAGCCAGGGCTTTCCTATGTGACTTGCTGGCCTCTGTGGGAGGCCGTGCATTGCCCCACATCCTCCATGGAGGTCAGTGGCAGGCACTAGTGTGGCAGCTGCTAGGTTGAAACAAATGAGGGTGCTGATTTTCATGCCCATTACCTGGTATGTCAAACTCCACTTCTTTGGGGGAACCTCATCTCAGACGTCCATATCGGTTGTAAACAAAACTAACTGGATTTGGATTTTGTGGAAGTATTCGTGGATCATGAAACTTCTGCTGAAACTAGAAAAAAAGGATTTCTTCTGCCTACAAACTGTCGCCATTGGGATCTCTAACTGGAGCCATTCATGAGATGTCAATATTAAGAGACTGCAGTTGTGATCATAGAATCATAGAATGGTTTGGGTTGAAAGGGACCTTTAAAGCTTATCTAGTCCAACCCCCCTGTAATGAGTATGGGTAACTTCAACTAGATCATGTTGCTCAAAGCCCCATCCAACCTGACCTTGAACATTTCCAGAGATGAAGCATTCACAGCCTCTCTGGGCAACCTGTTCCGGTGTTTCACCACCCTCATTGTAAAAAGTTTCTTCCTTGTATCTAGTCTGAATCTACCCTTTTTTAGTTTAAAACAATTACACCTTGTCCTATTGCTACAGGCCATACTAAAAAGTTTGTCCCCATCTTTCTTAGAAGCACCCTTTAAGTATTGAAATGTTCTGGAAGAAAGAGTGAACGTAAGGAGTTAATGCTTGGGTCAAAGGAGATATTTGTGACGGCAGAGGAATAGTGGCACTCCTGATGACCAGTACAGAGGCACATGACTTACTGCGTCATTCAATTACTCTATCAGAGAACTTGTAGTTGGACATGGAGGTTTCCTGGGGCTGCAGCAATACGTCATTTCTTTTAGGGATAGAGTAACAGTCTCTGCCAAAGTGATGGGCTGTTGTTAAGAATGCAAATCTGAAGCAGTCGGTAATTATCAGGTCACAGAAAGGCTGAGGATTAAGCACATAATCCAACTAGGTTTTGGTGAGATCTGAAAGCACATACCCACTTCCACGGAAAATACCTGACGGCACCTCCTCTATGCTGAATGCAATGAAAATGGAAAGGTTTCCCACAGTATCCTATAAAACTTCTTAAACAATTGTATCCCTTTTGTATAATTCTATAACTGTTAAAAACAAAATCAGAAAAAAAAGCATTGCTTCCTCTTCTGTCAGTATTTTTAGAGTACTATCCGTAGGAACTTAGTAGACCCAACCCTAGTAAATTCCTTACAACTGTCGCAGAAGGGTGTTTCTTAAAGTGAAAAAGAGAAAAATGCTGGCAGTTTATGTAATGTCTGTTTCATGTATACAATCTGAGAGGCTATCTAGGAGTTTAACAGTATACAATTCTCTGGTGGCAAGAATCAAACTGGAGAGATTTCTTTACAAGCTCAGCCTTGTTTATCCGCGTGTCCTCCTGTACACCCTTGTCCCATATCTCCCTCTGCTCCAGAGAAGGCAAAGGAAAACCACATTCCTTTGAAAAATGACAGACTGAACTGGAATGCAGTATTTGGATGACTGAAAAAACCCATACATTTTACGAGAGCTGCTTCTGTGTCTGTTTTGCTGGAAGAAAACATTTGCCTACTAAAAAGTCTGGTCGGGTTCAAGTGGCACAGTAAAATGTTCCATAGCTAATCCTTATTCCATTCCCTGCCTTTCCTGTAAGTAGCCCAGGTTCTCTAACCTTTTGTATCTAAACTCACAAAGGGACTGAGTCCCCTCCCCTCTCCCTTGCACCATACATGATCTGGAACTCTGGACCTTTAAATGCCTAATTCGTACCCCTCTTGCCATTCAGCGTATTAACAACTCTGTGCCCCTGTGCTATTTTCCCTCCTCACATGTCTGGTACAAAATGTTAAGCATCCTCGCAACCTTTAAACATCCTGCAGAGCTCTCCATCTCCTCTTTACGTGATCCAGACTCATCTCCACCTCCTCTTAGAAAATCCTGTGTGTGCACCTGGCTTGATTACATCAGCATATATGCACACAGCTGAGCTAACACATTTCAATTAATCTACTGCAGAAGCAAACGGAAATGAATACCTCTCCTTCTCTCCGCAATCTAGCAGTTGCTCTACTGTGGTATCAATGTGGCATGAAATTAGAGTTATCTGTAAATCTGTTTTCACTGTTACCTGAATGCCGTGATGTGGGAGCTACAAAAGAACAATACTGACATGATTTTGATGGTGGCCACTAAAAACTGAAACTATTTCAGTTCCTTGTACCTGAAACATCACCTCCTATGGGTGTTAAAATTTTTTTCTCCTTTTCTACTAGTTGAAGTAGCAACATATTCCAGGAGTAATATGTGAGTAAAGCAAGAATTGCACAAGAGATCCAAGACACATACCAGTTACTGTAAGCTACAATAACATTTACCTGAAATGTAGACAGCCCAGTAGCTGTGTTTCTCAAGATCTCTGCTAGCAACATTGCATTTTTCAGTGTTGTTTTTCGGTACGTGAGTGATGGCTGTTTCTTTAACCTGGACAATAAGCATGCAGGAGATACCAGGAAGAGGCCTAAGGATCACATAAATATATATGCACAGCAATACGTTTGATCTGTAATCCTGAGTTTGACTGTAAAGCGTACACAGTCCTTTCTCCTTCAAGGGCAGAGGGCTCCTGGATTGGAGAGTACTGTAAATAACTGCTGACTGCCGCTGAACAGGACGAACCAGTGAACAGAAGCGTGGGTTCATCACAGGCACCAGTTAGCTGAAGGAGAGCAGCAGGGTAGGAAAACAAGTGTTATTAGGAATAAAATGTCTGCTCTGGATTCTTGTTCTGAACTTGACACCAGAGTACCAGGAAAGTCTCCGTGGGAGAGTTTGGAAGACTTCAATTCATGTCTGGTGGAGCAAAGAGCAGTTGTAAAATCTCAAGAGACGAGGGCCACCCAGAGTGTGTCAGTTTATCAACTGGACAGCTGCGGTGTGTCTACAAATGCCAAACCATAAGCATATTGGCAGGGGAAGTAGGAATTGTGGCCAGCACACAAAGAAGTGGCTCCTGAGTTTCTGAATTGCCTGCCTCTCAGAATGCACTTACGGTCCAGGCCAGCCTGCCAGCTCCGGCAAGACTACCGTGCAGCAGGCCAGTGACATAAACACGCCTCACGCCTGGCTTCACAGCCTTTGGGAAGATTTCTCTAATACAGAGGATGGCAATTTGGGAATATTGTAGCACTCTGCTACCTTGGGTAAGGTAGTGAGATAATGACACCGTAACTTGGAAGACCTTATACTCTTATCGCTCCTCAGCTAGAGAAACAGCCCTTTGGGACCTACAAGCAGTGTAATACAGGGACCTTCCGGTGGCAGAGAAACCACTGAGGGACTTGATAAAATACTCTTGGTCATGTAAGCCTAGCAGTAAACCTACTTTTGCACAAACACAGTGGTCTTACCACAAAAGAGAGCCCCATGTCTTGAATGCAAAAGGGTCAGTTGTTGCCAATGGCTGAATTTTCCACCCACAAAAAAAAAGTTGGAAAGCAAACCAAATTAATCACAAGAGGAAGGCAGAAAATCATGCCTCGAAGAACAACTTGGGCTACAGTTACAAGATAACCAATGTCAACAACAAATGGGAAGTGGACATGCAGTAGATTAAATATTAAATGAAGTGTTATCCAAAATATACATCATATTTTACATCAGCCTTAGGTGTCCTTCAGATACTGTATAAGCTTTGATATTTATGATTAGTGGTGTTTATAGCAGTAATAGTAGCAACATTAATATACCGCTAGGCTTCGAAGGGATAAACTTTATTCCTAATGAATTCCTAATGGAGTTCTAGTGAATCCTAATGGATTCCACCTAATCCTAGGGTTTATTTTGTCTGGATTTTAAGCTCCTAACACTGGAATTAGGGGCAGAGGATTATCCAGGCTTCTTAAAATCCCCAAACCAGTGAAGAGTTAGACAAAGGCAGGGGGAAGTAGGTGCTGTCGCTGCCAGTCTTCTTCCATCTTAGAGCTGGCTTGTTAGATATTTTGGGTGGGTTGTTAGATATTTTGGCCTAATGTTTCCTATTGCTTCCCTATACTTTCACTGGAGAAGGATACACACAAGCAGTCTGGAATGCACTCTGGAAATGCCTGCAGTTGTTCTGAGGATAAGGGGGAGAGGAGGGTGTCTTTATAGACTAACAAAAGCTTCAGTCTGTCTCTCCACTGACTCTCCTTTCTTTGTGAAGGGTCAATGTCTCTGGAATCCTTGCAAGTAACATGAACACTTCTTCCCTGCAAATATAAGGAAACAGCCTCAGGGTGTTGTACCAACCAGGAAACAGATATCGGCGGGGCTGTTTTAATGGAACTATTGGCAAAAGTTCGCAGCAATTACTCAAAAGTCCCAAACTCCATCTTACAGTGATGATCATGACTGCAACATACAGAACAACCCAGACTGATTTAAATGTGTTTCCCAGAGATGAGATGAATCAACACATGGTCCACACCAGGGAGGGCTAGACTAGACAACCTTTAAAGGTCCCTTCCAATCCAAACTATTCTATGATATTCCCATCCAAGCTATTCTAATGATTCTATAATCTCTGCAGTTGCATAGACATCCTGGAGCTGCAAATTTGAGAGGTGGGCATTGAGGCCCATTAGGGAGCAGACGGTGATTTGGGATAGCAGGGGACATCAAGGTGTGTGATAGTGAGAGAATGAGGAGACCCCCACCATGGTTCTGCTTTTCTATCCCACCATGTCGGTGAGTTTTTGTGTATTCCTTAAGAACAGCACTGATGCCTGTTCAAAAATAAAACTGCTGGCCCAGGCAGCTCCTGCAGGTAGGTGAGAGGGAAGGCAGGCAGGGCTCAGCAGGCACCAGCTGTGACGATGTGCACAGTTGCCAAGTGGTGCCATGGCACTAGGTAAGGACCTGCCACCAGAGCATGCTGTAGTTTGCTGGTTACTTAGTCAAGTAGTTGTGAGGAAGATGTAGATCACCTAAACAACATGATCCTGCTACTCAGCTGATGAATCCTTTCTGCTCTCCAAATCAAGTGGAAGTGGGACCGTCTGGCATAGGCCGACTCTACTCATCTTACTTCCTGGACCTTTTGTCATAATCACAGAAAAAGATGTAAAAAGGAGGAAAAAAACAACCACAAAACCAACCTCACTTGTTTGACTCTTTACCCATAAATACCACACCTATTAAAACAATCTTTTGGCTACTGAGGTCAGAGTGAGCAGTGAATTTTGCATGAAAAATGCAAACAGAAGGAACTTGTAATTTGAAACTTTTATGGCAATATCCAAGCATAGCCTTGCAACAAAATCTGTCTTATTAGTTACAGTGCACAGCTACAGATTTTATTAGGACAGCTCTAACAGGACAGGAGAAGAGGGAAAGGGTTGATAATGAGCCATTAACGAGATGCAGCCACAAAGAAGATGACAGCTATGACTCTAGCATGTCTTGCTAAAGAAAGGGAAGTATTAATGCCATTGCAAAAAGCTTTGGCAAGCCTTCATTATGAATACAATACAACTCTGACCACCCACGTGCAACAAAGATGTACTGAAAATGAAGCAGGTACAGAGAATGGCCACACAGCTGATCAGAGTCTGCCTTGTAGAAGAGGACCTAAACCAACAGGTTTTTCAGCCTAGTAAGACAAAGGCGGCTGGATGTCTCAATGGTTGTAAGTTCAGCAGACCTAAGGGAAGGTGGAAAAGCAGATACAGAGAAGAAATTTGAAAATCTGAAGACAATAACAGTGTTAGTGATTGTAAATTGCCTAGGGCTAAATTTAGGCTGGAAATTAGAACGTTTCAAACTTTTGGAAGAATGAGTGGGGCTCCTTTCCCTGCGTCCCCTACTCTCTGTCCTTCATGGTATCCTCTAGTTGCTATTGCTGTTTCTACCCAGGCAAATCTGATCCAGGAGCACAAACTGGTTATCTGACTGAATGGCGTCCCCAGCTTCCATAGTTCCCATGAAATTACACTCTGTGAGTAGTAGCTGTCTTTCTGTGCACTGGGATTGAGCATTTTTTGCCCTATCCTACCCTGTAATCCATAGTAGAGTAGGTGTCCCA
This sequence comes from Burhinus oedicnemus, assembly GCA_008921705.1. Classification (NCBI taxonomy): domain Eukaryota; kingdom Metazoa; phylum Chordata; class Aves; order Charadriiformes; family Burhinidae; genus Burhinus; species Burhinus oedicnemus. Next base: position 892,212 of record VFFE01007103.1, on the reverse strand, counting down.
TCCCATTCTGTAACAAGGCATTTAGGTTCACAAAGAAAAACACTACTTTTTTTTTTTTTCTGAAATGTTAAAAAAAGAAGTCTTAATAGCAAAACCACTATGTTTTCTCCTATAACAAAAAAAAAGACTTAAGGAGAATCAACTTTTAATAAAGACATAGAATTCTACATAAGCACTGAAGACAGGCTGGATGCTTTAAGATTATCCACCACCAAATACAAAAGTTGTTTCCTACTGACTGCTCGATACCAACTATTGAAATATCATTCATCCATTCTGTGCACTGCTTTCATCCCTACCACACATTACAAAATATAACACTAAAGATAAGAAACCATCAGCAGCAGCTTCACTGCTTTCAATACATATGCTTTGTACTCCTCTAAGAAACAACACCAACATCTGGATTAATCTCTAGTTACTTGCAGTAGCAAATCCTTATCATTAGTCTGAATTTTGGCAAAAACTCATATAAACAGACACTAGTGTAAGAATATTGAAATGCATTTTATTTATCTGCATCGAACTTGCTATTTTGCTCATAAACATGGGAATTGTCATATTTAAATATTTCTGCAGTACCGTCATAAATCTCTCTTATAACTGAATGTCTGAGTATAGCTTTCTCTTTGAACTTTATCTTGCCTTTATGGAAATGTATTGTCTATGGCTCTTTTTTTTTTTAGTTTAGTTGCTCGTTTGTAGTTTTGTCTACTGTCTGTGTTACAGATGTCTGGGACTTGTTAAGTATTCCTATGTTACAAATGAAGACACTATATCTACAAACATAGGTATATACAAGGATTTACACTGGAAATATTATACACTCATCATCCTGATCCCAAGTCCAGTGAAGTCAGAAGAAGCTTTTACCCACCCCGTTTATTTTTGATTAAGCCTTCTAAAAGAGATTGGCCTGAGGCATGAAGCACAGATCAGAAGTTCATATTCTTGGGGGGCTCTGATTTGAAGGCTTCATTTAGGCCACACACTACCTACCTATGGAGCAAAGAATGGTGCTGCAACTGAGGAAAAACTCTGACAAATATACAAGATCACATGTAGCACTACATAATTCCTTTTTTTTTATTCCAGATTAGGAACTTCCAACGAAAAAATGAGATGTCCACTGTTCTAAATAAATCAGTAGTGAAAAATGAATAATCAAACTATCATGTTGACATATAAAAAAAAGCAAAGATTCTGTCCCAGATTCAGGCTTTAACTGGTTTCAATGCAGAAAGGCACAGTGAAGGGTATATGTGATTGCAAGTATAGTGTCAGGAGGCTTCTCTGTAATTATTAGTCTTAACAGAAGCCCATATAAATAAAACATGCAAATGTGCTCTCTCAGGAGCCTTGAGTGGCAAGAGTTGACTTAAATGCCAGTGAAACTTTTCGTGAAAGGTCCATGAAAATAACTCGGGTTTTTTGGACATGATATCATTTGTTCGTCTTTAGTCCTTTACATAATGTAACCTTCTGTGTTTCAACTGGATTTTAATGCACAAGGCCTTGCTCCTACATACATGGTTAAGAAGGCAAGGAGACCCTCCAATTTCACTGGGATTATCTGTATCTTCTAAATAAATTAGGAAAGATGGGAAATTTTCTCCAAACTTGATCATTATCAGGAAGTGTTACAGGTGAAATCTGTTATCATGTCACCCCTTAAGCAGAGATGATTTATTCAGTGAAGATCAGCTTTAAGTCTCCCAAAGCACAAGATTAGCTTAATCTCAGTACACTCCTTTAAGGTTTGCCCAAAACTACTCATTACCTTTCCCATGAATTAAAAACCTGAGTTTTTTTTTTCTTAGTGTAAAAGGGGATGTAGCTAGAAGTGTGTAAAATGCCATAGTTTAGTTCCTACTGACAACATACAAACATAATTCCCTACTTCCGTAGGAACATAGCTTGTATACCACTGACCAGATTAGACTCACGGGAATGATGTTTTAATGAACTCTCAAACTCTCACATTTGCCTCTCCTATCGCAGATAGCAGGGCAGGAAGCAACTCTCAGACATTGGGGAAAAATGTCTTTGAAAATGTCAACAGATATAACCATTTCTGCCCCAAGACTGGGATTAGTGGACATAGTATTTTAAAAAGTGCCCTTTTCCCTCTCATCTATAGAATTGAAGTGTAATGGCAAACTCAAGAATGTCATTAGAATGTGTTCCATAGGTCTGGTGAAATTTTTGTGTCTATAGCTTGATGATAGAGAGAAGAAAAAACAGAAGGAATTTCACTAGAGTCTACTGGGTCCTGAAAAAGCTAGTGCAGAAATCCAAGAATTTCACTCATTATGCTGTGGTACTGTTCAAAAAAATCAGCAGAAAGAAGGGAAATGGTAATAGTGCCATTTATTATGTACTACACCAATAGCAAAAGCCTGGGAAGCCAGCCAGTCACACAGGAAGGTTCTCCTGTAATTTGTATGTTCAATACACCTTCCCCCCTGAAATCTCTGCAATTTCTATAGGGAGGTTACATTTTCCCTTTCTCTTCTGCTGTCCATAATCAAATGTTCTAGTGCCAGACATTGCTGGCCACAAAAGGATCATAAGAGCATTCATAAGTTCATAAAGTGAATGGATACTATTGCTAAGAGACAAAACGCTGAAGGAGAAAAAACCTCTATTAACAGCACCAGAGAAACCCAATTCTCAACAGCCAATATCACTGTAAACCCTATTTTACCACAGCTTTTGAAAGGACTGTATCACAAGCCACTAGTCCTTGCCAGAGACAACCTGTCTCATTATCCAAAGTGAAGCCTGCTGGGAAATGCTGTATAAACTCTGCTGGCTTACTGAGGTAAGTGCCTCGTTATCCATTCTGACATAAAGGAGGTGGGAGTGATCCCCCAGAGAAGGGCTCCAGAAGACAGGCCGAAAAATCTGGCGGAAGGAACCAGACAAGCCTGGGGAATTGGCAGAATATATGTGAAATTATTGTTAATGCACAGATTAATAACAAAAGCCCAGAGCAGATGGACTCCTGCAGCTTTGGATCCAATAGGAGCACCAGTCTGCACCTTCTGATCCCATGCCACCCATCCCAGGCACTTTGAGGGCCAGTAGGGTTCTCTTCTGACATACTTGAAGCACATCCAGCCATTGTCGCTTTCAATACCTCTTTGTAATGTGTGCAGCCTTAAAGTCGTCCTGTAGGAAGCAGCTGCTGTATGAAAAGGGAATGAGCTTCCCCTGGAAAAAAAAGTGCTGTTATTGAAAATAGTCATTACTTCACCACTCAGCATGCTAAAACATTAAATACAGGAAATTGCCTCTCTCAAATCTAGTATTGCTAGACATATCAAAAAATATACAGTCTTTGCAGGACTCCATCTTTGCTACTCTCAGTTTAAAAATCAACTTGGACCCCCTGTGGAGGAAGTGAGCAACTCTATTTGCTTATTTTTGGAGTCTCTGTGAGTATACTTAATGACACGGACATTAGCAGCAAGATTGATATTACTGTGGTCTGTGATGAGGAAAATTATGAAGGTCATAATAGCTTCATAAAAGAGCAGGTCATTCCATGGTGACAATCATGCTGCCTATGGAAGACCAGAGCCCAAGACAACTTTGATGTACTCATCCGTGTGGGTCATCAGAAAATTGGTACGATGAAAGGGAAAACCTAGCACATCTCTTGGATCACCTCAAGGGAATATTGTTCCTACGGTACTACCAGCACCTTATCCTAACACAGAGATGTTTCCAGTCCTGCTCTATACTTAGCTCAAAATGGTTATCGTAAATACCACGAAGAGCAAACCAAAAATTGTGAAAAACATCAAAATCAATTTTTCTTCAAAAGGCACTAAAACCCGAGTAAGGAATCCTTACAGTTTTCTTTTCATCCTTTTCTTCTGGGCGTGTTATTTACGTCATTTCCCTGGCGATGTACTATCCTATCTCAAAGCCAGGAGTAACCAAATGCATACACACATATGTAGCAGGGTCACTGAATGTTGAGGAGGAGAAGAAAAATTGATCAGATCCAGTCTTCAAATTAGAACTGGATCTCCTTCTAAAAGATACCATAGCAATCGAAAAGAAGAAATATGTTGAATAAAGGAATTCCTAGAGAATAATTTATGGCTGGTGTTATACAGGAAGGACTTGAAATGAAGGGGGAAAGATATGAATTAAGTATAATTGAGTATAACAGGGAGCCAAAATCATTTGCCTCACACAGAGAAGACCCTGTCCCTACAGGAGTTAGGGCATATGGTAAACTTTGAATTCAGCTGGAACTGAAAGCCAGTACCATGGAGTCGGGATACAGCCTCTGGCATGAGACAGCTGCTCCAGGCCCCCAGACTCCTCTGAGGTCTCAGTCCAGGGAGACAGACAGCCGTGCTTCCCACAGTGGGATGACTATGCCACACCGGACTCCGCAGCAGCTCCTCTTTTGGGCTCAGGAGTTTTGAAGCGATTTTGCCATAAAGGAAAGCAAAATATTGCCTCCTAGCTAATTGTGTCTGACATAGGCATGCCAAGAAAGACAAGAACACCACTACAGGCTCAGATAAGCTCTGTCTAGCCCAGTAGCCTGTCTGTGACAAGAGATGCCCAGCTAACCATTTAAGCCCAGGGAAAACACACAGTATCAAATTCCCAGGTAGATGCCGAGGTCCTTTCGAGCTCAGCATTTGGCAAAAGTTATTCCAATCAGTATTGCCCCTCAAAAAATACAGAACACTCTACATGGGAGAAGCAGAATCTCTGAGCTAGCATGTGTCATCTCCTATGTCTTAATAGGAGCAATGGCTGAATTTCTGGGGTACTGCAGAAAGAGATCTTTCCGCAAATAATGAGAATACACTTGCATTGAAAAAGAAATAAATAAAATAAAAGCAAACCAAAACACACCCCAAACTTCCATATGCCCTTGAAATACTTGCTGTAGAAAATCAGATTAACTGAACAGCAGTTGTTCTTTGTGCTCTTCTGGCATTAAAATCTGAGAATTTCTAATATTTGTTCACCTTTTCAACATCAAATATGTAGAGGGGCTCAAACCTCAGAAACCTCAGGAAAATGGTTTCCATTTCTTTACATATAACACAGTAACTCATCTCAGTCTTTCTTGCATCTGATCACTATTTCTTGCAAGACAAGGGCCAAGACTGTAGTAGGAAAAATAGAAGTCACTTTAATCTATACTGAAAGAATGGATATTTGTTCTGGTTGACAGACTGGCAGGAACTCAGAAGAGCAATATATGAGACAGATCTCAGAAAACGGTTATTTATTCTCATTCAACTGCAGTACAAATTTCCTGATGAAGCTGGAGTTTTGGAATGCTTGACCAGATCTCTGTGAACCTTATTACCAAGGTTGAAATTATCATGAATTACTGTTGTACTCATTAGTGGAAGTTCTTAGAGACCTAAGTCACCCACTGGCTGACCTTCTGGAGTAGTAGATTTACGTTACCCAAGACAAAAAATACCAATATCAGCCCTTAAACACAGAAGATTATTATATAAATTCTGCTGAGTTAAATCAAAGCATTTAATGTATCGGTCTCAGAGACCTGCAATGGTGTATTCACACCTGCTCCAAAAAAAGCATTATTGATTAGATTTTGCTAAGCTGGGTTTCATTTTAATAGATTTATGGCAGGTTAAAGGTCACAGTGATCCCAGATGGTATAACAAAACATCAATCACATTTTAAAAGACAGTTCATTATTGGGTGCAGGCAGATGGGCAAAGAGAGCTTTCGAGTAGGGACTCGAAACATTTGAAACATCAGTAACTAGTTCTTATTTACATCTGAGAAAATGACAGTATAGGAAAAGTGAAGAATGCCAGGGGTAAAGTCTCAGCCACACTAAGGTTAATGACACCAGAACTTTAGCCCTGAAGAAGTGTTCTCAGTAAAATCTCTCCCAAGGTTTTGTAAAACTTTAAGTCATGTGGTTATGCCAGTTACGTACATTTTGACAGGCAAGAAGTTTGCATAAATGTTTGAGGTTTGGGGCCAGATTCATTTGAAAGTAATACAAAATTGGAACAATTAGTCCTTTTTCTTCCAGATCCCAAAAGTTCAGGCAGTAGTTGGAGAAGATCAGATCTGACCCTTGTTTCCACCTTCACATTGCAAGTTCTAAGTGTACCAAAGAAAACAGCACTGCTCGTCATTACAGCATTTAACAGAGCCTTTCAATAACTAATTACAAAGATTTCCTAGTGATTTTCCTTTCCCCTTCTTTTCCTCAGGATGCCTGATGTAACTTTAACTTACCCATACTAAAATAAACATGATTTCCCTTCCCTGCCGTTGGCTTTTAAAATTCTGCAGCTTTAATCTCATACAGTTCCCTGGCTTTCAAGCTATCAGGTGAATTTCTCTAGATGTGTACAGCTATAGCTCCAGTATATTTTGTTCTTCATTTGTGTTGGACATGAAATTTTACAGTTTGGTGTTATGCATTATGGAGAGGCTGGAAGGGAAGGTTGTTCTCTTTGCGCTTGGCCCTGAGGCTTGGCAACAACACTGCAAAATGACTTTATCCCCAAACCAGATGTTCAAGTTGTTTTAATAATATCTTATGTTTCCTTCACAAAATAAAACAAAAACTCACTGTATCAGAATGTTCCAGTGTTATAACAATGTGATTTTTGCTGTCTGCATTTTGCCCACCAGATGGTAGCACTGAAATGAAAACACAAGTTTTCTTATCAAAGCAGTTATCACTCTCATAGGCTGGACAAAATTCCTCCTTTGCAATATTTGTAGGATCTAATTGCAGGTAATTCCCTAGGTCATCTGTATCCTACCAGCTACTGTATTATCTGACAGCAAACACAATATAAATGTAAGTAAAACAACCTAAGACCTCTTCTTTCATGGCTTAGGTGTCACCTAGTTCACTTGCAATTTATATTCTCCTTATTTCTTTCTCCTCCATCTTAATTTTGTTACCCATCATTATAAAAGAGACTTGCAGAAGGAATGATATTCATATAATGTAACTGCTACTGCTAACTTTAGCAGGCTTGAAATTCAGTAAAGCTGAAAATACAATGTTGATTTTTCTAGGAAAACCTTGTTCTTGGTTCAGAGAAGACTAAAGACAACTAGAAAGCTACTAAAAATACACACACAGAGTAACTAATGTGTTGCATTATGCAGAAGTTACTTTTAATCTCTGTGTTACCTGCTTTTGTGTTTTATTCCTGGACTAAAGATACTATCTGGATTCACATTTGTGATAAGAACATTGCTCAAATGCCATGGTGAGTAGCTTTTCTTACCTTATTATGGATAACAGGCAGCACAGTATCCACAGGTACTAGAACATCTACCTAGAATTCTTCAAGTATGTCTGTGCATACAACCTTTTGTTCAGAAAAGAGCTTCTAATCACATTTAGTGCATTCAAATTCTTACTTTTCTGAATGCTTCATTAGAGTGTCACCATTGGTAGAGTTTCCCAAGAAGAAAGACTATACAGAAATCATAACTATTTTTTTCACTTGACTTAATTACAAGCTAGTGACTACCTAGTATGGACTTAAGCAGAGTACTCATTCTGTGAAGAAAGTATTGCACATATAGTCACTGAGATTTGAACCAGGAGCCTTTTCTCTTAAGAGGTAAATTTGTTCTTTTCCAGGGCTCTTGCTGTGCTTAAATGGCCGATACATCGTTTGCAGATCTTGATCTAACACTGTGAAGTTTCAGCAAACACCCTTTAGTCCCCAGGAAGGATTATTGTCTCACATTCCACGAAGAAAATAAGGGCCTCATGGAATACCCAAGCTGACAGCTGTCAACTGTTGCAAGAACAAGACTTCATGAGCTCTAGCTCTACCAAAATAACTGGTTTGTTGCACTTCTATAGCCTTGTCTTTTTACAGGCACAGGCTGGTGGCCTGTCGTCAGGGAGAACTCTTGGACTATATTGAATTTAGATCTTAGCATTTTACCTCTTTTGCTGGGGTGGACCTGTCTGGAATTAAAATTCTTGAGAATAAAATTCCAAGAAACACTGGAAGTCATGAGTTTTCTGACAGGATCAATGCGAGTCCCTGAGGAAGGAGTTTTAAATGTAAATGTCAAAAAGAAAAAAAAAAAAAAACAGCTTAGCAAAAGCTTGGCAAATGGCTTGGTAGAGGAGACTACAAATGTCTGGTAAGTATCTTGGTACTATACCATTTGAGGTAGCTACTGGATTTATGCCAAGCTTTAGAAGTGAAATGAACCTAGAGTGGAGCAGGTTTAAAATATTTTGAACCTTTGCCATCAAGCTGAAACTTGAGCAGTATTACTCAATTTTCCATACCTTCCTTCTGAACCTGGCTGCACAGTAAGAAAATTTGAGGTGGTTTTCTATAAACCTGGGTGGCTTCATGTTTTTTTATATAGAAACCATCTGAAGTGTTGTTTTCACTAGGTTTTGACCCCAAACCAGGCAAAAACTTGGTCATTTCAGCTGAATTTCCTTTTGAGGTTTTGGATTCCTTCCAACCCTAAGCTCACACTCTAGACTGTAAAAGGTTCATATGTGCCTTCTTTGTGAACCTGCTGAGTTTACTCATCTGTCACAGTCAGAACTCAAAGGTTCTACCAAAAGATAAAGGATGTACAAGGGATGAATGGCTCAAGCCTGTAGGCCCTCATCGTATACAACTTCTATTAATTTTGTTGAGAGTGCCATGCATGGAGCACATCTAAACCATCCTACCCCTTTGGCAGAACTGTTGATGTCACCGGACAGGGACTTGGAGTTCAATTCCTGTCTCTGATGCAGACTTCCCCTGTAGTTTCAGACAAGTCAGCCAGGGAAGAAATCCAGGTCACATGGAAATGAATGACAAAACTCTCATTGACATGAGGCCAGGACTTCATCTTAATCTGCTTGCATTGTAGCTCTTGATCTTCCACCTGAAGCTGTTTTACTTCACCCTCTTTTTGTTATAGTCATTTGGACTATAAGCTCTCCGAGTTAAGGGCTGTATATTAGTATGAGTCTCAGTACAGCATCTAGGATCGGCAGGAGCTGATCTCAGGTGGGGCCTCTAGGTGTTCCTGTCATGCAGATGACAGACAGTAACAAATGAGAAGCAGTTACACTTGACCTGAATGGAAACAGATGGAGAATACAAGTCCAGAGGATTTTATTTGACAAGATCACAGCACTGTGCTCCATTATTAAACTCTCCAATGTCCTGCAAAACTGCAGAATCTTCCCATATACTCTGCTTGCTAACACAGAAGAGCAACACTTCTGGCACAACAGAAGGTTGTATTCGTTGACACAGTATTCACATAAAATATTGAGTAAAACCAACTTTTAGTTTCAGCTGACTAGTTGGATCTAGGTACAAAGGCACAAATGACATAAGCCAGTAAAATGAAATAATTTTTTTAATACATTTATTATAAGTTTATAAAGAATTTTTCATCTTCAATATGTTGTGGACATTAACTAATGCCAACGGGAAGTGGAGAGAGACCTGAAAACTGTCTACTTACTTCCAGGTCTAGTGGTACCCAACCTCCAGGTTTCTCCATGAGATCATCTGCCAATTTGCAGGTTCAGCATTTGCACATTTCACACTAGATTCATGTTGCTTCTAGACTGCATGTCCTACCTACAGCAGCACAATTCACTACATGTGCTTTCATGAGCATAGCCATTAGAGAAGATGCTAAACAAGTAACACTGCCCACTTCCATGTGTAATATTCTGCCCTAGTGCCTATAAGCGCTGGGCATGGACAAGACCCCACGTCTTATCACCTCTACGAATGCAGCACTAATACTTTTCAGCATGGCAGGCAATGGTTTCAGCACATCCAGATACAGCTCTATCTTCCTTTTAGTTCCCCGCTCCACTTCCCCCCCAAGATTTATAAGCACTTCTAATTTCACAGTCCCCTGTTTTTGCATTGCCTGGAGGTGTTTCTGCTGTTCTGTGTGTATCTTGCCTCTTCCCCTTGAGAGACTTAGGGCTGTTCTTCCAGCAGCTTTCTATGTCTTTACCTTCTCCTATCTAAAGGAAGCTGCCCTTGTTCTAAGCTAAGGAGTAATTGCATCCTCTCTTTTAAAGAAAGGAAACAATGCACTGTTTGGCTGCATCCATGCTAGTAAACTAAATGTACTAAGGAATGTTCCCTGGCCCACAGCACATCTGGCACAGAATAGGCTGCCTCAATCCCATTCACTTCCCTTACCCGCCAAACTGGGGTGAGTGCATCCAAACTGCCTACTGGGAACTGCCCTCAGCATGCACTAACTCCTGAGCCATACTTGGTAATTGTCTAGGAGAGTGCTATCTGACCTGGGTCAGTGTTGCCAACATCCATGCTAACAATTTGATACAGAAAAGTGGTCTTCAGCTCTCAGGAACATTCCCTGGCATTGCTTAATTTGCTAGAGTCAGGCTAGGCTTGATTCCTGTGCCATTAGCTAAGTACGCATGGTTGAGAGTACGTACATCATATTCTTCTAGTTTCTGCCTACCAAATCCTCCAGTGATGGGGATGGCTATCAAACCAGCAAAGCTAGAGGTTCAACAGCATTGACAGAGGTAGAAAGATTCCACTGTCCTCAGTGGAATATAAACAAACAGCAAGTGAAAATATAAGGCAGGTGGGAGAATGGCCTTTTACCCCAAAATGTTCCTCCTTACAATTCTTTGTTACATTTCTCTGAGCTCCTGACTCTTTTCTCATCCCTGTGTGTTTTCTGTATCCCCTGCCACTTCCTCTGTGATCTTTTTTCTTCCCTTCACACCTACTCAAAGCTATTATTTCTGAACCAATTTTGACACACATTTCTCAAATCATTACTTTTTTTTCCTATGTTATGTTTCTGTACTTTAAATTCTCCTCTCCTACATACTTTTCCTCCTTCCTCACAACTACAAAATGGTCTTCTGTTTGATTCTCTTACTCCTTTGAATTGCTTTCTTCCTTTAGCCTTTAATCTTGATCATATATTGTTTAAAATAGAGGATGCTTCTTGCACTTCCTAATCTCACAGTTACTTGTTGCCTTCTCTTGACATACTTTTCTTGCACCCATTCTTTATAATTCAGGATACCACAAAAATCTTTCCTGTTTGTTTCATAACCATAGCCCCATTCCATTGTCTCTTGTCTCTGTGCCGCTTGACTCTTCTCTCAGACTTTCCACTGTCCATTCTTAAATAAAAACAACAGTAACAGGGAACACCAAAGTTGTTCACAACCAAGGAAAGCAGAAGAGAGTACTTCCATCAATATCAGTGGACTTCCTCATGGTGGGACCATGGCAATGGTGCCATGCAGCTGTTGCTTGCCAACTGGCGGGCTGGAAAACTTGACAAACCTTGAAATTTTCAGTGCAGCTTCAATGAGAGCCTGGTACACTCACAGCCTGACACCTGACTTTCACTCAAGAAGCTCCAGTGGCAATTTGCTGTCCTTCTTTGGGAGTCTGCTTCAGATGTTTCAGTCAATGTGACCTTTGCATTCAGTCCGTAGATATGCCAGTTTATTGTTTTCCCAGAATCCCAATTACTTCTCTGACTGATATTTTACATTAACTAAGGTCTAGAGTTGGTAAAAGATTTAAGCTTGTGTCTAAAGCTATCTCTGTGCAGCAGTAAGACCGGCAGTAAAGAAAGACCTGTGGTGCCTCAGGCAGGAGTTCATCTGCAGCAGGCTGGAGTTCAGTGCAGACCAAATGCCTAAGCATTTATCCATGTCCTTGGGTTTGTTTTGCAGCCACAAATCCTAGTATCAAAGCTAGATGTTTCTGAAGGAGCCCAGGAACTTCTATACTGAAATCCAGCCATTACTGTGAATGCATTGTAAGATTTGAGGGAAACATATAGTATGGCTATAGCTCTCCAGCCTTTGCTGGCGAATGGCAAGATTATTAGGCAGGTTTCAAGTGGTGGTCAACAGCTCCTGCCAACCTTGGAAAATTTATGAGCAAAATGGAGGTCCACTAGCAATCCCAGAATTCCCGTGTTAATTGAGCACAGTTACCATGCTCAAACAGAAATAATTGATGACATGCTATGGCCTGCAATCTCCAGGAAAAATGGATAATCTGATGGTCCTTCCTGGCACTGAAGTCTATGACTCTGGAAAAAACATTTTCACAGAAGATGTTGATTATGCCATTTTGTATGTGGCTTGAAGTATGAGTTTTTTGTCTAATTTTAAATTGAATTTCTATTTTTAAGACCATTCTTCTTCTGGGATTATCATTAATCTTTTTCAGCAGAAATTCTGCTATTCTGCAACTCCTCAAAGCTTTCTCTACTTTGAAAAACTTGCAGGGTTACAAATAATTTTTTTTTTTTTTACCTCTTATTACTCTCTAACATTTCCAAAGTTGAGAATGTTTTGGAAGGTCACAAATGAAACAAACAAGCAAACAAAACAAACCCAAAAAACTTTAAGAAAATTTGGGAAGTAAATAGTCCCTAGACATTAGTCTTTATGTTGGATTCAGTGACAAAATAAAGTAGGGTGCAGGGAGGAAAAGAAAAAAAAAAAAAAAAAAAGATGAATAGAAGACCAAAATATTTGGTTCCAATAAAGAAAAAAAAAAAAGAGAGAAATTTAGGAGAAACTGAAAGCTTTTCCTGAAAGTTCTGGTCTTGGAAAAAAGCCATTTTTTATCGAAATATTTTACTCCAAGTATTTTTTCAGTCGCTCTAGATTAAACTGTTAGAGTTGAACTTCTGCTTCATTAGTTCTTTAGCAGTTTCAGGGCAAATCAACAAGACATAGACAAGTCTTAGTACACTCCACAAATATTCCTCTGTGGTCCAAACAGCTTAACATTTTTTTCTTTGTAGGACTTTACCCTCCTCTCCATTTTAAGAGCACTTCACAGATTTCATTTGATCTTTCCTGTTCTTTGGGCTGTCTGAAAAATTTTTGTTGAAACTATGTGATCAAAAATTGGGGATTTGGCAAGAAAAAAAACCCCCAAACCAACAACTTTTTGCAAGGATACTTGCTTTCTGTAGGTGATTTTTTAGTGTTTTTTTTAAAAAAAAAAATACTAAAAAATACATCCAGTTTTCACTTCTGGCTGAATTTTCTAAAGGAAAAGTATTTCCAACCAAACTGTTCAAATAATTTCAATGGCAAGTTCTTCATAACCTTTACCAGTTAATGGATGTGTATAGGCAATCACAATTTTGCTTGTAAGTAATGCTTTCTATTTTTATAAGTAACACAGTCCCACAGTGAGCTCCTGAACACTCTCCATTTCAGCTTAACTGGGGGATAGTTCTCAGTCATGCTACTACTCCAGGCATGTAGCGCAACAGCTACCGGCTTAGCAAAAACTGTAGTTTCTTTGCAACCGTAGTGACACAAGCATGCAATGGAGGTATAAGTAGTACATAAGAGATTATAACTGACTCAGAGCAAGTCCATTGTATCTAAAGTGAAACACAACTTTTGGAATCATGCAGGTTATACAACTTATTAACTGGATACGCCAGACACTAATTTTTGGCAGTCTTCTGTTACATTCACTTTGTCTTGCACTTGTTCTCCACTGTCATTAAAAATTTTGCCAAAGAAAATTTCCAAGCAACCTGGGATTCTGGGGACTGTGTGCAATCTGAGGAATTTCAGGGTGGAGTTAAATATCTTACTTATCATGGTCTAAGGTCACTTACAGCTGAGGTCCTCTACCATCGTGCTGGAGGGGTGAGTAAAGCTATACCCCAATTTCCTCACTCTCCCCCCCACCCCCAACACATAGTTATTGTATGGTTATTTACTTTCCTCGCTAGGATATTTTTGCCCAGTGTTGGATACTGCTGTGAGACCAGTAGGGGTGGGAGAAACGCAGCAGCTCAGCCCTTCTTCCCACTTACTTCAAACCAACCACAGCCAAGATGGTACTAGTGAACGGAGTGAAGCATCTCAGTCTTCTCCCTCAGAAAAAATTATGAACCCCCGTTTCTTTTGCAGATACACAAAAACTTAAAGAAATAACAACAGTCCTGTGCCTTTCCCATCTATCTTCTCATTATAAACACCAGATGCTTATGATCTCTTCCCAATTGCTTACAGGTCTTTTGGGACTGTAATTAATCAGTGGCATACTCCGGTACCCAATATGAAAAGATCTTTTCTTTATGCCTAAGAGAGGGAGACCTTCCCTCAAACTTGGTGTTACCCTTTTGGCAAGGGCATGGAGTTGCTGAGTCCCATCTTGCTGTTTTCTTTGCTTGTGGCTAGAAACCTTTCTTGGCTCCCTACCCAGCCAGCCAGTACTTATTCTCTCAACAGTAATAATCACATCCAAATTAGATTTGCTGTTAAACAACGTCTCATTTCTTTCAGAAAGAGGAAAAATGAAAACATGTATAGGAAAGTCTTTATTCCTATTCACAGCAACAGGATGTGGGGTTACAACAGGTCATGAAAGCATATGGTGCAAAAGGTGAATATTTGTTGAGAACCTCTGCTGTTGAGATCAGACCCTAGAAACTGCATTTTCTCCATATGGGTTTGAACATTCCTACTGGCAATGACTATTCGTTTCGATTCACACAAAAATCTGATTTTGGGCTGACCGCAAGTACTTATTTATTTTGGGTTCAGCCACTGAACCTCCCCCCTCAAGCCCCAAGTAACTATTAAAAAAAAAAAAAAAGAAGTAACAACTTCTACAATTCTAATCCAGACTGTATGTCTTAGGCTAGAGTTTCACACTGCTTCCTCCCTGTAAATTAAGAGGTTCCTGATCCTTTCTATAGTCAACTATTTTTGCCCTGAAAAATGTAGGGCCATAGAGTAAATCGGATAAGAGAACTGGGGTTAGTCTTTGCTGTAGGTGTTTCTAACTGACAAAAGAGCTATTCTGCTACTAGCTAAACTCTAGGCACTGGGAGAATAGAGTGATTCTGTATGATAAGTTTCTTTAATGTATTTCCCTAAGCATCTACTGTCAAAAACGAAACAGAAAACATCATGAAGCTGTCATGTGAGTGGTTCTGGTAGCTTCTTCTCAAGAAGAATATGCCAGAACTAGAAACAATACAAAAAAGGATAACAAGAAGGAAAAAAAAAGCATGGAGTACCCTATGTTTGAGGAGAAATCAGTCTAGAGCTCTTCAACTCTGAAAAAGAGACAAATGAGAGCTAAAGACAAGCAAGACCTTCTATAAAGTAACAATTGTCACTGTTCATAATAAAAACCCATCAGGGGTCATCAAAATAGAGCATTAAGTTACTAACTGAAGTAAATGAAAAGAATTTTAATTAATAAAGTGTAATTTAACTATGGAACTCTTTGCTGCAGGATTTGCAAAAAATAATCACATACATGAGCCATGAAGTGTTTTGAAATATTTTTATAAGAGGCAAATAAATCAAACGCCATTAAATACAGAGATGCGGTGTCTGGGCTTGTAAGCTTCTGTGTCAGGGAGTTATACCAGTGGAAGTATCTGTCTGTACTCTACCTTTTTATATTCTTTCCCTAAGTACATGCCATCAGCCACAGACAGAAGACTGGGGCAGATAGCTGTCTGACCTGATATAGCAGTACTTACAAAATACTGCCCAGTTTATCTCACCAGCTCCCAAAATAACTTATATCCTTCATCTCTTAGACTCCATGCAGAATTTCCACTGTTTTCCTAAAAATCTCAGAATTGGCAGACAAGTAAAAGTGTTTTGGTTTACCTTTTTTTCTTAACTGGGATAAGAAAATTTCCATTGGTGACTAAAGGCTGAAATCTGTGTTGCTGTAGCATTCAACAATGCAGTTTAGTTATAAAGTATACTGTTTTCACATTTATCTGAAAAGCAAACTAACCTTCCCTCAGAAAGTTTATTGTCCCTGTTAAAGATACTGTTTTCAGCATTACAGTTGTTAGAGATACTGCTACATCGTTGATAAAGATAAATTACTACACTTAAACCTTTCTGAATCTGTCAGGACCTGAAATTACTTTTCTTTTCTATGTCTGCAAGGGAGAAACTGTTTCTGTGATTTTTATTTACAAGCAGAAAATACCTTCTGAACTTTTTTATTTTCTAGGAATATAATTTCTACTGTTTGTTACTAGAATGTAAGACTTAAACTTTATTTAATATTAATGGTTTTCAGCAAGGATGAATGTATACATGTGCAGAATGAAAGAAAGTTCAGTGTTCTGCAGTAGACCACGTAGATAGCCTTTAAAGAGCAAGTTTACTGGAAAAGACTGCAGCTGTGTCATAACATTGAAAATACTGACAATAATGCAGGAATATGTGATATGAGCATAATTACGTCCTAATATATCTTGAAAAATATTTGAAAGTATTTCTAGGCAAAGTTATTTGAATATGAGAAGAGACACAGGCAGAACACCACTGAAGAGTTAAAACTGGTTGGGTTTTTTTTCCCAGATAGGTACATTGCTTCATTGAAAGGGGGTGTGATGTGCCAGAGGAACTACTAACAACTTAGAGTTCATTCACATGAATACTTATGGTTACGTGACACCGGTAGCTCTCTGCCAGTGGGCACCAGTGATACTGGAGCAACAATAGATTACCCATTAAAAAAGCCCTACTGTTATGGCTTAGAAGCCGGGTGATGATTCTGGACTGCAAAGCGAGCATCTCAGCCTTCACTGTGGAACAAAAAAATCACTGGTTATGTGACTTATTTGAGGAGCTGCTGAAAGATTGTTTCATTTAATGAAAGACAATATTCTTTCAGCATATTAGACAATGTAATGTAACACAAAGGACTGCTGGTACTTCCTGGCATTAGCCATAGGATATGGGTTGGGTCATAGAAGACCCAACCACTGGATTTAGTAGCTAAATTATGTCCCCTTGCCCTCCAGATGTTTTTTAATCTTGGAAAATTAGACAAGAAAAACAAATGTTTCAACCAAAACCAAAAACTACCACAGATGAATTCAAGCAATTAATAAAGCACAGATCGATACCTATAGAAGAGAAGACAGGGTAAACTCTCAGAATTACCCACAAGCAGATTGCACCAATGCCTTTTGGATCTCTGTTAGCGATAATCACCTCTGATCCTCCATGGTTTACCATCACAGTGTCACTATGCACTCTGAAGCTCATGAGGCTGCCTAACCAACTCTGAAAGTGGAAGCAGTGCTGGATGTTCATACTTACTGTTCCTGTGGCTTTCCATTTCTAATGGCTGCATTGGCTTATTTACATTTGTTCTCAAGAAACAGAAAGCCAGTGACTCCTGATGTTGTCTTCTGAGAGCATTCACCAACATGAGTGCTTATAAGAAAGGACAATGTTAAGATCATCAACTTATTCCCTTAGCAGAAGTCCCATTGCTTTGCTTGAAATATTCTCGGACACACTAACGGTAACTATCGTACATTCTTGGAGTAAGTTTTCTGCCCTATTTTTCATTCTTGATGTATAGTTCTTTTGGCTAACCGTGGTTAACTACCTTCGGTTCAAGAAACCCATTACATTCTGGCACTGAAACTTTTGTTCTTCTGCCCCTAAGTCTCTAACATCATCTTTGTACAGCGAGATGTATGAGATGTTTTGCAATAGTGCTCCATGTGAATAAACTTGTTAAACTCTCCAGAATATATTCTCATAACCGAACTATTTCTGCTAACGCATGCAAATATTCAAAAGAGGTTGGCTGAAAAGAGTAGAAATTTATGGACTGCTGAACACAATCAGTTATTAATTCATGTGGAATCCTGTATATAGGGGAAGGGGGGGGTTATACTTCAAATTTATAAACATTTGTTTTGTGAAATGTAACATACAGCAATTTAAACAAGACCTTTTTCATTAAAAAATAAAGTAATTCATATAAATTATGAATAAAATTCAGACAAAAGTGAGCAAGGTCTTCCTATTGTTTCAACTTCTTGTTTGTTTTCCAGCATTCTGTTTCTTAGAAACGTGTTAATGCTTAAACCCTGATAATGTACTCGGGTCCTTGGAGTAAAGAAAGCTACACATTATGAGACGTAAGGAGCAGAAAAGATTATTTAAAATTTCATTAGTACTTCTCCAACAGTCAGCACAGGGACATTTTGACATTACCTAGTGACACCCTCCCCATCTCAGCACGTTACATTACACTTCTAATACCTTTGCAAAAATCTATGCTTAGGCAAGGATCTCCCTGAAAAGAGCCCTCATAGACCACTTCATGTTTCCTCTCCTAATCATGGATATTCTAATCATGCCCTTTTCAAGCCAGGATTTCAAACTGAAGGGTTTTTTTAATTTCACGGACACTTTATGAGGCTAAAAGGGCTATCTGTAGAGTAGTTCCTATCATATAGATTCTTGTGGTATATGGTCTGTTTTTACCTCAAGTGATTTACAAACACATTCATGGAACCACTCATAAGTCAATCCAATACCCAGCAGTTGTATTTCCCAATCTGGGTATAGTTCTATTGCAGTTAAATCTGTGTGTTGAAAGGATATGCCCCCAGATTGTCTTCTTTCAGAAGGGCAGTCTCTAATCCACATAAACTTGTATCAACTTGGGCTCTTTGTTAAACTGAGAAAAATTAGTTTCAGTTCCTCTGTGGCAGTTCCCCAAGTCTTTCCCTTTGTAATCACAGCAGCATTCACTATTGTCCCCTAGCAATATGCTCAGTGCAATATTTATGATAAATCAGGGAATAGGTTTGCTTAGAAATAGCAATGAGTCTGTGAATCTCTGGGTGGCCTTTTTCTTTTGAAGTCTTTCCACTTGTCCAATTACCTTACTTATGTTCAGTCAAATTCCTTTGTCACGATGCACAAATCGTAGTAGGTTTCCTAAATAACCAGTCTTACTCACCCCAATTGGATATTAGTTCTCACTCAATTTAAGGCTTTTTTTGCTTGGCATACATTACACAGATTTTATAATACATAATAATTTCTGTCCCAAATAAGCACATCATCAATCATTATTTCCAGTCAAAGAGATTTTGGTACATCTTATGTGTCAGTGGAATCCTGCAGTGAAACACTTGAACTTATCTGCCCAAGGAGAAGATTCTAACCAAGATGCCAAAACCATAGGCTGGAGGAAAAAGAAAAAAAAAAGGTTAAAAAATTAAGTAACAAAAAATAAATAAATCTAGGTTTGGCTTTCTCAGCTCTTGTCACAGGCTGAGATAACTTGATAGCTTTGCCTACTTCCATACTGGTATATGGTGGCCATACCACCATTTCAGTCAGCTGGCATCTGCCTTCATTCAGCGCATTCTAATTCTGCTAACCCTTTTACTTTCTTCCTCAAGACAGTGAAAGGATTGTTTGGACTACATGTATGTTTTGGCAGAAAACTAGAATCTGTATTGTTGTATTACATTCTTAGAAAATCTCTCACCTTTAAATTACTCACACATTTTTAAGACTATTTATGTCCCATCCAGTAGATCTGCTAAACACCTTCTGGTTATCAGAATGGCATTCAACTTTCTTTTCCACTATTTTAAAACCTGACTGCTGTCCGTTTAGCCTTATTATGTTAGTATGATCTTTGCTACTCAGGCTCCTATTATCTTTGCTGCATAAGAATATTTTTACAGTGTTAATACTAAGTAGCCACTAATGTTTCTGTTAACTATTTGATATTTCAGTTGCACTATTTTGAAATTGACTCTTCAGGCACTGTTGGTATCACAAAACACTATTTTGAAGAAAGCAGATATACCACAGCAGAGAATAATCACACCCATTGCACCCTACAGCTGCTCCACACCCAACTCCCACCACCCTTAGAAACAGGATGCACGGAAACAGGTGAGACCATCTCTCTTTCCCCTGTGCTCTGCCAGGATACTTCTCACCTTGATTCTTGAAACTTTCATCTGGGAAAGCAGTTTTGTTTTGTTCTCTGCACTCCCCAAGAAAGCACATAAACCCTGCTCAGCAGTTCGTACTTCCTCACGGAAGTGTTCTATATTAGGACAGTCAAGCAATGGACCAGGTGACCTAGGGGGGCTGGAGGTTTTCAAGACTGGGTTGGATAAAGCTCTAAGCAACTTGGTCTGATCTTAGAGCTGGCCTTGCTTTGAGCAGGAAGCCTCTTCCACCCTGAATTATTCCATTATTCTACATTTCAAGATGTGATAAAGTTATAACTCCTTCATTACTGAGGTTAGAGAAAGATCACAAATTTAATCACGAAAATCCTCCCAAAAACCTCCCAGAAGCTGTGTCTTCCCAGCATGCCTTGAGGCAGCCAGCCTGTATTCAGACCTAGCACTGCAATCAGCTGTGGATATTAGCAATCTGGGTGTCTGTTAAGGTTGTGCCAACTAAAATGCTATTCACAGATGTATCCCCTTTACGCAACAAGAGGCATGCAGGACTCTTCTTCTGATTACTGACCCATTATTATGATCATTGAGACAACGAATGAGATAGCTATTACTTCCTATAAACTTTTTGCATCTTGATTTTAAAGCAGAAATATGCCAGAAAGCAAGGTCTGAAATAAAATACAAGATTATAGGAAAGTGGTCTGCAAGTCCACAAAGAAAACTTAAAAACATATATATATATATTCCTTACAATTTGTGGAAGCTCATGTACTGTGGATAGCAGTGCAAATCCTGACTCTGCTGATACCAATGAGAATTCAATGAGAAAGACATGTTTTCACCCTTGACCAGAGAACCTTATCCTGCTAATATTAACATACCTTAAAACTGTTTGTGTTACGGTGAAATTAAACATGCATTAAGTATTTGCAAGAATAGGGACTAAGATCTAAACCACTCATTTAGTTCTGGACAGAAGAAGTAATAAACTGAACCAGAATCTAAAATAAGATCCAGCTCTAATAACTGTCTTCTGCAAATTCTGAGACTCATAAGTATCTGTCCATATCTGAGCAGTTGCACTGAACCTATTATATATGTGAGTAGCTTTAACTTTTGTACCCCTTTTTGAAATATGACCCCATATATGCAACTCATTTAGGTTGATGCCCCTCCTAAACAAAATGGTCCAAGTTGCATACAGAAGTGTTTGCAGAACTGGGGTCTTACACGTTGAAATATAGTTTCTCATGTGAGAAAAACCACTCACAGATATTGCAGTGTGAAATCAAGACTGTATTTTCCTACTTATCTGTCCAACATCTAAAATGTTTTAAGTTTTCAACATGAAAAATAATCCAATTGCAGATGTATTATTTTTGTTTTCATTTTAACTATTATGTGGGGATTTTAAAATACAGTTTTGCTTACATAAAGGCATCATTTTCCATGTATATTCACTAGTTCCATGTCATCTAAGCATGTTTGCATTGATTTTTTATTTTGTATATGGAATTTAAACACCACAATGACAGGCAGAATATTAAAAAATGAAACTAAGTTAGCAATGCGGCAAATTATTGTCCCAGAAAAATCTCTGTAGAAAGAAGAACTTCCAGACCTTAGATTCCCAATAAGTGCCAGGAATAATTCACTCAAATGCAGAATCTTAGGGGAGGTGAGAAAAGACAATTCTAAACAATAATTTCCTACAAAAGACTCAAGTCTAACCTACCTTATCAGGCTGTGTACTTCTATGTTCTTCAAGTGTGAAGTATTTC
The DNA here is from genome assembly GCA_008921705.1 of Burhinus oedicnemus. Taxonomy (NCBI): domain Eukaryota; kingdom Metazoa; phylum Chordata; class Aves; order Charadriiformes; family Burhinidae; genus Burhinus; species Burhinus oedicnemus. Next base: position 870,643 of record VFFE01007103.1, on the reverse strand, counting down.
CTGTGTTTAATTTTCGCCACTGATCTCTTTCTAGAATCTGTGCTTTTAAATACTGGCCATTCAGCTTGATTCTCCCTTCTAATTCTTGTTTTTAAAGTCTTAAGACTTTGGTCTGGCCTAGTTCATCATTTTAGACTACTGTTGGAACCTCATTTTGAGCTACTCTCTTAATTCTTAAGTAAATTTTGTAACTCCTAATATCACTATATACATTGGTGGAAGGAGTGATTTACTGTGACCACTCTGCAAAGCAATAATCTGTGATCCTTGAAAGAATGTTGCCTTGGTTGCCTGTATCCTCCTTATCTGAGACTGCTGTCAGACTTATTTTACCCCCACTGCCTGCAAGCCCCTGCCTGCTGAGTAATTACTCCAGATTTTTATTTGGCCTTTACCTATGTACCTTGGCCATGTGAAATTGTAGCTGGCTTTGCAAACTGTGTCCTGTCATATTAAAGGAGTACTTCCTCATTTTAATTTTTCTACTATTGGAGTAAAACAGAAAGAGTCAGCAAGGATAAACCTGTTCAAACACTACTGTAACACTGGACTTATAGGAAAGACTTCTTCAATGTGAATGGAAATTATAATTCCTCATTATTGATTTAGGGCATACTTTTTAGAACAGCCCCTGTCCTCCACTCTCACCCCACCACTCAAACCAGTCTTTCAGAAGACTTCAACATTTGGGAGTATCTGTTGAATATCTGACTCTTGTTTCTCAAAAAAATCATCCAGACTTCGACATTTCTGGGATAAAAGTTCCACGCTCAAAAGCAACCCCTTTGTACCAGAAACTGGCAGACATTATTTTTAAATAAATGTGCTTGTCTTTTTAAGGATATTTCATCTTCCTAAAGTACATTATTAAAAAAAGGCTATGGTTTCTTATTTTGAACATACAGTTTCTTTACAAGCAGCACTAGTGTCTTTCCCTTAGACCAACAGGGGCAAGGACAAGTGGGTACAGAGAGCAGCAGCCAGTCTGAAGTAGCACTAGTAAGGTAGAAGATTGCTATAGTCTTACTGGGACACAATATAATTTTGCAAGCATATTCAGGCAACTCTGGCAGCAGGGAAGTGAGAAGTAACCATAACTTCAAGCCCTCCCTTTCCCAGTCACTTGTGAGAGAAAGTCGAATGACATTTTCGTCCTGTCGGTGTCCATGGCCAAGACCCTAGCCATGACAACCTGGCCATCTCTATTTGTCTACAAGACTGCTGGACCTGTGCACAGTCCAGTTCTGATTTATCCCCAAACACCCCAGACAGAGTAGGGCTCTGTGACATTTAGCCAATCTTCAATGTTCCTCTTGAACCAGATTTACAGCTGTGCCTCTTAAATTTTTCCAGAAGACTGTAACTGTCCACTATTAATAGCTCACTGAACACAGTATGTCACTAGTGTCACCCTCCTTCCACTGTGTAATTTCATAATCAGATAAAGTTATGTTTCACTTTTATAATCATTACAATCTTTTTTTGTCATATACTAGACACTTTATGTTATTTCTAACATTTCCTATTTCTGTCTCTTATGCACATAGATTGTGCGCTAAGACAGTTGGATAAGGGAGTACAAGTATTTTGTCACAGTAATATACTGTTCCCCTCTCTAAAATCACTCCTTTAGAAAGCGCTGGGATTCTGGCAGTCACCGTGAATTACCCTTTGGTCACATCCACACTGCTAAAACAGAGTGTTCCCAAGGCCTGCTCTTGTTATGGTATTTGGCTGAAATGCCCCATCTGTCCTCACAGTGCAGGCCTTTAGTGCACTTTAAATGAAGCCAAGTTTAGTCCATATTTTCACTGACAGTTAGTCTTCAGGATACTCTCAAACCTTTGCTGCACAACTGACAGTGCCCTTTTTTTCTGTTAAGTTTGCACCTTGCCAACACTAAAACCTCTGGCTCTGGCCTATATCAAAAGTTTGACTCGACTCAGAACCATCAGGATGCTTTAATCAAATAGCAACCATCTCCAGTGGATAAGGCAAGTTGGCCATCAAGGCTCATGTGCATGTTCTGTGAGGAAGATAGGTACATCTGTAAGCTCTGAGGGCAACACACAAAGTTTGCTTTGACAGGCCCCAAATGAAGGCATTTCTTGAGCCCTTCCTTCATAATTTACAACAAAAACCACAACCAGACACTTTGTCCCCCCTCCAACCAACATTCAGTCCAGGAATGGGGTCAACAATGCTGTTACTAGTCTGGTCTTCTACCAGATCACAAATACATGCTGTTGGTTTCACTTAGTCCTACAGAGGCGGCACCAAAATCAGTGGGCTTCTTTGCTTATCCCTGTTTGTGGCAGGAAAACCTGCCCCTGTACCTCTTCACTCTGCCTTCCTTAGTTCTCCCCTGTGGCTTGACTACACCTGTGGTAGCTAGCCAACATCAGCCAAAATGAACTCTTTCTCCATACTTACGTGTAGTACGTCAGCTACATGCTACCTTTGAGACCTTGGAGCCATTGCTATCTTCTGTGCTCTCTGCCACCTCCCTACCGTATACCTGGGCTTCAATCAACCTTTCCTTAGAGACAACCAAAAGATTTGGACCAGAAGCAGCAGAGTGTACCAGCATGAGGAGCACAGAGTCCAGGATGAAAAAGGGGAAAGTTACATCAGGCACTTAATACAGGGAAATTGTTTTTCCTGGTCTGTCTGAGAATTCTCTGGAACTAGTAAGGAGCTTAAAAATTATGCTTGCTGGGTCCTCAGCTAACTGTCCTTGAAAAAACACGGAAAATAAAGAGAAGCCTCTCCAACTCTAACCCTTACTTGTGCTCTAACATGCAAAATAAGCAAAAAACCCCCCTAACAATTAACTCCAAAGTGGTCTTTCAGTCTTTTGGCCAGGCCCCTTTCCTCTACTCAGCAGGTACTTCTACCCTCACCCTTAGTAGCTCTCAGGCATTCTGGCCAGTGCCAGAGGTGGCCTTGAACGTGGTTCACAAAGGTCTGGGGATTGTAAGGAGTTGTCTGTAGACGGCCTAAGAGCAAGGACATCTGCCAGTAATTTCTGCCCTGACTGTTCCAGAAACCTGGCAGAAATCACGTGGCATCAATTCCTGCTCTGATCAAGGGCATCTCTCACAACTTTACGTGCTCACCTTCTCCAAGTATTCATTCAGTATTTAGCCAACCACCCTTCATGTTTCTCCTGTGGTTAAACAGGATTTTGGCCCTTGGATCAAGAAATCTTATTCTTCACATTCACTTGTTCCCCTCTCTGTGATTAACCAAGCCTCCTGGCTTCCAAAGTGATGCTGTTCTCTATCCCACATGCTTCTCTAAATTTCTGTGATCTTTGACTCTCCACAGTTCTCTGACGTCCATATCTGCCATTGCTGCACAGTCCTGTTGCCAGCATCTCCCCCATTTCTTCTAATTTGCACACAAACATGCCCACCTTCCTTAACTCCTGCAATCCTTCACCACTACCACAAGAGCTTAGGAAGCAATTCCCTCTGGGTCCTTCCTTCCTCTTATGCCTGCTGAAAAGCAACTTTAGATGTTTTCAGAAAGACTAGTTAAGCAGTGAAACAGAAAAAAGATGCATTTTCTTGCTCAGACAAAGCAGAGAATGTGAACACATGGAGATACTCTAGCATGCTAGCATGTTGTGATCTTCCTATTTCCTTCTCGTTAAGGGGAGGTGCAAAGACCTTTGCCTACTTCTTCCAGCAGCCCTTACTGAGTGGTCTTCCAGGCATGTAACCAGTTAGAAGGACTTTCCCCCAAACAGGACTGGCATTCCATAAAGGGTTGGAAAATTTTGTATTATTGATCAGAACACAGAACCTTGGTCTTTGTCAAAATACTGTCACTTACAAAAGCATTGCAGGAGTTCTCAAAACTCCATTACTGTATGTTTCCCGCAAAACTACAAGATTTTTATTTAGAAGTGTTTTATCCAGAGACGACTTCTAGAGTCGAATCATAAGAGATCAATAGAAACATGCTCCAGGAATAGAATAACTGAACTCCTTTGCATTTCAAAAGAAAGAAGAAAGCTATCTTTTCCTTCCAGCTGGAAAACAGCAATATGCAATAGTTTTTTTAATCTCACAGAATTACTGCCATAATATTTTTAATTTCTATTTCATTATGACCTTGACAACATGTAAAAGAAAGTATTTATGGTCCAAGTTTCAAAGCAGGGTTTTATAATGAGAGATTTGATCAACCTTTGAGATAGACTTTGAAACCACAGAAGTGAAGTGAACAAGCTGGATTAAACACAGACCATTACCTCAACAGCAGTCAATCAAACTGACAAATTGTAGGCTATAAAGTCTTTTTTTTTTTTAAATCATGCAAGTCCCCAGGGCTTGACCTTATTACACTTTTTCTTGCACTGACACTGATGCCTAGAACATGCAACAGACATAACTCTTGAAAATAAGTGACATTCTACATCATGTCAGGGGAAGATGCACACCATCAGAGAGATGCAGGAACACGAACTTGAATGACTTGTGAAAGAGTAAATTTACCTGGACTGTAGCCTTAGTGTTTATTTGCTTGTGAGTTCCTTATCTATATTCTTCCAAGAAAAAAAAATCAATTTAACCACACAACTTCCAGGTACAAAGGCTTTAAAAAAACCCAGAAATTGCATGATAGCCCAAGTAGAATGCGCTTTTAAAGAATGAAGGTGTTCTGCCACCCACACTGACTTACAGCTGCCGTGGGTAATAAAGGCTTACATTTTCCCTTTCTTGGAACACATTCCATCAAATGTTTCTGGTCTTAGATTACCCCTTTAACATACAAAACTACCAGGCAGAAAATATTATGCACTATTGCTTTGTCTCGTAACAAGAAGAATCAAGGGGTATGGATGAGGAAGACTTTCTAGGGATCAGCTAGAACTCTAACAGCTGATCAGGATGTACAACATCTAGATGGACTGTCCCAGGAGCAGAGCAGGGAAGATGGTATCAGTGCTCCCCTTCTCTCTATGAAAGGAAAACATGACTTTGTCCCTTTTTTGGGAAAAAAATCTTACTTTCATCTGTGTACACAGGTGCTGATCCAAAGCCACTGAAATCAACACAAATATTTGCATGGACTTCAGAGGACCCTGAATCAGACCGATACCCATTTGATCTAGCTGGTATGTGGAGGTGGGGGCAGAGTCGGGTTCCTTGCATTCTTCCTGGTTCTTTGCCCTCCTGTTCACCCCATTAGGTGAGGAGTACCTGCACCACCAGTGCCCAGGCTGGGGCCACTATCCCAGTAGGATAAAAGTGGTCAGGGAACAACAAGGGTGTCAGAGAAAGAAAGGGGCAGAGGGATGACGGGAAGCTTATTCCCTAGTGGTGCTGAGTAAGGATTGTGCTTACTATTTCCCATCTGATCACTACAAAACTATTTATAACTGTCCTTGCAGGAAAATATACAAGATATTAATGAATGCTATACAGCAAACAGCTGAGTCACAATGTCCCACCCTCACATTCTCCAGCCCTTGAGCTCAGTCATCTAGGAAGTGCCAGAAACTATAATGCATTTTTATAAAAGAGAGCGCTCATATCTTTTAGACAGCCGATGTCTGCCTGCTGTTGGCTGCTGGAGTCGTAGCCTTCATCTCAATTAAGAGTGGTCACAAATATTTCCATAAACTCAGTAGTCATCCAACAGTGTGGTGTGAGCAGACAGATGTGTGACACACAAGAGTCAGAACAGAGCTAGCAGGTGAGCCAAGGAAGTTTTGGCTGTCCCCTAGAAAGGAAGACTTCTGCAATGTCATTTAAGCCTTCTCCAAAATCAGCTGCACTGCAGTGGCAAAAAAAGCCAACTTTGTAAGACTTCCCAGCCAGGAGGAAAAAATCCTGTGAGATGACTCTGAACAGATGGACTTTGCAACTTCAAATGCTAAGTCTGCTTGTTAGCTAAGAGTTAAATTCAATTGTGCAATCAAAAAATATGGCTTAAAACCTGACTTCCAAATCAAACAACCCTGTTCTCATCTCTTTGTAAATTCTGACAGCCTTGCCTAGCTGACTGACTGCAGTTGTTACCAGCCTCAGCCTTAATGCTCTATGTTGCCACTTGGGTTTCCTCCCATTTTATTACACGATCACCTCTAAAACACTGTTTCCAAACAGAGCTGTTAACCAGTAATGTGTTCTCCATTTATCAGTTAAATAAACAACATTTGGTTTAATATTAATCAATTGTCACATGTTTGTCCAGGGAGAAGGGACACAGAAGCTTAGAGTAAGGTTTGTGATTAAAAACATTTCCCATCTGGTGGCTGCAAAACTATTTATAAATGACCCTGCAGGACAACATGTAAGATACTAATGACACAAGAACATTCTGTAGATTAGATGTGCCTTAACCCTGCCCACAGACTACTTTCCTGTGCATCCCATGATGCTTTTTAACCATATCATTCCTACAAGGTAGTTTTAGATCGCACCCTCAGAACTCCAGGGGCAACACAGTCCAAGCAAGATTAATATCAGCACCGATACCAGATCAGCTTGCTTGGAAAAGGCAGAGCTATGTTCAGAGCTATGCAGGTGTGAGGAAAAGAATGGGGATAGGAGGAACATTTGGAGATGAGTGTTACAAAAATGTGGTATCCAGAAGCACATGAGAAACAGAGAGGACATTAACATCCAGCATGATCTGTGAAGGAAAGGGAGTGTTCAGACCCTGCTGGAACAGAAAAACTTTCTGGAACATGGTACTTCTTCTTGGTTTATCATTGCAATGTTTGGGGTGGGGTTTTTTACTGTTTTTGTTTTTATTTGATATTTAGTTTCAATTACAAGCCAAAATTAACAGCCCTACTTCTAATCAATGTAAAGTCAGATCAAACAAGCCCATTCCAGTATGCAGAAAAGGATTGCCTAGGGAGTCTCAGGAAGCTGTGGATAGATAGGGTGGAAATCACAGAAGAACCTGCTTTACATGTCCCTGCTCTGGCAGGGGGGTTGGACTAGTCGATCTCTAGAGGTCCCTTCCAATCCTTGTGATTCTGTGATTCTGTGATGTTAAGTCAGACCTAGTGTGAGTTAGCCTTTTAGGCCTCTGTTAAGGCCATAAACCTATACAAGCTCTGAACCACGACAAGGTGTAGGTGTTCTAAAATGTGCATACGGAATAAAAAGGCAATTGTAGAACAAAAGGAAAAAACAGAAAAGATAGTGGGTGGTACCAACAAATATCCTTTCTTGTACCTTTCAGGAACATCATATTCTGAACATCATGTGTGTCAGAATGCTGATCAGATGAAAAGAAGTATTTGTTATGCCTCAGAAAGATGTGGTACAGAGGTCTTTGTCCAAGAGCATAAACCTGTCACCATGAAAGATGAACTTAAGTCATTGAAACTCAACCTCATCCCCAGCCTGTAAATTGTGGGATTGAGGTCCAAGGTGCCTGTATATTTTTAGGTGTATCTGTGACAGAGGTCCTGATGCAAAGTTATTAAAAGTAAATGGACGTGTCCCATGGAGGATTCTTCAGTGCACTTTAGGGAATGGAGTTCAAAACTCCAAGTTAAGGCAATACTTCATTTTTCCATAGCTAAGATGAGTTTGTCCCTTCTCCCCTTCTCAGGTAAAATAAGGTTTGCAATCTTCTTTCAAAGCGCTCTGATCAAGTATAAATGTTAATCGATGCACAGAATTGGTTCAAGTTACTGACAGCAGTCTATTGTGAATAATAATATTTTCTTGACTTTTTTATCTTAGAATCATAGAATCATAGAATTGTGTAGGTCAGAGGAGACCTTTAAGAACCTAACACCACCAAAACCACCACTAAACCATGTCCCTCAGCACCACATCTACACATCTTTTAAATACCTCCAGAGATGGTGATTCCACCACTTCCCTGGGCAGCCTGTTCCAATGTTTGATAACCCTTTGTGTGAAGAAATTTTTCCTAATATCCAATCTAAACCTCCCTTGGGGCAACTTGAGGCTGTTTCTCGTCTTGTTCTATCACTTGGTACTCAAGAGAATAGATCAACCTCCACTTCTCTACAACCTCTGTTCAGGTAGTTGTAGGGAGCGATAAGGTCTCCCTTCAGTCTCCTCCAGACTAAACAATAACAGTTCCCTCAGCCGCTCCTTGTAAGATTTGTTCTCTAGACCCTTCATCAGCTTTGTTGGCCTTCTCTGGACATGCTCCAGCACCTCAATGTCTGTCTTGTAGCGAGGGGCCCAAAAATGAACACAGTATTTGAGGTAGGGCCTTAGCAGTGCTGAGTACAGGGGGACAATCACTTCCTCAGTCCTGCTTGCCACACTGTTCCTGGTACGAGCCAGGATGCTGTTAGCCTTTTTGGCCACCTGAGCACACTGCCAGCTCCTATTCAGCCAACTGGCAACCAACACCCCCAGATCCTTTTCTGCCAGGCAGCTTTCCAGCCACTCTTCCCCAAGCCTGTAGCACTGCATGGGGTTGTTGTGACCCAAGTGCAGGACCCGGCATTTGGCCTTGTTGAACCTCATACCATTGGCCTCGGCCCACTGGTCCAGCCTGTCCAGATCCCTCTGCAGAGCCATCCTACCATCAAGCAGATCAACAGTCCTGCCCAGCTTGGTGTCGCCTGCAAAGTTACTGAAGGTGCACTCGATCCCCTTGTGCAGGTCATTGATAAAGACATTAAAGAGAACTGGCCCCAACACTGAGCCCTGGGGAACACCACTTGTGACCGGCCACCAACTGGAATTAACTCCATTCACCACAACTCTTTGGGCCCGTCCTTCTTGACAGTTTTTTACCCAGTTGTTGCTTTCCCACGTTGTTAAATATTAGGATGGAGGAAGATAGAGGATTTTACCCCTGTAAAAGCTTTCTTGAAGTGTTCAGTTTTAACCATTTAGGATCTATGCTATTCATTTTTGCAACGAAGTGCTACTACTTCTCTGTCCTGCCATTCATTAGCTGAATGCACTTGGAAAGCCACCTTCTCATGATTTCTTTCACCTCAAATCCAGATAACTGCCAATTACTACAGGTTAGAATATTACTTTTTCTAAATGATCGTTAAAAGTGGTAGCGAATCTCCAAGCAGCTCTGTAGGGGCTGTGCAGCTTTTAATCCCTGCTGTTCACGGCTGCTTACCTCTGCACAGGTCCGCCTCAAGTGGAATATTGGTTCTTCACATTTTTCTGTCCAGCACAGATCAGTTTGTGTCAAGAGTGTTTCAAGATGAACTCCTCCTTGGACCCTGAAGCAAGGATGATATCTGATGTGGAGGCATGTCTTCATCAGAAGCATCTGAGATTCCATCTTCTGCAAAGGTTTAAACAGTAGGGTCTGCCTAAAGACCCTCTTTAGCACTCCAAATTCTTTTCAGAAAGGACAAAGAGAAAGGCAGCTAAAATACCATCCTCACAGAGAACATTGTCAGCTAAAGATTAGTGTCAGTGACACTGAATTTTTTCATACTTTAAAAATAATAATTCCACAGGTTTTATGTTTAGGTCTACTGAAAGGCAAAGCAACAACTAAAAAATCCTCGACTTTTCATTTTACCTAATTATATAAATATTTATAAGAAAGAAAATATAGCCATCTTAAGATTTCCTCTCTATTATTTAATCTAAATGAACAAAACCAAATCAAAGCAACCCCTGCCTGGTGCCCCACGGTTTAAGACAACAGGTTACACCTACATCACAGGCTTTAAGATGCTCAACAGAGGCAGTCTAGATATTCCCTGTGAGTTTTTGAAGAAAGCCTACAGCCTGCTGCAGCTGCCTGTACAATGACAACCACAGCACTTGAAGCACTATATGGACAGCAGGAATGGCTGAACACTCGAATAGTCTGGCAAGCCTATGGCATCTCTGTTAGCAAAGAATTTTAACAGGAGGGTAAAAAAATGTTTGTCCAGAATAACACATAGGTCTGGCCTTGAGCCAGAAGAAATGGCCTGGATGGCCAACATATGGTTGTTTTTCAATGAATTTTTTGACTGAAATAATAGATTATCACTTTTTTGCAAACTTTGGGTTCATGCTGGATGTGACTGTGTTTACAATGTCACCTGCTACACCAATCACATAGAAAGGTCAGGAAACAGGACGGGATTTCCTGTACTATGAGAATCCAGTTTCCTGCTATCACGTGCTTCATATCATATGATCTTTTTTCATAAGCCTTTACCTTCTCCCTTCCACTACCCTTTTAGATACCAACAATACAGGGGCAGCTAAGGCAGCGTCCTAATACTTCAGTGCAGAATGCAAGGCTAGCAAGAAGTAAGCTGCCAGCAATAGTACTGAAAGGACAGTATTCTGAGTTTCCGTAGAAGGAGGATGTGTGGAAGACTGGTCCCAAATGTGAATGGAAATAGAGTCATTTACCTGTAATGGATTACTTGGATTGTAGGTGAATTTATAGACATAGGACAGATTTACAGGTATTCTTAGTTTGAGAGCAGTGCATCACAACCACAGCCGTGCTTGCAGGCTCAGTTCACAGGCAGGAGCCGTTTAGTGGATGGGAAATGCTGCCAAAGCATATATCCACCTATTTGTTGGTTTATTTGTTTATTTATTTATTTATTGCTGATACACACTGCAGTGCAATGCCATAGAACAAACTTACAAGGGAAGTTAGAGAAGCTAGGAAAGGTTCACAAGGTTATAATTGTGGTTTAAATCTTCCCTGAGAAGGTATGATACTTAATAAGTTTACCCCAGTTGAGTTCTAGAGAAATTTCTCTGCAAGCCTATAAATCAACAGGGTATTAACATTTCTGGAGGAATCTAGGACAGACTGTGAATGCAATAAAGAATAATTTTCCCGTTAGAGAATCCATACATTCTTGTGCAAGGTTATCATTCCCCAATAAATTCTGCAGGACTTTTCCAGAAGAGGACATTATAAAAAGAAATAATGGGTACATACAGTGCTGGCCATATCAAAATGAGAATAATAATGGGTAGATTTTTTTGAACACATATCCAAACCAAATTCTCCACTGATATAAATCATCCTGACTCAACTGAAGCTGATTAATAGTAGGTTAGGAACCCACTCCCAAATTCTATCTCATTTGGCTCGGGAAAGATTTGCAATATTTATTTTTCTCCCTAAAGACTGGATTCATGTAAGTTGAATTTTTAAAGAAGGCCAACACACGGAGTTGAAGCTGACATACTGTCTATTTGAAAGACTGAATGTGATCAAATAAAGATTTGTTTATTTTTTTTAATCCCAGAAGATGAGTTTCAGTGGGTTAAGCCTAACTACAGTATCCTAAATTATGGGATACATTTCCCAACCTCCTTGTGTCATGCCTTTGTTATATCTACAAATTAAGAGACACTTGAAAAAGATGCTCCCTTGACATCACAAGACCTCTGACTCTTGAAAATGTTCTCGACCCAATGGGAGAAATAAAATGAAAAAGTAGAAGCAGCAATATTCAGGTCAATTCACTGGGGCAATGAAGGAGAAACTAAGCAATGAATCTGAACTCAAAATGAAAAGACAAGAAAGGAGACAAGCCTTGTACCCAAACACATGAGACTAATCCATCCTAACAGTCCAGGAGTTGCCAAAGGAAGGAGAAGATGAAGATGAGGTGCTGGCAATGGGTCAGAGAATGATTTTGGAAGCATGAATACCAGAGTGTTAGATGAAAGAAAATTTAAAAGCAGTGGGAGTAAAGTATTGGGTCACAGAGGGAAAAAAATGGGCTGCAGAAGAAAGGCACAGAAAAAAACATCTGCAAGCAGCACCAGTGATGGGGGAGAAAAGAAGCAGGAGACACACACCCAGGTGCACCATCACCAAGCAGCCTGAAATGAAAACCAGCATCATTTGTGGGGGGTTTTTTTTCTTGCGCTCACTCTTTAGATCAAAAGCAGAGCAGCAATGCAATCTGCTCTTTGCACAGAGCACTTTCAGCCAAGGGAAGGAGAGTGCACACACTGGAACATCTGTTCCAAGAAGCCACTTGAAAAATAATCTTATAATAGCATGGGGAAAACATCTGTGCAGCATGCACCAGACCACCAGTAGTGCAGTAGTGGAGGAGTAGAAGGGGGAAGGAAGACAGGAGGGAGTGAGGGAGATAAAGTGGAACAGGATTAGGTCAGGGGCAAGTACCCCAGTGAGGGGCATGACCCACGTGTGAAGAAACTGCTCGTTTGGTGTCTTTTCTCTTCTAATCCTCAGCAGGAGGCAGACAGATTTCTCACCCACTGAGCTGTGTTTATTGGCAGATATTACTCAACATGTGCAGCTTTGAAAAATCCCAAACTACAATCAATGTGTTTGAGAGGCTGCACGAAAAGCTCCCTGCCCTTGGCCTCTAGTCTAGCCCCCACCTCTTCTTCCTCAACTTGCTTTACCTCTGCTGATACTGGAATAAACATGCTGGAAAAGCAGTCACTGCTAGTTCAGGTGGGGAGAACTAGGAAGCCAAAGCACATTTACACTGTGGGTGAATTTGACCTACTGTGTCTTTAATAAAACACTTGTTTTCACCTTCAGTCCCAAAGCAAACCAATTCAGAATAAAAACACCCTAACCATCACACAAACATGCACACACACGTGCATTATGCACTATGTTCTTAGCTTCTCCCTTCATCTGTTTTATTTCAAGAGAACTGTACACTTGCAGCCACCACTATGCAAGCATCAGTAGCATGACAGCAGTCAGGACACTTTTTACCCCACCTAGTGACACATTTTACAGGAGTTTTCTAAGAAAAACAGTGTCAAATTTACTCAGCTATTGTTTGACTCTAGGTTCTCTAAACAAGAAAAGCCTTCCCAAATATGTATCTTCTTGCCAATGAGAAAAAGAAAGCATCAACAGGTCTTAAACATAAAACCTGCATGCAGACATCTAGGTGATGTGACTAGGTACATGAAGTTGAACAGGGAGCTACTAGGAGTTGAAGCACTACCTGTGTACGTGTAGGCAGGTGTAGCTTTCTGCTTCAGTGTAGACAGGAGACAAAGGCCAGCCTCTCTGTCCCCCACATAATCAGATTTCAGTGTGGAAAAAGTGATACAGAAATTAGAAAGTTTGAGAGATTTTAGAAGATAGTTGTTATGCGGAACTAACTAGATACAAAGATGCATCAACAGTGGGCAGAAGAAGACATACTGCATATTAGGACATAGCAAAGATTGAGTGTACCTGTCCACAGAGGCATGCATAGATGGGATATAGGGTAATTAAATTGCTACATTGGAACAGATCCCTGGGCAAAATGTACACAGTTAGAGTTAGTAAAGTGTACCGTTCAAAGCTCTTCTTTATAGCAGTCTTGTCTTAATGCTGCTCTAGAAGCCCATCTCTTCTATACCATGCCTAGAAAGGCAATAAGCAGAGACAAAAAATAGCAAAGACACGCTGGGAAGTTAGGAAGAGGAGCTGAGCAACAGAGAGAGGAAGAGGCAGTTTCTCTCTGGATCTCAGACCTATAAAAAGCTTAGTAAGTAGACAAAGTGTGAGAAATCAGGAAACACCCAGGATCAAGACTCTCTGATTCACAAGAAATCAGTCTTTTTATCAAGCCCCACTGTTATATTCCTAGTGCAGGTCTTTCTTATTTCTAGCAATGCTCTGAGAGCTTGGTTTCAATGGGAAGACAGGATCTTTCTTTTTTCTTTTGAAATCCCAAAAATGTACAATGGAAGAAAATTATTTTCAACTCTAACAGTCATATTGGCTCACAAAATGGTTTTATCACATTAGCTCCCACATGCCAATGCAAACTAATGTATGTATCATAAGTTTAAACAATGATAAAAGGAATACTCCAAAAGAAAGCTGCCTTGGTTTCATTATGTTGGCCTAAAATCATACTTTCAGTAAGACAGGTATGACTTGCTATGGAAACCAGGGCTTTGATTAAAAGCAGTTTCAATCCTGTCTTTTCTTTTGTGGGCCACAAATCCTGTGAACTGAGGTCATTTCCAGATAAGGGATGTGGGAGCGGGAGTCAGAGGAAATGAAACAGGGTATGTAGGCGGGGGCACACAATAAGGGCGTTGTAGGTAAAGATGAACAGCTTGAATTTGACATGGCAAGTGACAGGAAATCAATGGAGTGTTAATGTGTGGGAGGAAACGAATATGACTTTAGCAGAAACATTTAGGACAGATGTGAGGGAGAGAACAGAGGAACTGTGGGGCCAGACAGGAGAAGCTTACAGTAACCAAAGCAAAAAACATCTGAGACACTGACAGCATCCTATTTTGGGAGTTTCCTCTTTTCTCTCTCACAGACAAGTCAAAATTTAAGTGAGCTGCTAGGTGTTACGTGAGCTCTAAATCTTTACGTGAGCTAGGTGTTACTTGAGCTCCAGGACTAATTTTATGTTACAGTGTATTGTTATTATGTCATGGGTTTTCAAAGAGAGAGCATCACGCAAGGCTGTATCTATCCTATTCCCTAATCTCATTCATCTGTATGGTTATCAACTAGAACATCATCCAAGAGATCAATATTCAGAATACCCTCCCCCTCTTTTAATTAGTAGAAGTATCAGAAATCCCAGTCTTTAGTCCCTTGGTTGGGAAGCATTTGCTCAGGGTGAGTCACACAATACATTTCACCAGCATTAGTGTTATGCCTGTTTTTATCTAACCCTGAAAAAGCCTTCCATTAATCTAGACTAATGACCGATATTCCACGGAATCAGCATTTGGCAAGATCCTTGCACAATACCTCTAATGCAGGCTGGGCTCTGGCACGCTAGGCATGATTACCTGCAGGAGGAAACACATGCTTCTCCACCTCCTTTGCATGCTAAAATAACTGTTGTCAAAATGTGGATCCACAACATAATCCTTCAAATCTTGGTAGAGATGTCTTATTTTCAGAGTAGTCTTGAGAGAGATTCCTCATCTATTGAAAATCTACCAAATGTTCTTGAAATTAACTTCTCTTATGTTGAAGGTGAACTTGCTTCCCTTCTGAGGCAGTGTCAGTTTCCATAGCTCTCTTAGATTAATGTGCAACAATACCATATTGTAAGGGTGTTACAGTTACTTGTGTAATACATTTAATGCAAAACAGAAAAGAAAAACATGGCAAGGTAAAGCTCCCAGTAGCACACAGCTTTGTTCCATAGGCAGAGGCACGCCTCCCTGGTAGCACGGCCAACTTTGCTCGTTCAGGGCTGCCTTCCTCAAAATGCGTCAATACTTTGTCCCCACAAGCAGGGCACGTGACTTGCCTGCTGGCATGTATTTAGAATTGTCTCCTACCTAAACATGATGGGCATCATGGTGTTCACTAACCAGTATCTTTTTTGCATAATTTGTGAACTCCTTTACTGCTTTTTTCCCCAACCAGGCAAAATCTGGTTTTTGTCCCCAGGGATAGAGGGAATAGCAACAAAAGTAATGCATTACTGGGTTTTTTTTATATTCCCCTTCTTGCTTCTTTAAAATGAGTCAGAGGACAGAAGTTGAGCAGAACGTTTCTACCATTAGCTTACTGCAGCATAAATAAAATTACTTATGAAAAATAAAGGTTTTGTTGATTAACAAAGCAAATCTATCAAACTTACATTCCATACAGGTCTTCTACTTTTTGAAATGGTAAGGTAGAGGGTCCCTAAAAAGTATGCAGTTCTGAATGTGACTTACTGAAGAACAATTTTGAATTGATTCACTCAAACATTCATTGATCCATTTTCTGAAGCTTCTCAGACTATTCAGGTTTTACTCATGGATTGAAGTGCTGTAAATTTTCACAGACATACTACATTTGACTGTAAAAAAAACAGACTGAATGAGTTTAAAACAGAATACAAGCTTCTACTCCTCCATTATGATCACAAAAGCCTGGACCACCTTATGAGATTCTTGAACTACTTTAAATAATCTACTAGGGGTCAGGAGAGACTACAGGCTCATCTAGAGGAGATGAATATAGTAGATTCAGAGCACTGTAGTTCATTAGGTGGCACTTATCTCTAAATATCCTTGCTGAAGAAGATGGGTAACAGGTTATAAGGCTGTGATCACACTCCAGAACCCTGACCTGTACAATCTACCACTGAGTTTACCTGTCTGTTGAAAAGATTAGGGCTAATGAGATCTGTAGGCAAACGTAAGAGTGGACCCTGAGCCAAGGGAACTGAGCATGAGTGTCTTCTGAGAATCTCAAAGGCAAAAATCACCTTTTTGCAATTCTGAGGGGCTAAGGAGTCAGGTTTAGTGATGTTGTTGTGAATATTGTAAAACTTGTCCCTCACTCAAGTTGTTCACGGAGGAGTCAGAAAACAGGAAGCCAAATGGTAATGTTGAGATCCCAGTGCTAATGAAGGCTTATGCAGTGTGTAGGAACAATAGCCTAAGAATCTCATCGGTTATGGTCAGAAGAGTGAAGAGAGGAATAAAATCTGATTCTGGCAAATGAAGTTTTTCTGGTCCTGTGAAATGAGTATATGTCACTAGAGGAATAATTGCCACTAGGTGAAACGATGTGGAGACCTGTCTCTGAATGACAATAGGTCTCCATATAGTCATGAAGTGACCAAAAGGGTCTATGCAGTTGGATCCAACAGTTCTCAGAAGATACAATTTTTATTTCAGTGGTTCAATACCAAAGGCTTCCTACTGTTCCTGATGATTTTGTGTCATCACAGGAGCCCACTGCCATATACCTGGGTTGAGTTATTGATACAAATGTACATCTGAATCTCTTCAGGAATAATATGGCTACAGCTGCACTAGCAAATAAAACACCCCAGGGACCATTCCCTGGCCTTCAGAATAAATGGCATGTTCTCAAGAGCAAACTTGTGCCCTCATAGCTACACTCTATACCTACCCAAAGCAAGGTGGTCTTATCCATAGTGTTTTCTAGGAACACTCCCTGGCCCTTTTTATCCCCCGAACCGTAACTGAGTACTACTTTAGAGAGTACTAGTTGGTATGCATCAAAACTGTGCAAAGGCGTGTGTTATTAGCTAAACACTGTGGATTGTAAGAGAATGGTAGTCAAATCCTAAATCGTGGCCCTTTACAGTATGCTTTTACAGATGTAGCCAGTGGGACCACTAAGTCGTGGAAGTTAAAAAGCAAGGAAGAAACAGGAGGCATTTATTTGAAGACTTTGGATTGAATTATCTTCTTTGAACGCCCCATGCACTCTGTTGAACCAAAGGGAAACTACTCAGACATTAATGAGAAAAAAAACCTTCCAAGCGTGGAGGCCTTGTCCTCTGAATTGTCCCACTGGTGTGTGAAGTTGTCCTCTCAGATTTCCAGTTAAGATCTAAAGACTGCTCTCAAGATCTTTTCTAGCTGAGGAAGTGAAGGACTTGGAGGTAGCAGAACCTCCAGAATAAAGGATTCTTTCTGACAATAAGGTCTTCCTGACCATAAGGATTCTTCCTGACATGTGGGAGGTGCAAGAGCAAAGACCTTATCACAAAAAAGCCATGTGGGATGGGGACTGAACTGTTCTGAGGCAGAGAACTAAAAGGCTATTGGAAGCCACGTGGCTTAACTCAAACTGAAAATCTCCTCTTTTCGCTGTTTGCCAAGAGGGAAGTTCTTGGCAACAAAAAAAGTCCAGGAAAACAAAGAAAATTGCTAAGTAACTAATGAACAAACTAACAAGCAAAATGACAGAAAAATGATCACAAGGCCAAAAACATTGCAGCCTGTGATGAGAGCACAGCTACATCTGAAGCCAAAGGCAGTTGAAGCAAACCAAGAAAGAAGAAGCTCACACCACTCTTCATGACCTCAGTGCAGAGCACAAATAGAAATAGGGCACATATATGCTGTTTGGGCACTCACAAGGCACTTCGTCATCCCACAGTAGATACACACATGGACCAACACTGGAAGGAGCATTATGGTGTTTTACTATAATAGGAAAAGGCTGAGTTCTCACTGTAAGTGTAAAACAGAATGCAGCCTTAAATATGGCCTCACAGTGGCTCCACCATAATTGCTAGTTCCCTGCTGTGTTCTCTATACAACAGGTCTAGTACTGACATCTGGTACTAATTTAGGGTTCATCTGCTCTACAAAAACAAACATATTGTGGGGCCTCGTTACAGCATGCTTGTCCCTCAACTTGGTTAAACCCCGTTCCATCTTGTAAAGTAGCTGTGACATAACTGTTTGCATCTTGGCCCTGAACCACACTACAGATGTTGCAATGTTCAGGAGCCTAAAGTGGCTTAAACTGCAATGCTGGGGATCTACTAGGAAGCAGCAGCAATTCCAGCTCCTTAAAGAGAGTGGCATTAACCCCTTCCCCCCACTCCATGAAACTACTCCCACCTTGTTAAATATAACAATCAACAAGAATCTAACGGAAGATACCTTAATTTTGGCCATGTTCTCAGCTGTGGTTATTTGATATCTGGTCAGAAAGTTCTATGGGAAGTTATTTTGACCCTGCACTTAAACACATTTGCCATTTATATGTGAAAGGCTGTACACAGAATTCTCAGGCAAGAGGGACATGGATATAGAGATCTCTCTCCATTTGTTCACACAGCCAGACATACACATTCATTTGGATTTAAACACAAAAGAAATGAGATTTGGGGTCAAATGAGGGGCTGCATGAAATGTGCAAAACTTCATAGAAAGTACCTGAGGTGCACCCACCTGCCTTAGCAAAGGGTTTATCCCAAATGCCTTTTTGAGTACTAGAAAATTAATGAAGATTTCATTCTAGGATATTTCAGTGTGTACATCCCCACTTACTGCTCCAGGGACTGCATGCTGACAAAGCTGCTCCGGTTCCAGCTATTGCAGAAACTTCTCACGCTCTGCATGCTGTTCATTCTCATGTGGCATTCTCTTTCACTTTTTTGCTCCAGCTACTGTTTCTCTTGCCAATAAAGATTAGCATAACCTTCAAGAAAATCTGGCAGAAGGTCACGGTCATTTCAGGGAGAAGTAAACAGAGTGAGAACAGCATAGAATGGGATTACTAGAAGAGTGTAAGAACTCTTTGCCCACTATGTATAGGTCATGCTGTCAAGCAAAAATATATTGGTATTTAACTCAGTCAAAACTTACATAAACTCTGCTAGACATCTGAGAAGTTGCATGGATCTGGAATCCAGGGCTGCATTGGACCTTAAAAATATTCACAACCTACAGTTTCTTACTCAACATGAATTGTTTTTCCATTACTTGGGGGGTAAGTAGCAGAAGAAATAATTTGAAAATATTTGGAATGTTTCTATTTGTCATTTTAAAATCAATACATATATCTTGTTATTCTCCATAGGGTCTTTCTCTGCCTCTTATGTAACTGGTAAAGCAGTTTTTTATTTTCCCTTTAAGAAAAAAGAAGTTGATCATATCAGTCCAGGACTATTTCCAAAAAACCTGGAGGGAGTAAGGTTTCCATATACAAGGGCCAAAATACAGATGTTTGGCCTAAAATTGGTTTTATTATTTTTATTTTGGATTTTGGAAAAACAAGCATACAAGTCTCCACAAAAGAACACAAGTACATGTGTTCTCTCTATTACACTGGAAGAAAATGTAGCAACTGAAAAGGACAAAATGAGCAGACCTGCTTTCTCTAAGCAGAGCTCTCAGAAATGGAAAAACCAAGCAGGCAGAAAACAAGTGTAATGAAGGGACTCTGACCCCACAAGAATGTCCATTTTTTCCAAATGAACCAAATGGTCTAATAAAGGATATTACCTTCCCTATAAATCTTGCCTCGCAGAAAACAAAGGCATAATGATTTCAAAATGCTTCCACAACAAGCAGCAGAACCAGGCTATAGAGCAGCCAGGGCAGCAGCCAGGGAGAGACCAAAGGTGGAGTTTAGGTGGTATATCGTCATGAGAGGAAAGAGCTGAATATATGGCCCAGTAAAATCCTCCTATTTGGATCTTTTATGAACAATTACAGGAATGTATAATTGATTTTCATGCATACCGCCTGAGGTGTGTGATCTTCATCTGGTGTTTGAACTTTGCTGACAATTCTTGACACAGGATGGGACTGACTTAAACAATGAATAAAGCTAGCTAATACAGACACTGTGAAGTATAAATAGAGGAGCTAGCAGCAGAGTTTCCATCAGAATTTGCAGAGTAGTGTTTATAAGCTTTGCTGTATACATGTGGTTTTGCTATAGCAACAAAGATGAAGAGTCATCATTTTCAACACCAAATCTAATATTATCTGTATCCTGCCTTGTGAAGAAAAATTATTTAACCTCTACATGAGGTTCAGTCTGGTAGCCAAAATGGGGAAGAAGTCCGTGATACTGAAGTTCATATACTGTGCATATATGGGATTTCCCAGTGGATCAGCTGGGTCAATATCACAGCAGATCTTCCAGTCTCCCAATGACAAGTAACTAAGTCAAGTGAGAAAATACAAAGATTCGTCTGTTCTCACTGCCAATTTTAAGAGTCTCTAGAGTCTATTGTCCAAGCTGGGAGCATCAAATAACTACCTGATACTAAGACATGAGAAAAGAACAGCCTGTAAGAACTAATCTATTAGTTCAGCAGAGGAAAATTCAGAGAGGTGATGTTCAGCTCAAACCAGGGTACTCAGAAGTGCCCCAGAAGTATCTTGGGCATGTGCCTAAGATGTATTCCACAATACACCAGATGGCAGAATGATTTCTCCCATCCGACAGGAAACACTAGAGGCAATCAAAAAGCTTTGAAGCTTGGTATATTTATTTATTTCAGGTGATTTTCAGCCACTAACAACATTCTTCAACCAGGGAGCTGAGAAAAGCTGAAAAAAGCTAATCCAGCTGATACTTTAGAAATGTTAAGCTGTTTTTCAAGATTAAAAAGCAGGCAGAAGGTAATGGTGTTTAGTAGTAGGGGTGGTAGATGAAGTAAGGGAAGATTTTGGTTCAATAAAACAGCAAGGTTACCTCTAAGGAAATAAGAGATCACATGGTTTTATGGTCTTCATCTCAGCAAAATAGGTACCACTCTTCTGGTTGACAGACAAAGTAGTCAGGAAG
Source organism: Burhinus oedicnemus (assembly GCA_008921705.1). Classification (NCBI taxonomy): domain Eukaryota; kingdom Metazoa; phylum Chordata; class Aves; order Charadriiformes; family Burhinidae; genus Burhinus; species Burhinus oedicnemus. Next base: position 849,691 of record VFFE01007103.1, on the reverse strand, counting down.
ACTTAATTTACTCAAACTACATGAAAAGAGAGAATCATGATGACAGAATAAGACATACATATTCAAGCACATAAACCAACTAAAAGCATCAATTTTTATGACAAACCAAAAAAGCAAAGAAGTATGCTGAGAGGTATTATGAATACTATTGTGTGGAGCCTGGAGAACTGATAGAGTAGTTGGAAGTGGTCATGTAGGAGAAGAGAAATTATGTGATTAGTAATAGAGAAACTTGATGGGGTATGTCCTATGGGTTTTGGAGGATTGCATTTCATGTTTAATGTGTTCCATAAAAGCTACAGTGGCAAACCGGGTCAGATGGTGGTGATATTTTGCATGCAATATCCTGTTACATGATTAGAAAGTCACAGATGACTGAGTGGACTTCCCAGTTTTTGTGGTTAAAGTATTAATTAGTTAAATAATCAAAATCAAACTAGGAGGTATCTGTAACAAACTACCACATTTCACAAGAATATAGGACAAGCTTCCCTTCAAAAAATCTGTTTATTAAGAGCAGAAAGGAAAACTTTACTATCATAAGTGTCTTTCATCCTACAGATCATTTCTCAGTCTACACAGCCAGTAATACAACCTCAGAAATTTCTAAAAATAATGGATTTTTTTCTTAAAACAGAAATCCTGCACAGGATATCAAGTAACTCAGTAATGTCCATTATCAATTACTCACCATAATGGACCTCATTATGATAAATAAGGAACAGTTAATGGCTTTTATAAAAATTGAAAAATTGAAAAATTGCCTAATAAGATGAGGTTTGATTTATTTAATGCAAACAGGATATGTCACCAACCTGAAATATCTCTTGTTGGATCTTTTAGAACCTGCAGTTTTTGAAACTTAAGAGGAACAGCAGAGATTAGAGTTGGGAAACATGCATTTAACTGAAGAAGTGCTAAAACAACTGGGAATTTTCAGGCACATCTTGCTGATGCCCGCGAAGCCAAGAATCCTCAGATTGAAAAAAAAGATACTTGAGCCAAGAATATATCTTTCTTGGTGAAAACAATGACAGAAATTGTGTATTTACACCTATATACATACACAAGCATAAAGTACATGTGCATATGTGTATGTATGTCCATATATATATGGAGAGGGAATTAAAAACCAATGAAATGAGAATGATTATAAACAACAAATAGAAAGAGGTGGGTAATGAAGTCAGTAAGTCAAATGAATGAATGAGTTATGATAAATCAACAAATTTTAACTAGTAAGATATTTAAAAACATTCCAGAAGCAATAACTCAGTGAATTAATTATAAGTCAATAGCTAGATCCAGACAGCAAGATGGTGAAGTGTGATCAAGGGAAAACAGAAATGTTCACTAGGTATTCTAGTGGCATTTGGAATGAATCAAGTTATTTATCTACTTCTTAAGGCATTACTGATAGATCAAAAAATTTGCCATGAATAACAAAGGAGGATGCGAGGTGGTCTCTGTGACAATTCAACATTAGAAAACCACAGACTTGGATATCTTAGGCTCAAGGGTCTAAAATAAATTAGCTGAGGAAACCTCTAAATTACTAATAGAATTTTCTGGCAAACATCGAAGAGCACTAGAAAAATTCCAGAGCATTGGAAAATTGTCAACATAGTCATATAGAGAATCTTGTAGTAAATCTTCATCATCCTGAACAAAAAAATGAAATTTACTAAGACAAAATATTGACTATTTTGAAGGTTGTCTAAGATGAAAAATTTGAACAGCAGACACCTAAATAGTGGTACTAAAGAAATTAATATCTTGGACTAGAAGACAAAAACAAAGGAAAAACAAAACAACCCAGAAAGAATCTCATTTATAAAGGGTTACAAAGACAAGCAAAATAATCATATAACCTTTACAATCCTGCTGATGAAAATAGCTTCATTAAAACAAAAATCTGAAACATCATACTATTATATAGTAGTCAGACAGCTTGAAATTAGAAAAAGAAACTAAGAATCTTTCAAAAAGACATTATTACTCCAATAATTACATAATATAAGCATAGATATTTGTCATTAATTAATCCAATAAGCTGCCCTGTTTCTTTCCATCATTACCTCTTAGAAAAAACAGTAAGTATCAATAATCTAAGCAATATCCACCTTAAAAGAAAGATAAAAACTGATAGCAAATCAGATCACAAAATAGGCCTTGGGGACAGACAGAAAAGAAACTTGTATGTATCTACATTAGTTTTCTAGTGTGGCATTTGAAGCACGTACCCCAGTCATTCCTGCTCACCAGCTATCCATTCAGATTGTGGAGCCAAGTGAGAAACTCTGGTCCAGGTGACTACCCACCAATGCACGACAACTGCTGATGAGGAGAGTACACTATTGTGAAGTCTTCCAGATTGTATCAACCACACATACAATAACACAATGCTCTTGTACTGTTGAGATCTAACACTTTGGAGCACTCCTTATACAATATAAAATGACAAGATATGTCTGTGCCTTTATGTGGCTATTGTACACCAGCTCTCAAGACGCTGCAACTGCACTTCTTCATCTATCCAATCTTTCTCCTGCCTCAATATCCCTTCTTTTTTTACCTGACCTTGCTATTTTTGTTTCTGTACTCAATCTCTTTTTATTACCTTCTCTTTCCCTCCCACCACACTTTCAAATGCTGTTTTCCCTAATGGCAAGGGGAAGCTTCTCAGAAGACCCTTCAAGGTGCTCCCTAAGTGTCCAAGGGCATGACACTCATCGGCCCGCACTGGGAGAGGTCCAAATGTTTCTCCAGTAGCAGGATTACCCAGTGGAAGCGCCATGACTAACTGTACAACTGCTGCTGGTCTGAAAGAACTGGTGATAAATGCTCAATAAAGATCATGAAAACTGGCATTTTCCTGAAGACAGGGGTAACAAAGAGATCTTGGAGATGGTACAGCAGCATTCCACTGTTATGGAAAATCTTGACCTCCTCTGGTTAGAAGCACTCCACTGAGCCTGACATCTAGTTAGATATCTTCTACCCTGTCTCACAAGATCTTGACATTGGAGACTCTAGATAACAGTGCAGCCTTTCACACTGATCCAGGAGCCCCACCAGTAGACCCTGTAAAACAGCCCTTTAAAGAAAGATCAACATCTGGGAAAGCCTGCTCCTTGTCACAGCCAGCATCGACAACAGTGGCCAGGATTCCAGTCTGGGTAAGGGTACATCTTCTTCACACATGTTCCTGCAGTGGAAGGAAAGGATCCTAAGAGGTTTCTGGTACAACTAAGGCATTGGTCTTAGATCAGCAATGGAGACTAAAACCCTGAGTTTGATCTCATAGCTGACCCTGCTTTGGAGGGAGGTTGAACTGGATGACCTCCTGAGGTCCCCACCAACTTGAATTATCCTATGATCCTATGAATTTTATTTTTCTGCAGGGGCTTTAATGCCTTTGCACACAATTCAATGAGAGCTGTAAGAGTCATCTTGCATTCAGCAACTAGCTGTGTCAGAAGCCATTCCTCATCTTGTATGAGTGCCTTTTTTCTGTTTCAGTGACTGGAAAAGTTACACATAAAACATGCCATGCTAATGCAGTGCCCAAGATGTCTTTCCAAAGACCATTATCCTTCCTAAGCACAGCAGGGCATGAGCTTTAGAACCTACTGCTGGTGTAGGGAAGGGCTATAGGCAACAGAGAACTGTGTTGTATCTTCACATGGAATCAAGGACTAACAGACTTGTTTTCCTTAGTGCCTCAGACTTCACTGCTGAAGAAGAGCACCTACTAGCATTCTCATCTCCTTCCCCAGCACCTTACCTCCTCACTGGTGCAGGCAGGAGCCAGTCCCAGAAGTTTAGCCTCAGGGTCCTGATGCAGTACTTAAGACCTGAGGGTGGTGAGAATGGTGGGAATAAGAGACAGGAGCAGCAGACTCCACAGCAGTTCTTGGGCCACCAAGAAAACAGATTGCAGCACACTTGCTCATAGGCTTGAGAGCAGGAAGCTCCAGAGAAATTATGCGAGCAGTGGCTCCTATGGCACCTTTTGTGTCCCTCGAAAACCCTGCTCCCTGGCTACAATGAGTGAGCCAGCTGCAGGAGACACCAGAGGAGAAAGGTCAGCTGAACCCTGACATGGGATCTCCATACCCCCAAAATGCATGTTATCCATCCTCAGTACGCAAAAACACCCTTTAGGCATCCAAATTGGCCCAGGTCAGCAGGGCATGTCAGCAGGCTTCACACAACAGGGGCCTACGGGCCTTTCTAGTCCTCCCAATAATCATGTGTGTGTAAGAAGTGCTACACTGGCATTTTAGCAGTATTTTTAGTCCTTTATGAACCATGCTATCTTACTAAGGAATTTCTGAGTGGTGGGCATATAGGGTCCCCCATTCCTTTTCTGTCTTTTTCCTATTCACTCACTCTCCCAAAAAATCTCCCTCCCTCTTCATCTCCTGACAAGTTATGGGTCACATTGGCCCTCTCAGGGAATAAAAATTTGTTGTTGTTTGAACACTTTTGCTGACCCATTTCAGTTGAGCTGCAGGTGTTCCTCCCACTCAGATTTTTGGCTGTTGCTTAAAGCTACATGCCTGGGCCATGGGCTGTTGAACAGTGGTCCCTCTCTGAGTTTGCAGGGGAATAGGCATGCAGAGAGCTTGGCTGCTGAATGCATTGTGAGTGGGAGGATAGAGGTAGTTGCTGGGACTGAGGAGGTCCAGCTGTGAGGACCTTTAAGGCAGAGTATGCAAGCCATGGGGTGTTAATGGCCCATCATTAGGCTGGAAGGGCGTAGCAACTCTAGGAATAGGTGCTTCAGCCAAAAGAGTAAGCACAGGACAGATTAATCATTTCAGCGAAGTGCTGAAAAAAAGGGGAATAGAAGGAGAGAATCTTGTTTTAGTCTGGGCAAAAGGTTTCCTTTTTGAGGGTACCTTTGCAGCCCACAGGGAGTAATCAGATGGCTTTGTGCAGCCATCTTTTATAGTCTTACATGAAGTCATGCGAAACCAGCGCTAGCTTTATCCTGCTTCTCTGCCCTCACACCCCCTTCTGCCCTGCCATGTGCCAGTGAAATGAAGGGCAAGCAATGCCCCTCCCCTCCTCTCTTGCTTTCTTGGTACAGTGCAGCTTTTCAACTCCATTTTTCCCCATACCAGTAAACAATAAGGACATTGTGGTTTTGTATAAACTTAGCTGTCCAGGGCTGGACACCAGATTGGAATGTTCATTCTGCCAATAGCATCCATAAGGTACAGGAACAGAACCTGACGTTATTTCATCCTTTCTAGCAGTCAAAATATGCAGTTTTTATTCTACCATTTATTAACAACTGTGCCTCATCAGCAAAGCAAAGCAAAGTGTTTAGCATTCAAAAGCACAGTGAAAAGCATCGTTTTAATATATACACACAGGTCTACTGGAAAAAGAACAAATATCTTCAATTTTGGCACAGCTTTGAAGTACTTGACTTTGCAACTTTAACACTCTTGCAGTATTTTTCAGTGTAATGTCCTGAAATTTATCTTAAAAACTAGAGGTCTGACCTGAAGTAGTCTATTGGTCCTCATCTGAATCACAACTTTTAGAATCACAACACAGTCCTTTACAATCTGAGCTAGCATAATAAATGGCAGAAATAGAAACTTAGAATCATAGAATCATAGAATGGTTTGGGTTGGAAAGGACCTTTAAAGATCATATAGTCCAACCCCCCAGCAACATCTTTCACTATCAGTTTGCTCAAAGCCCCATCCAACCTGGCCTTGAACACCTCCAGGGATGAGGCACCCACAACTTCTCTGGGCAATGTCTTCCAGTGTCCCATTACCCTCATCGTAAAAAATTTCTTCCTTATGTCCAATCTAAATCGATCAATTTAAAACCATCGCCCCTTGTCCTATCACTACAGACCTTGGTAAAAAGTCCCTCTCCATCATTCTTATAAGCCCCCTTTATATATTGAAGGGGTACAATGCAGTCTCCCTGGAGTTTCCTTTTCTCCAGACTGAACAACACCAACTCTCTCAGCTTTTTTTCATAGGAGAGGTGCTCCAGCCCTCTAACCATTTTTGTGGCCCTCCTCTGGACCCTCTCTAACAGGTCCATGTCTTTCTTGTACATGGAACTCCAGAGCTGGATGCAGTACTCCAGGTGGAGTCCCACAAGAACAGAGCAGAAGGGGAAAGTCCCCTCCCTTTACCTGCTGACCATGTTTCTTTTGATGCAGCCTAGGATATGATTGGCTTTCTGGGCTCCAAGTGCACACTGCCAACTCATGTCAAGTTTTTATCTACTAGTACACCTAAGTCCTTCTCTGCAGGGGTGCTCTCAATTCATTCGTTTCCCAGTCTGTACTGATACCGGGGATTGCCATGACCCGGGTGCCAGACCTTGCACTTGGCCTTGTTGAACTTCATGACGTTCACACGGACCTATTCCTCAAGCCTGTGAAGTTCCTCTGAATGGCATTCCTTTCTTTTAGCGGACTAGCTGTACCACTCCACTTGATGTTGTCTGCAAACTTGCTGAGAGTGCGTTCAGTTCCACTGTCCATGTCATTGATGGAGATATGAAATAGTAATTGTCCCAGTAGAGGTCCTTGAGGGACACCACTTATTACTGGTTTCCACTTGGACACTGAGCCATTAAATAGAACTCTTTGGACATGGCCATCCAGCCAATTCCTTATACGTCTAACAGTCTATCCATCAAACCCGTATCTCACCAATTTAGCAGCAAGAATGTTGTTGTGGACCCACCAAAGGCCTTACAGAGGTCTAAGTAGATGACATCTGTAGCTCTTACCTTGTCCACTGATGCAGTCACTCTACCATAGAAGACTTGTCACCCTCTGTCTGAGCATGACATTGATGAATGTCAAGAGATACAATCTGCTAAGGGTTTCCATACCTACTTAACAGACAACACAGGAATGCAAGGACTAGAGTATCTAAGGCATTTGCTTTTGTGTTCGCAGGCACTTCTCTCCCGATCTCCAGAGCCTTCCCTGCTGAGCACACCTCCATGCTCTCCCTGTGCTGCTCTTCTCTCTACACCTCCAGGATTCTGACTCTACACCCCTAGCCTCCTCCCTTCCTTCTTGTACACCCTTCCTCCTCTCTACCTTCTCCATGATGTTTCAGGAACAAGAGCAAGATTATGCAGAATACAGATAAGCTGTGGATATGGAATCATAGAATCATAGAATCACCTAGTTTGGAGGAGACCTTTAAGATCATCAAGTCCAACCATTAACCTAACACTGACAAAACCACCACTAAACCATGTCCCTCAGCACCACGTCTACCCATCTTTTAAATATCTCCAGGGATGGTGATTCAATCACTTCCCTGGGCAGTCTGTTCCAATATTTGATGACCCTTTGTGTGAAGAAATTTTTTGTAATAGCCAATCTAAACATCCCCTGGTGCAACTTGAGGCCATTTCCTCTTGTCCTGTCACCTGTTACTTGGGAAAAGAGATTGACCCCCACCTCACTACAACCTCTGTTCAGGTAGTTGTAGGGAGCGATAAGGTCTCCCCTCAGCCTCCTCTTCTCCAGACTAAACAATAACAGTTCCCTCAGCCGCTCCTTGTAAGATTTGTTCTCTAGACCCTTCATCAGCTTTGTTGGCCTTCTCTGGACATGCTCCAGCACCTCAATGTCTGTCTTGTAGCGAGGGGCCCAAAAATGAACACAGTATTTGAGGTGGGGCCCCACCAGTGCTGAGTGCAGGGGGACAATCATTTCCTCAGTCCTGCTTGCCACACTGTTCCTGGTACGAGCCAGGATGCTGTTGGTCTTCTTGGCCACCTGGGCACACTGCCAGCTCCTATTCAGCCAACTGTCAACCAACACCCCCAGATCCTTTTCTGCCAGGCAGCTTTCCAGCCACTCTTCCCCAAGCCTGTAGCACTGCCTGGGCTTGTTGTGACCGAAGTGCAGGACCCGGCATTTGGCCTTGTTGAACCTCATACCATTGGCCTCGGCCCACTGGTCCAGCCTGTCCAGATCCTCTGCAGAGCCATCCTACTGTCAAGCAGATCAACACTCCCACCTAACTTGGTGTCACCTGCAAAGTTACTGAAGGTGCACTTGATCCCCTTGCCCAGATCATTGATAAAGATATTAAAGGGAACTGGCCCCAATACTGAGCCCTGGGGAACACCACTTGTGACCAGTCACCAACTGGAATTAACTCCATTCACCACCACTCTTTGGGCCCAGCCATCCAGCCAGCTTTTTACCCAGCGAAGAGTATACTCATCCAAGCTGTAAGCAGCCAGTTTCTCCAGGAGTAAGCTCTGGGAAACAGTGTCAAAGGCTTTACTAAAGTCCAGGTAGACAACATCCACAGCCTTTCCCTCAACCATCAAGAGGGTCACTTTGTCATAGAAGGAGATCAGGTTATTCAAGCAGGACCTGCCTTTCATGAACCCATGCTGACTGGGCCTGATCAACTGGTTGTCCTGCATGTGCCATGTAATGGCACTCAGGATGATCTGTTCCATGATCTTCCCCAGCACTGAGGTCAGACTGACAGGCCTGTAGTTCCCTAGATTCTCCTCCTGGCCCTTCTTGTGGAAGGGTGTCACATTTGCTAACCTCCGGTCAACTGGGACCTCCCCGGCTAGCCAGGACTGCTGATAAATGATTGAAAGTGGCTTGATGAGAACTTCTGCCAGCTCCCTCAGTACCCTCAGGTGGATCCCATCTAGCCCCATAGACTTGTGTATGTCTAAGTGGTGTAGCAGGTCACTCACCATTTCCCCTTGGATTATGGGGGCTCCATTCTGCTCCCTGCCTCTGTCTCCTAGCTCAGGGGACTGGATACTCAGAATGCAACTGGTCTTACTGTTAAAGACTGAGGCAAAGAAGACATTAAGTAACCTCAGCCTTTTCCTCATCCTTTGTCACTATGTTTCCACCCCCATCTACTAAAGGATGGAAATTCTCCTTAGTCCTCCTTTTACTGCTAATGTATTTATAGAAACTTTTTTTATTGTCCTTACTGTCAGAAGCCAGGTTAAGTTCTAGTTGGGCTTTGGCCCTTCTGATTTTTTCCCTACATAGCCTCACAACACCTTTGTAGTCCTCCTAAGTGGCCTGTCCCTTCTTCCAAAGTCCATAAATTTTCCTTTTTTCCCTGAGTTGCAACCATAGCTCTCCGTTCAGCCAAGCCAGTCTTTTTACCTGACAGCTCATTTTTCAGCACATTGGGACAACCTGCTCTTGCGTCTTTAAGACTTCCTTCTTGAAAAATGTCCAGTCTTCCTGGACTCCTTTGCCCTTCAAGACTGCCTCCCAGGGGACTCTGTCAACTAGGCTCCTAAAAAGACCAAAGTCCACCTCGAAGAATTGAAAACTCTATCATTTTGTGGTCACTATGCCCAAGATGGCCTCCAACCCTTACATCCCCCACAAGGCCTTCTTTGTTTACAAACAACAGGTCCAGCAGGGCACCTTCCCTAGTTGGCTTCCTCACCAGCTGCGTCAGGAAGTTATCCTCAACACACTCCAGGAACCTCCTAGACTGTTCCCTCTCTGCTGTATTGTATTCCCAGCAGATGCCTGTTACGTTGAAGTCCCCCACAAGCACAAGGGCTAGCAATTCTGAGAGTTCTCCCAGCTGTTGGAGAAGTGCCTCTTCATCCTGGTTGGGCAGTCTGTAACAGACTCCTGCCATGATGTCTGCCTTGTTGGCCCTCCCCTGAATCTTATCCATAGACACTCAACCCTATTGTCACCATCGTTTAGTTCTAGACATTCATAACACTCCCTAACATACAGGGCCACCCCACTGCCTCTCCTTCCCTGCCTATCCCTTCTGAAGAGTTTATAGCCATCCATTGCAGCACGCCAGTCGTGTGAGTCATCCCACTACATTTCCATGATGGCAACTATGTCATAGTTTCTCTGCTGGACGATGGCTTCCAGCTCCTCCTGTTTGTTGCCCATGCTGCAACAAACAGCATACAATTACAACGGGTAAGGGAGGAAAATGCAGAGATACCTGAAGTGTAACTACCTAACCCAGGATGAGAAGCAGTGCAGGACAGCCCTATGAAGAGGCAAGAATAGCCATATTTGCCCTGTGCAATGCAGATATAGCCAGTCATTTTGAGCTAGCATGGAAACCACTAAAATTTTGCATGGTGTAGACACTTTTCTTCATGCACTGTCCTGGAAACAGCTGCATAAGGAATTGATTTGAATGATTTCCTCAATGAGACTGAAGAGTTTCCAACAGTTTTAATTGTCCATCGGCTCTCTGAGCTGACAAGGTGTCCTGGTTTCAGGTAAAACAGGACCAATTTTGTTCAGTAACTTTACTTTTTAGTGAGGTCTCTTCTAACTGCTGAAATTAACAGCACGTTGTGCAGAAACTGTTCACTCTCAGAGTGATAAGACCCATGTTTATAGTTGATGCCAAGGAATTGTATGAAGAGAGGCTCTTGCTTATACTTATTGCTATAACACCCAAGGGCAGCCAACTTTGTTATTTGCCCTAATGGTGGGTTGGAAGCAGAAAAGCGTAGAGGGGTCACACCTGCGGGGAGGAGCGGACAGGACAGGTGACCCAACACTGACCAACAGGTCATCCATCTGCCCCATGCTTAGTATAAAAGCTGAGGGATCAAAGGGGTCAGCCCTTTTTCTTCAATGGCCGGCGTCTGAGGAGGACTCTGTCTCTGCATCTGCCTTTGATCCTAATCCTGAATCCAGATCTGGAATCCAGTTTCTGTCCATCACTGAGTCCAGTCTGGGACTTCCCTAGTGCCAGCTGGTGATGTGATTGATACAGTTTTGTGTATATTTCATTATTTTCTTTTTATTATTTCATTTTTAATATTTCATTAAAGTAGTTTAGTTCCTTCTAAACTCTTAAGTCTCTCTTTTTTCTCTCTCTCTCCTGCCTCCTTTCGGAAGTGGAGCAGGAGAGAGAGAGCATCTGTCGTTCCACCTGATTGGGCCAATCTGGCCCAAACCATGACACAAGGCATGCCTAAAATATGAAGAATATTCATAAAATGTGTGTGAAAATTTAATGAAACTGTATTGAGGATGTGTAAATTAAGACTATTTTAAGCATTACAAGTTGGCCAAAACTGCACAATTTTTCAAGGGCAAGTAAATGATCCATCCCTAAAACTCAAACAGTTCTCGCACATAACAAGTCCCTGCTCCAAAGTACAAACTCAGAATAATTTTCATGGCAACAAGTGTAAGACAATGTGTAAAACTTATTTTTGAGAATTGAAACTTAAAATGAACAAAACCAGCCCCAGTCAGACAAAGAAATTCCAACACAAGCAGTTTATTTTAGCAAAGTTATAAACAATTTCAAAAAGCATCTTAAAATGGAAAGTGTCAAAATTTTCTTGCATATAATGCCTCTAACATGTCAAAAGATCTTACGCTATCTGTACTTCCAATTTCTGTAGCACATGACTAAGTGACAATAATTTCTTTGACGCTGTACAAAACACAAATCATTTTCCTTCCATGTCTCAAATCACAGTGCAGAATATAACATTGTATTATTTGATATTTATTGCATGTCATTGTTTGTAGTAACTTGGGTACAAATTTGGGTCAAAGAGAATCACTGACTCCAGAAGGATAGTGTTTGTAGATTTTGTGGCAGAAAAGAACAATAGAGGTGAACTTAGAATGAAAAGAAAAAACTGTTAGTTGAATTAGAATGACATTGTACACCTAAGGGACAATACAACAGACGAAAATATGAGAGATAAGAAGGGAAGACAATTTAGGTTGGAGTATTTTAACTTTCTTCTGCACATATCAAGGATTTTATAAAAAAAAAAGCCCAAAACCAAAAAACCAACACCACACCACCCCCCTAACCCCCAAAATTGTGTATTAGCTGATATTAGCACTTTTACATCCAGGAATATTTTCACCACCTTGTATCTGTTCGGAAACATATTTAAAATAGCAGAGGGTCACATCATACACTTTTAAGTCCTGTATTTAATTGCACTGTCCTACTCCCAACCTATGTATTTATCTAAGTCAAAAGTCTCCTCCAGCATATAATTCATCGTGTTATAAAGTTTCTTTTTTAAAAAAAACAACGCAAATTACCCAGAGGAATTTGCATCCAAATCGCCCCACTTGAATCACTTTAAATGAACAGTAACTAAAAAGAACTCATAAAAAATGGGAAATTAACACTGATATTCAGCTTTTAGTAAGGTACTTGTGCCATTTCATTTTGCTATGCATTGAAGTAATCTTCAGGAGCTATAGAATAAATCCTTGGCCATATATTTGTAACAGACTGAAAAGCTTTTTTTGAGAGAGAAATTACATAGCAATTTTCCCTTGGGATATGCTAACTTGCAAATGGATATAGTGTTCTTTTTTAAATAGAGGGGGAAGGGCTGAGAGTTCTTTTGCCACTAATTTTCCCTATAGTTTTGCCTTTATGAACATATGGAACAATTTAATTAAGAAGTAGCATCAGATTATTACAGAATTAATCAATTAATAATTACAAAGGACTCTTTTTATGATATCTGTCAAGCCTTGCAGCTCAGAAAATGTAAAGAAGTAAAATTAGCATCCTAAATAATTATAGATAAGTCACATAAATCAAATAAGCTTCTAGAGTGGTTTTAGTAAATGGTGCCATGTCACACTTAGAAATACTAGTATGAGAAGCTTTACAGCCAAAGTACACCAGCAAAAATATCTGAGCATAGAAGCCTTGAATCATTAAATCAGATTCTAGAGGGTGGATGCTTCTCTGACGATTAGTTTGAAACCTGAAATAATACAAGTTTGCTAACCTGAAGTAAGATTTCATACTTTCCCTTTAGTGTCTTACAGACAGGTGTTACCTTGAATACAGTGAAACTCAGTTGATCTGCATCATATAAACATGTGTTTAGAGCTTAAGCAAATGAGCAATTTTCACCAAAAATGACCAAAAATATGAATAACAGATATACCTCATGTAGAAGACCATTGCAAGGAAAAAAAAACCTAAATTCTATGTCAAAGATCAAGTAGGATTTTTTTTTTTTGAAATTTAGTCACTAAATAATCAGTTTTGAAGGTAGGAATCTACTTCTTAATTCTAGTTTATATCTAAACCAGAAATATTCTCTTTGAAGTACAAAAATGGCTATAATTCATATGCTTTAAACATTTACATGTAGAAGGTAATCAACACCGGCTTGGACATCATATGGTAACCATATTGTCAGTTAATTATTATTTCAGTTGAGAATTTTCAGTTAATGTTCTAGTATGTATTTGAAGGTTTTCAATTCAGAAAACATGACAATATCCAACATTGGCTCTCTATCAAGACAGAGATAGTAATGGGCATTTTGAAAATAAGCTTGAGCAAAACTAGGTCTTAACAACAAAATGTGCATAATCTAGTACTAGCTGTGAAGAAATGAGAAACAAAGGTATATGTCTGCCTCTTAAGCAGTACTTGTCAAGCTATATAATGGATCTACAGTGACAGAAATACTGACAGAAATCTTTTTGAAAGACTGTTTGAAAATCTCACCAGTGACAAGGGAAATGTATAAATTTAAGACAACTAGCAGTGAAAATAATCTTACACACTTCTTTTCATATCAATGCTATTACCAGAACTAATACCATAACTAAACTAAAACATATTCTCAAGGGCTTTGGGAGATAAATAGTAGCTTACTGTCTGTAGCTTGAGAGAGCAAGTAAAACCCTTTCATTTATCTGTTTCTAAAGCCTACTGAGTAAGTAATATTGCAAAAGATGCTGTGGAGATAGTTTTGAAAAATCAGTGTAATGCATTGGGAATGGTTACAGGTTGATATTTATGGAACCTAAAGGCAAAACGCTGGTCCCACTAACATCAGCAGCAAAACGTGTATTCAATTCTAAAGGACTTTCAGCTTTACCTGAAGTGTTCTTCCTCCACAGCATGGCTATAATATGTCCAGTAAAAATGTACATCTCATTCCCGTCTGTATTAAACATGAGACCTCAAAACAGTGCAGGTAGAACTGTACTTCAGAGGAAAAGATAACTGTTTCTCCTTGATTTTCGGTGAACTTGTCAATTAAGGTTAATTCTAATGGCTCTTTATACTGCGTTCAAGTTGTGGGCAACGTTCTCACACAGTAAATGAAACTTCTGATTTCTTCAACTGCTCTCCAGATAATAAAGCATTTTTGTTGCTACAGAGAATTCAGTCAGCAACTCAGAGCTGAAAGACTCATTTTACAGTAATAAAACCCACAAGGTGATTCTTTAAGAAGTTTTAATATCCAGACTTTTAGAAATCTAGGAAACAGCAAACCAACTGCAGGTTTGACACTTGTTGGTGCATGGTCTTTAAGTCATAGATGAGGTCCAAGAGCTCTAAAAAGGCACTATTATATTTCCAATCTAAAAATTATAAAATTTACCTCAAAGTGTTATTTGAAATGTTCTACTAAAACATACTGCTATAACTACAGTACTATGGCCTTTTACTGAATTATGGAACTAATGTATTCCACACGTTCCTGGTATTCTCTTTTTCAAATATTAAAAAAAAAAAAAAAGACATCATACTTTCAGGTTTTTGAGGTAGAGTTAATTTCTGAAGAATTTGCCAAGATGTTCTGCAGATTTTTGCTGGTGCTGCACTTTAGCAGCAGAAGCAAAAAAGATTTTTCAACAGTTTAGTGGAAAATCAATTATAAATTATGTGAGGTACCTCCAAAATTTTCCACAGAAATGGGAACACATCCATTCATTTTCTGTAAAACAAAATGGCAAAGTTCCCTGCAAATTTCTTCCAATTTTTCACCTCGATTTTTAACTAGACTCAATGATATTCTTGTTTCATTTGGGCTTAAGACATCTTTTTACAAGACAGTTTTGTTTGTTTTTCATGTGATGTTTTCCTATTTCACTTAGGTGGTAATTTTACTTAAGTAATGCCCATTAAATCTGTTAACTCCAGTCTTTCTGAAATTGGGTTAACCTTTGCAGTGAATACCACACAGATATTTTGGCTATCTGGACAACACAGCTTGTTTAAATATTTATTCAAAAAGGAAAAAAAAATTAGACTTCATATAGGTTTTTTTGTTTTTTTATCACAGTGTGGTGGAGGCCAGTAAGTTTGAAAGAGGCAGATGAGAACTTTGCATTTCAAATTGCTGGAGAAATAGAAAAATATCTGGAAGCATGGAATACATTTATGTGCCTTGTCTGCCTGAAGAAATTATATTCATTCCAGTAATCTATACATCCTATTAACATCCATAGCTCTTTTTCAAATAAATTGTAATTGTAATTGGAGTCCATACAAGCAAAACAAAAATAATCTGCAAATGTAAATCAATACCTTATACGCACAGCCCTGGTGTTGAAGATACTGAAGTCTCTGGCTCTATTAGCCTAGAAACAGCTCTACTCGTATTGGTGGGGTAATTTTAGAGCAGAAAAAGTTCCACTTGAGAAGGAATCACAGCACCCAGTCACAAGATATAGGGATGTAAACTAGATGTATTCGTAGTATGAATGCAAAGTAGATATATTCTTCATATGGTGGCATTCTAGACATACCTCCATAAGCAACTGTATCTTCAGTTTGATGAGTGTGCCACTATTGCTAGTATGCTTACCATCGGGTTTTTTTGGAAAGACAGAGCAGTCATCCAAAATTACAATAAAAAGAAAAGAAGGAAGCTATCTGAAGATAGGAAAGGATAGCTGATTTTGGAATCAAGTTTCAGAGCAATGAAACGATAACTCAACTGATTACTTCCTGCTTAAAACTATGTTTCTATTTTGATCATTGACCAAAAAAAAAAAAAAAGAAAAAAGTGATTATTAAAACCTCTGCTCTTTTCACACAGAAATGTAAGAGCATTTAAAACACAAAACATGAGCAAGTTAGAGGCCTTTCTCCTCCTCTGTCTACCACACACAGTTTCAGGCTTTGTATGTCATAGACACGAAATAAACAAAAATCCACATAGTTCATACGCCAAATGACTTCATATTTTGAAAATGAAACATTTGTATTGACAGATTATTAGCTTCCAGTGTCATCAAAGAGAAGGAATTGCCATGGTGCTTTACAAAATTGATTTTCAAAAGCAATTCTCCAAATCATAGGAAAGTACATCTGCGTACTAGGCCATGAACACAGCATAATCTTCACAGGGGGTAGCCTACTCTTACAGTTCCAAGTCTTCATGGACTGAAGAGAATATGAACCGTCACATTCAGCCCATTCCCTCTACTTGCAAAAGTTAACAGTATCCTCTGACTGAGGTTTTATTTACTACATCCGTTCTTTGTCTAGTGTAAACACTAACATTTTCATTACCATCTTCAAAGCTCGTTGTTGTTTGAATACTCACACTTTGGATGACTTCTTGTCAGTTGTGTTCCTCCAACATATGTATCTTAATTTTGTTCTGAAGAGAACAAAAGTCATGGATCTACCTTTCTTCAGAAAAAAAAGGAAAGAAAAAGTTCTTACTAACTCCAGACAGAATGAAAACAATGTTTTTGCCCAGATGTCTCAAAGTGATGCTATGCCTAAAAGTCCCTCCTCCAGTTTATCTTTCATACTGCAACTTTTCTTTTCTTCCATGTTGCTAAATCCTTGATCAAGGCCCTCATCATCTCATATAGGGATTCACTTTCTCCAAGTATGGCCTGTAAAAATTTATCTAATCCAAACTACTTGTTTTTGCTGTCTCTATATAGTTAAGGTACACAGACAGCCATGTTCAGAGACAGATTCATCCCAGGCCAGAATGGAGGTCTCAGATGGCAATGACACATGCAGAGCCTGGATGTCAAGATCTGGAATAAAGCCCAACCCAAAGGTTATGCCTGGGTTCTGGGACTGAGTAAACAGATTAGCATCATTCATACTGATTAGAAAGAACGTGAAAGGAATTAACAGGGAAAATACTAAGAGTCTTCACTTATCCATATTAGATTTGAGGTAACATCTGGAAATTGGTAGAAAGATCTTAAAGAGACAGTAATTAAAGTCAGCAAAGTGAAACACGTTTTAAATATCTAGCTGGAGTGTGACCTTAATGCTTTGGCACTATGTTTCAAATTCAATATTTATTTTCATATTAAAAATATTTGGGGATATTATCATAATTATCATCACCATCCAAAGAACAACTACTACAAATTGCCTCTTTCTTCTAGTTCCTTTCTATTAATGTTCAATGCACAGCCATTTTTGAGACCTGGAAAATAAGTTCATGTGGCTTTCAGGAAAAAATGTTTTGGTTCTCTGCTAGGCAACAATATATATAGTTTCTTTTAATGTTTTTATTTAATCACTGTAACTGGCGCGTCTCCTGTGTCCTACCACTGAAACTGTGTCATTAATCTGGAAAAGGTCAACCACAAAATAAAATTTTAAATTGAGTTAAGCACAGTTCAGTTATGTTATTCTATAAAAACTGTGAGACACAGTCAGCACACTGAAGATCCATCTAACCTTTCTTTTATCTTTCCTCTTCACAAAATCCTCATGGATTGGTGTGTTCCAGAGTGTGTCTGTTACAAATTATGAGTTTAATGCTCCTCTAATCCATTGTGTCTCTTTCAGTGGTCTTAAAACATTGAAATGACACATGTTTTTTTGGTAAGGAGCACTTTGTTTTCCCTCCATCCAGAAGGAGATTGAGGCTGTGGGTCTTTGCGATGATCTTCAAGGAGGAACTTCTATTCATGTTCTCACTGGGACAATGTCAGGACTAATAAGAGCAGAATCATCTGTAACAGTGCTAGTTATCATCTACTTAGAACAATAAAAGCTTCAGAGAAAACAACTCATAGAACAATAAAGAACTTCTATGCAGATCTAGTTTATCAGGCAGGCAATCATTTTCTACATGAGGAACCCATATGGAAGTATTGGAGAGCACAATTAAATTCTTTCAGGACTTTTCATCTGTGTCATCTTCTAATACAGACCCTTGTCCTATTCTGGAGTTATGATGTCAACTTTCCATCCATAAGGGTTGGTACAGATAGTTTTAAGATCATGATCTGCCAGACATCTTTAATCTAATCAAATCAGTATGGGTTATTTCTCAGAGAAAAAAGGCTGTGATTCACCCTTGGCAACTGAGGTTAATCACCCTGACAGCCTCCCTGAGTCCATGAACTTTCCCCTTTCCCCAGTAACCTTAGTACCAGCAGAAAATGTTCCTTTACCACCTTTTTTAAGCAGGAAGATAGTTCCTGGAAATCTCTTAGAGATATTTGATATGCTTTACAGCATTAATATGATGCTCTGCACATGCCATGCTTCCAAAGTATTCTAAAGTATGGTTTTTTGGTTTTATTATTCCATATGCCAAGCTCTATGAACTACAAGACAATGTCCATTTCAGCATCTTGAAGTGGGAGAAGAGCTAGCCTTCCATTTATGTGACACTGATGATTGTTGCTCATTTATCCAGTTTACAAAATAGTATTTGCAGTCAGGCTTAAAAGAGACAGATTCTAGCGCATCCCCAAATTAGACACTCGGCACAATGCCCATCACCGCAAATGATATCCTATCAATGTTTGCATGAAATAGAAACCAAGTCTAATGGTATTCTTCTGGCAAAACAAATAGGCAGACATGCTTCCAAGTATTGCTTCTCCACTACTTACAGTTTCTTTTAAATCTTCCATTGGTTAGTTAACAGACCCAAGCTGAAGACCGTTTTGTTCTGAACTAGGTATCAAAATCAGAAGTGGTTCCCAAGCTAGATCCATTTCCTGTTCCTACTGCCTCTTCTCCCAGGTATTATACTATTGACACTTGGTTCATCAAGAAGCTCCTTTCTCTTCCTCTGTTCCTGTCATCTCAGACTTGTTACCCAAAGGCTACTATTTCCTCCATGTGAGTAAAGGCCCAATCCTCACCCTCACATCCTCATCTCTTCTGGCAGCACTCAATATTGTTTTGACAGCAACGATACTAAAATTTGGTTCATAAATTTCATTTTGTGAATGATTCAGCTGTTTATATCCTGGATAACCAAAAAAAGGAATGATGGGGAGAGGAAGAATACTAGGTGAATCCTATAATAAGGCTTAAAATCATCACAGTCACAACAGAAACACTAATTGTCTTTAATCAGCTTCCAAGAAGCATTATAGAACACTTCTAGCAATCAAGCATACTTCTATTCCTAGATACAAGAACTGCTATCCCAACATACTCTGATACAATGTGAAATAAGCCTTCTCCATAAAATATTTAACAAATCTACAAAACTAGAATAGCATATACTGGGCTACCCCAGTAAATCCATGAAATGTAGGATTTAGTCATTAGATTTCGTTGCTTCTTGACTTCCCAAACAGATTATCCAAACAATGCAGCCTACTGCACATCAGAAAAAATAACCACATCCTAAAACTGAGATGGAAAAATATGTAAGGTTGTTATTCTAATAAGAATTTCATCAAATTTTTTTATTAATTTGCAAAAATATATTATCTCCATCACCATTGAGATGAACAGGTTTCAGTTCTCATTGAAACTCCTGAAAGGTCTATGTGGATAAAGAAAGAATTACTGTGGTTACATGTACCTGCATAGTCTAAAATACTGCCTATATGACTTAACTCAAGAAGGATAAATGTATATTATATGTAAAAACCTCTCCCGTACAAGCTAGATGATACTGAAAAAAATCTTGCTCTGGATAGATATATTCTCGAAGGCAACTTTTGCTTACTTTACTCATCTCAAAGCAAGAAAAGTGATAAAAGTTCCAGTAATCTATATAATGATGCTTGTATAAATCAGGCTGGATTTGCCCCTGAAGTTAAAATGAAATAATTCCCAGATGGACAAAGAAAAATAATTTACCATAGAACATATCCATCAATCAATAGTGAAAAATCTCCTTAGTTTCCAAAGTCTACCTTAGAAGCTATGGATATGACTTGGTTTCTCCTCATAACGCTAGATATTTCTGTAAAACTCAGTAAGAACTGTGAATTTCCTAAAAATACTTATATAACGTAAAAGAAAGAGTTGAGGAAAAAGTAAAATCCCTGTGAGCTGAAACTTAATAGATTGCAGTTGGTTGCTCCAAACTTTTTGTGGTTAAAAGCATTTTAAAAGCACAGTGTTATTACACTATGAGTAAGTCAGGTTTTCTTTCTTTTTTTATTTTTCCTCTCCAGTGTAATTTTTTACCAGGAATTGTCACCTTGAGCAAATCTTACATTAAGCCAAATGCCAGATGTTAATTTCCCTAAATTGTTTTTGTGTGACTGCCTTTCCTGACACATCATGGAAGTCATAAGCCCAGTTTCAGGGGTACGGAGCACCCAAAGCTCCAGTTAAATCAGTGATGGCTGTGGATACTGGGCGGCCTTTAAAAACAAGTTATAAGGCAATGCTGCTGACATAGAGAAAGTAGCCCTGGAAGCTCCTAGCACAGAGAACACCCATTGACTCATCTGGTATTTCCATACATGAAAGCTTGGAAAACTGCTTTCTGTTTTCAAATCTTTGGAGGCTCTGGGACTTCATTCAGTCTTATTATGGATTTTCTTAGTTTCCCTCTCACAAACACACTTACGTGTTTTAAAGTAAATTAAAACTAACCTCTGTGTTTGTGTGCATTTCTATGTGGTTGTATGTGTCTACATACATACACACATTCCTCCGTATTGTATTTTGAGGTAGCAAACGTAAACTCCTTTTGCTACTTAGAGTCCAGCCCAAAAGAATGGAAACAAGATGCATGTATATATTTTAATACCTTTGGCAATAATAAAGAGATGATCTGTCTCCTGGAGAAGCAGCAAGACAACCACCTTACTACTGTTCACCTGCCACAGTATCACCATGGTCATTTTGGTGAGGTCTTCCAACTTTGAGAATCTGGGCAGATATCCCCTTTACTGGGATGTCACCTTATTTTTGGCAAATTCACAGTCATGTGAACTTTTGCGGTTCTCAGCAAAACCATATGGATCAAACACTTCAGTTTAATGTAGCTTGCACCAATGCTACTAGGAAACTATTTTCTCCATCTGGGATTGCTAAAGCCCCATGCACACTTCTGTTAGCCACCAAAGAGGAAGAAAGCTGGATGAAATGGGTCTGGTAACATGTGGTTCGCTATGACAGCTTTATATGCGTTTGGAATTCCCCCATATTAAATGAAACAACTTCTTCGCCTTGTCAGAAAAGTACAAGGAAGTCATAAAAGGGGTAAGCACGTGGACCTCAGAATAGGTGAGAAAAACTGGTGTCCAATCAGATGACAAAAAATTAATGCTTAGTCTGCCAAATGCCTACTATCATATTGCACGACTCTGAATTTCAAGAGCAAAAAGGCATTGTTTCTCCATCTTAGTACAGATGTTCTGCAAAGTGAGAGCTATATAAAACAACAAAGAAAGAGGATTTTTATACTTGTTTATTTTAATGGAGAAAAAATATTAAGACAGCTGCAAGAAGGAAGCTTTCTTAAGTACTCCTTAATTAGACAGTATTGAGCTGAGACCCAAATCTGTGTAAAAGGGGTTTCTCTTGCAATCCCTTTTAGCCAGTGGCTGGCACAGGGTTAAGATCTTCCAGATCTTTTGAGAACAGTCCTGAAAATTGCAGCCCCTAAAATCCTTGTCTCCATCTCCTTTGAAATGCTGATTTACACCTTTATGAAAAGATAAGGAACCAAGTAATTTGCCAACAAGAGTTGCCTTTCCAAAAATAAGTCAACATTTATTGACTTTCTGGATATACAACAAAAGCTTTTGAGTTACAAAAGTCACTTCAGCAAAGTTTTTGGTCAGACAGAGAGCAGATTAGCTGTTCAAGATTTTTTCTGATCTCTCTGTCTCTGGAATACTTCCTTTTATCCAGCTTCTTTCTGTGGCTATATGCATGTTGTATGAATGAATGCTTTATGAATGTGAATGTTACAGTTCATTCAGTGGTAAAGTAGAATTACAACGTTTCCTGTCCACTCCCCCCTCATTCTTATCTCAACTGTTTATGGTGCTGCACTGTACACAGATCACTGAAACAAACAAAAAAAGACCACCCGTATACCTATATCAGCACAACGGAGGGTGAAGTCCCATACTTTTCTAGTCCAACTCATGTGCAAGTTGGTATGGAAAAAAAGGGTCCATCTGCAGCCAGATCAGTTCACTGAGCTGACTTACTGAACGAACGGTCTTTCCCTAATGCCTGTAAAGGGGAGGTGGCAGGACAGGAACATACAGTCAGAAGGCTGGGAACGGAGAGATTGCTGTTTCAACAACAGCCCTCACTCATGTTCCATTGAAGAGACTTCAAAATCACTCCTTGAGAGGAAAACAGTGCACGGCATAGTGGTGGGGTGAAGCTTAGTCTTGGAACTTCCTGGTCTCTGCTTGTATAGGGACACAAGTAGTACCCATGGACTCTTCAAGATCTTCTCTCTCTTCTCCAATTGTTCTTCCCCTGTTCCCCTCACTCATTTTCTCCCACAGATGTCTCCACTCCTTTGGTTCTCACAAAACTGTGTTCGATCCATATAGGAGAAGATCCAGCATCTTCCTCCTCAAGGAAGAAGCGTATGGGTTTGGTACATATATTTTGTTCTTCAGGCAGTCAATCCTACATAGGATTGGTGTGGCAAGAAGAGGAATTTTTTTTTCCAAATTAAAAAAATCATGTACATATGCTGGAGTAAGACCATTCTGCTGGAAGTGATTTGACTTCCAGCAATAGAGTTCAGGTCTGTGACCTGAGCAGTCATCAGGAGGCAGGACTTCAACACAGGATTTATGTCAACATTCACAGGTAAACATGAACTTATTTTGCTATGTGATGTAGTGTTACTCAAGACAACTAAGGCCTATGATTTTAATATGAAGACATATTAGACAGTACTTATAGGTAGAGATAGGCAGACTTCCGTCAATGTGAATGCAGTCTGTAGCATTAAAATGTTCAAACATAGAATAGAGCAACTATGAAATCAACAAAGGAAAACCAAATTAAAAGACAAGAAAATAATTTCTAGCATAAGAAAACACCCCTTTTGTCACTAAACCCAGGTCTTTTCATATGAATAAAAAAGAAAGGAGAAAAAGTACAAAGAGATTTTTGTTCATTTGTTCACCTTTAACATTCAAGAGGACAAAGAGCCTGCAAGTTGCATGTGGTATTAACATAAGAGGTATCTTTCTAATTAATATGGAACACTGAACTTTTATTAGAAAATAAGAGCAACGAGCGCAGAATGGTGACTTTCTGTTTAAAATATTTGGAAGACAGGCTCACACTATGACCTGCTTCCAGTTTCCAGTGGTATTAGGGATGAAGCCAGTATAAATCCAGTTGTCACAAAAGAACAAGTTATAGTATATATTAAACCACAAAAAAATACTTTCAAATAACATTAAGGGTATGACTTAAGCCCACAAAAGCTAGGAAATTCAGAGTTAGGGCTGCAACTCTGTCCTTACCTCACCCCATTTTGTTTAGGTATTATAGCAGATATGAAGCTACATGAAACACGATGGTTTTGGTTTACAAGGGTTAGCACAAAATTTGGCATTCATCTGTGCTTTGTAGGGTTTGTCAGTTAAGCTAGAGCTGACAAAGCCTTCCATGGAGTGGAAGATTATATGACGAATAAACCAGATCTCTGCATTAAATGTTAATAATAGAATGCATGCTACCCTTTACCTGATTAACTTTGTGATCCATGTTCCTGGACTTCAGATAGTTAATTTCTTTTGGAGACATTTGCTGGGAGTCATATGATTAGTAGGCTAAACTGTGTCATGGATACAGGTCTGGGCTGTGTGAGCATGTGACCACAGCGACTGACACTTGACTACGATGAAGACAGCAGCCAATACACAAATGCAGCAAAATGGGTTGATAACTAGCAATGAATATCTAATGGAGAATATGTGATCATTTGGTGAAAGTGATGAGATTCAACAAAAAGGACACTTAAGAAGTAATAACAGGTTAAAAGATGAGCTCAAGAAGCAACTAAAAGCAGAAAGTTAGCTACAGAAGAGAGTTGAAGGAGATTTTTCTTTGATACCCAAGAAGAGTATGATTTGCATCAGTTTGAGTTGAAGTTGTGAGGAAAGAGAAACAGAGAAACATATGCATGTTTTATTTAGCTCTACCTATGTCTTATGCTTGCTACAGTGAAGACTGACTAGTTTCTGGAACACTCAAAGCTTTTGTATGTTTGCTATCATGAGTTGAAAAATATTCAGGATTTCCACTTAGGTTTGACCAGCCTTTGAATCATAATAGCAAACATTTTGAGTAATTCCTGCATCCCTGCAAATTCTCCGTTAGTTTGTCTATATCAGATGTGTTACATTCTGAGGTGTATTTACAGAAACAAACATACCTTTTTGCTGACATAAGGGCATCTATACAAGGGTTTTCGTAAGTATTGCTAAGTCAGGTGACTTGTAATTTTTCCACACTCCCAGTGATGTAACAAAAAAAAAAATTACACAGGGCCTTGCCTTCATGTTCTACATTATTTTTAAGGAAGTCAATAACAGCTGTCTTAGGTCCACTAGATACCCTGGTTCTGTCAGCCCCTCCACTGGATTTCACAGGAGCATATTAGTGACTTAATTGTAGCAGAATCATGTGGTGACTGATCCCCAAAGTTCATTCAGGTATTTATTCATGCTTTCCAGAAATCCAGACCATGAGTTACTTTAAGGTTTCCCAAACATTTCAGAGAGCTGGAATGGGTCTTGAATTTGCAATGAATTTCACAACTTGCAGTTTTAAGTAATTCTGTGTTTCTTGATGTGACCTTCGTTGCTTTTCATAAAATACAGTAACCTGCGATTCTGTGCTTCTTTCCAATGGCTATGCACGAGGATCTAAATAATAGCTCCATACTTCATGGGTTGAAATTTGTATTTTGATTTCAAGACATAGCAATGAGATTTAATAAACTAACTGATATACATGGGATCCACTTTTTTAAATCCCCCAGTGTTACTCTGAAATTGTAGTGATTACCATCAGCTCAAAGTACATTTCTAAGGTTTGATTTCCTTACTCCTTAAAAAAACTGAATTCTTGTAAACATACTGCTGTCTATTTCTAAAAATAACATAAATGAACTGACAGCTTTATTTTAGCTGTCCTTCTGTTATCCATGCTCAGAATGAACATGACGAAAGTACAATGTTGTCATTCTCCCACTCATGTTTAGAGATAAAGTGTGGAACCTACTCTTCCTATGAAGTCCAGTCTCAAGTGGGTTTCAGATACAGGCTGAACAATTGCCAAAGAAAAGTTTTTTCCTTTTCATTTAAGCCTACAGCTTAAAAGCATCAGATCAAAAGCAAAAATCAGGTGAAACAGGCAGGCTTTACACAGTTCCTCTCCAAAAAATAAATTGCCCCTTATTTGCCGGAAATCCAGCTTATTTCACCAAAAGATTTTCAGTCTTTGTTAAATTCTGTGTAAGACTTGGGGTTAATTTACCAAAAGTTTCATACTACTAAACAGATACCACAAGACAGATACTTTTTAACAGCAATCTACATTACAGGCATATAGACAATCAAGTTACCATACACCAGTTGAAATTCTGTGATATTTTATGTTTATCTTCTTAGCCTCCTTCATAAGTGAGGCAACATAACCTTTTTCCTTGAGACTTAAGCTAGGGGGTTTTTTTAATATATGATTGACTGGCTGAGAGGATAACACAATTTCAGCTACCAAGACTGAACAAAGCTTCTATAATTCAACCATGTGCCCTAACATTCGAGTTGGATGACCTCGTATTTGCTTTGAGCAGAAAACATCCTCCCATGTTGTAACTGTTGCTCTGCTGATGCTGATTTCTTGTTAAACTAATGTTACTTTGTTGTGAGTCCTCAGTCTGACCATGGGGAACCCAATTTGCATAAGGCAGTGTTTTGAGAAAATTGCAATCACAAACGTTATTGAAAACCAGACCTTGTTTAATTCCCTATGGAGTCATTTTCGCATTCAGTAAGCTTAATTTCAATGAGATACATCCAGTCTGCCACTTACTTTCTGAATATGAAAATATTTTAACTTTTATCTTCAATCAGTAACTCACCAGAAGAAAATGAACAGGAATTAACTTACAGTAGTGTATTCTGAAACATTAAAAAGCGTAGTCATTTAACTCGGGACAATGTTCACACCTGCTGCCTGAAACAATGTTAAATTCAGAATTCATTACAAGCCCTAAGTACAACTGATGTTCCTTGAAAGGGCTGCAAATATCCTGAACAAGCCATGACCCAGTTTTCAGTACAGTTGCGCCAAACTATTTTTGTGTTTAAATAAAAATAAGAAAAATGCACATTTTTGCATAGTTTCAACACAAAATTGAGGGGGGCAGAAGGGGAAGAGCTGCGGGCTGAGATGAGTTTCACTTTACAGTTTTGGAACAACAAAAACTCAAAGTAAAATGAACATGTTGAGTGCATAGAACCACAGGAACCAAAACCAAAGAAAAGGTTGGAATGGAATGTTATTACAGCTTTTATATCTATCAGGGTAGCTAGGTACTATCTGGCCCCTATCGCAATAGTATTTGAATAATGCATTTTCTAGCAATTTTTACATGTGATTCTCACCAGTGAGGCCATTACTGGAATAGTGTGTGTAATTCTGATGCCCACACTTAAAAAAAGATGTTAAAAAATTGTGTAGGGCTCAGGGAAGCAAAATGAGAATGAATCATGCTGTAGAAAATTACAATGACAGGACAGAAAATCTCAGTGTAGTTAATTTATCCAAGAGAAGCTAAATGGTGACCTGATAATAGTTTAGTACTGACTACGTAAGAAGACTTTTGATAGTGGTTTTGTTGATTTTTTAATTAAAAAAGGTAAATATAAAGAACTAATGGCTAGAAATTGAAGCTTGACAAATTGAGAATAAAAATAAGGTGCATATTTTGGATTACAATATAATAACAAATAACTTACAAGTGTTATGGTGAAATTATTCACCACTTTAAGTCACTGAATGAAAAAGAAATGTCTTAAACCATTTTTCCAAAATCCATCAAATGGGGTTTAAGACTAAGGTTATTAAGATAAGATTTAGAATAAGGCTGTGATAGCCTCAGTCACAACGCAATGAAAAACAGAATGGAAAAATTCCCATAAATGTCAGTATATGAGACCAACAGATGACAATGCAGGTTGAAATT
Source organism: Burhinus oedicnemus (assembly GCA_008921705.1). NCBI lineage: Eukaryota > Metazoa > Chordata > Aves > Charadriiformes > Burhinidae > Burhinus > Burhinus oedicnemus. The sequence continues at coordinate 822,493 of VFFE01007103.1, read as the reverse complement.
TTCCATTTCTCTGAAATTTCTAATGATCTTTTTTCATTCTTGTCTGAATTCCACGAAAGTTAATACAATTTTTCCTACTGACTTGAAAAGACATACTGTAAATTAAATATGAGGACTTCTGAAAATCTTACCCTTACTGTCACAAAAGCTGACATTTTACAAGGAGCTGGCTGTTTTTCTCCCTTACATTCTTTTAATAATAAGTTCCTTAAGCAACAAAAATGCTAATAATAGTTCTCCCATAAGGTACTTTTGCTTTGAGAAGAGTAACAACACATCCAGCCAGATTAGAAGTCTTAGAAAATAGTCTTTAAAGCCGTATTTCTTACAGCGCTATTCCTTTCTTCCAGAAGTATTCCAGAGCATATTGTTTACTCACTGGCATAAACACAAGTGGAGGGAGAAACCCCTGCTTTATCCATCAGTGAAATGCAACCATCCTCGAGTATAGCACAACAAAATTTCCCAGCGGTTTGCTCATCCGAAATTACAGAGAATTTGAGGCAGTTAGCTGGATTAGCAAAAGCAATCATCTTGCAAGAATATGCAAGTCATTTCCAAGTAGATTTTGTTTTTACTGAAAAACAGTCAAGAATTTTACTCTTGCTCTCCCAGCATGCAGCAGTACTAACTCAAAACCAAACCCTCAGCTACTATAAAAGAGGTACTCTGCATCACCAGCAGTTGAAAACATTAAATCAAGCTTAAGCTAGGACATAAAAGCTCTTTTAGAAGAGGGCTGTTTATGACCCATTTTTAGACTCAGGTGCTCAGGATTAAGATGGCATTCCCTGTGTATCTTGCAATGAGACTAACTAAGATACTAGAGGTTAACATGGGACAATGATTCAAGTTATGCAGTCAAATGAACAAAAGTTCCTCTCAAATTAGTGGGAGTTCTGCTCAGTTGAAGGACTCAGAATTTGGCCCAGTAATAGAAGGCCGTACTCTAATTAAGTTATTCATTTTTAGCCCTAAGCATTCCTCTTCCTCAGTAGAGTGTGCCAAGAAAACTAAAAAAACGAGCAGCACAGAAGTAGTATTAAACTTTAACAATGCTTTGCACTGTCACAGGGAGGAATCTCAGAGCTCTTCAGAAACAATGGCATGATCTGCAATTGGAGCCAGGGAATTCACAGTATATGAAACTTACAGATGTGCTTTTCATTGGGACCATCCCCTGTTCTCATATGCTGAAGTTGTTCTCATGCCTCATGCTCTTATGCATAGTGCTTAACCTAACCACTTAAATCTCACCGTAGTTACTGTTAGTTGCATGCCAAAGGTTATAAATACCCTGCTGGAAAGTTAGTTGTTTATTTTTTACATATTACTCAATTGCAGTTAATATATTTCTACTTTTTGTACTTCAAACATAATTTAATTGAACTGTATGTTAATATTACTGCTTTGGCCTCAGTTCAAAAAATACTTAAAATTTGTCTAATTTTTACTATGTAGATAGATCTCTGATTCAGTTGGTCCAGAAAACATAACACCAAACAAAGCACGACAATACTACTGTACGCAGTTAGATGTCAGATTTAGTTTAAAAACAAACAAAAATACTTACAAAGCTTTTAGAAAACATTACTTATATTTTGCAAGTATTTTTTTTTCTAAAGTTTTGGGTTGTTTGAAAAATATTTTCTACCTGTTTAAATCCTTTCAAGTTATTTGCATGTAGCAGTACAACAGCATGCTTGACTGACTTACATGTTCTTACTAGTTTGTTTTTTCCTCCTCTTGGAATGTGGCGAGAGGTTACTGAATTCATTCTTTCAGGCATATCTGGTTTTGACTTTTTACATGGGCATGTACAACCTTTAAATTCAGGGAAAAATGCTGATCTTGAGTAGGAACAGTGTGAACTCCCACCTGAGATCTCCATCTCATGGAGAGTGTAGCATGGATGATGATCCTTTAGGGATGAACATAATGGCAATTCTCACTTTTGAGTGTATGAAATTGGCAACATCCATCAAGTTGCGTTATTTTGATACCCATATGAGTCATGAGTAGGGCTGATATATCTTGTTGCATGGCATAGACCACTATCATTTAGAAGAGGAAGGGAGCTGGTAGTTGATTGTTCTTACTGATTGTTCTTGCCTTCAGTCCTGTTTATTCCCAGCTGCACCATGAATTTGCTAACCAATTCCAGTCTCTCTCTGACCAAATCTCCTTGCCTAACCAGTCCTTGAGTTTACTGGGTTAGATGGGTAGGCTTTTTGATTGGCTTCATCTCATATGACAGTGTACGTGTTGTCATGTGACTACTCATCTGCAAAGGATTATTTATGTACTCAATAGAGCAAAGCAAGGTGAGCATTTCTAGAGCAGGATTAATCCTTCTAAAGACAGATTATTGAAACAGGTCCCAATCTAGAAGTGCCAATAACATTTCATTGATGATTAAAGGGAGCCTAGGTGGTCAGCTCAGTTTTCGATGTTTACATTACAGACAACTAAAGTAAAATTAATTCCATCCTTCATGGACAATTATATGTGCAAATCGGGTGGTCTGTAATTCAATAAAGGAAGTACAGCCATACAACAAAATCCCTATGACTATCCCTAATAATATTCAAGTAGCAGATAAGGTTCACTAGTGGCATATTCAAAAGTTATTGATGTTTACCAGTCATGTCTCATCAACTATACTAATGGACTGTTGACTGAATTCAAAGTCAATAGAAAGTTGAGGAGAACATGACTGCTAGTAATTACCAGTTTAAGATAACTTCGGGTGCTGACTACATAAGCTAGCATTCCTTGTCCTTGCTATAGGCAAGCAGTCTTACTCCCACTCTTGTGCTAGCATCTGCCTGGCTACAGCGTCAGCAAACTAATTCAGTCGAAAAGTTAGTAGTTTTTATCTGGATGAGTTCTCTAAAAGTCAAGGAGCAGGAATATGCCACCATTGTCTGGGGATAGGTGAGGTCACCACTTCTGGCGGAGGCATCTACTTAGATCATCTTCAAGTGATTGTGAAAGCACAACCTCAGCTACATGCAGAGAGCTAATTCTCATTATCTTCTGCATTGCCACAGCGTGTAACCACTCATTTTCAGATTCCTGCTAAAATGCAATGTAAAACTCAACACTGAGTGTCATTTGTTAGTGTCTGAGAAGTCATCTGACAACTGGGGAAGGACAAAAGGAGCACTGAAGAGGTAAAAACCTTGGTGTTCAAGAGTAAACAGAATCAGAGCAGTGGAAAGCTTCATTTTTAAGTGGGAAGAAGTGAAGAAAAACTGCTGCCAGAACAACTCATAACATCCTGAAATTTTTGTTCAAAACAGGAAGAAAACAGACATCCAACTAAAGATCACCTTTTTGGCAAATTTTATATCCCTACTCTAAAACACAAGGGTTCAAATCTTCTCACTAAAATAGTTGCAATTTTTTTCTTGGTTTCTTAAAAATAACTGGACTATTCAGAGTAAAATTTGTTCCAAAAAATCCTGTCTGAGGTAGATACATATCACTGAAAAGTTACCTTAAATAGTTAATGTTTAGCTACTGAAAACAAAATTTTATAATGAGACACATCTGAAAACTTTAATACTAGGGAGTCTTTCCAGTCCAAATAATAATACTTTTATTGTAGAAATCTGTGTATGAAAATTCTAGTGTTGAAATAAAAACCGAGCAGTGCAGTAAATATTGACTTTTAAAGTGTTCTTTCTATAGATGCTACACGAGCATCTACAGAAATACGTACACTGAGTGCTATGCAATAATAATAACAATAATAAGCACATCACATGTAATACTCATCCTTGCAAATATATATGAGATACAGAACAACTGATATTCACAAATAACTGTGGACTAGGCGTATAGATGTATTATGGTACAACTGCTTACAAACAAATGAAGCTACACCTCAGAAATTACTTCTAACTTTAGCTCTCATGTTCAATAAATAAATACTAATAATTATTAATTTATATCACAGTGCTGTTTAGAGTGTCCAGTAAGGCACTGTATGGACATATTGAAAACACAGCCCCTGCTTTCAAGATCTTACAGGATTAAGTCTGACCTATTTATCATAAAGATGTTGTTCCAGATATTCATAAGGATTTGCTTGAAGTAGTGTTTTGATTGCATGTTTCTCAAGAACACATATCACTTCAAGATCTTCTAGGTAATATACTGGTAAAAGGAAATTTACCACACACACCCCTCTAAGCCTGATGAGGGCCCAAGGGCTAATCAAAACCACTACAGGCATTTTAGCAACGAATCTGAATTAATCAAATCATCCCTGCTGGTTTTTGTTAATGTTTGGACAATCTAGCTTTTCTGCAGTATGCTCTTGCCGTTTGAGTAGAGGACAGGGAGCCAGAAACTCCTTGAGTTTTAATCCTGGCTCTGACACTGATTCTCTCTGCGGCTTTGGGCAAGGAGTCATTGTTCTATAGTAAAATGCTTGTATTGGCAAGATGATGAACTACTGTAGATGATCTAATAAAATTTTTCCATCTTTAATTCTATGATTCTGTAACGCTAACAGCCTAAGTTTCAGCCTCTCATCTGAAGAGAGGAGATAAGCACTTAGTTTGCCGGCATGCAAAGAAGGATTAAAGTTATAGGACATAGGACTTCACAGGGCTGAAGCTGCAATGCATAATTACCATCTTGTTTAGTATGTTGTTAATCAACAACACCTATAGGGACTGCATAACACAAGGCCAGATTGAATAGCCTCCTTTCCTCTCTACTAATCATTGTCCTCACTGGAGTTTGTTGGAAAATTCTGCCTGCAGCGATGTGGGGACCCTTCTGTTGTGTTTAGGCCCTGTTTCACTAGAATGTTTCAGAAGAGTAAAGCAACCACCAAACTAGCCAATGGTGGGTTTTTTTTTTCTTCTGGGAAAGGTAAGGGAAGAGGGTGAGCTCAATAGGGCAAAGTTCCTAGAGTGGTGCTTATGCCAATGCATACAATGACACAGTCGTTGTACGAATGCCTACATTCCCCAGCTGTTACAATGAGCTCAGTTACACTCACTAGTTGCTGACTGAAGATGGAGATTCTTATGGGCGACTCTAACTTGACCTAGGGAATGGACCGAAGAATAATAGCTCCAAGTTTAGGATTACCCCCCAAAAGTCCAATAATAACAATATGCATCTGAAAAATTATATTAAAATTCCTAGGTCTAGAAAGACAGAAGACATGCAGTGAAATGAATGCTCCCACAAATATAATTAGCTTCATGTTAGCTTAGCTGCTTCATTAGCTGCCCAAAGAATGCCAGAAACAGTAAACATTGTAGTCTACTGCTATGGACCCCATTCTGTCCTTTCAATGTATGTGCAAAAGAGTCAAAGGTGGGACTGCTGTTGATAATACGTAATAAATCTTGCTTATCAGCTATACAGCACTAGATGTGTCACATGGAAGGAGACAGCAGAAAAAAGTAACCAGAATATGTTTCAGTGAAGGACAGTTACAAGCAGATCTACCTAAGGACTTTCTCATTGTCCAGCCACAGTGAAAACTGGCTTTCTCACACCAGGCAGCACACAGAGGTAACTACTTATCGAACTGGTTGCTAATGAGTTATGTCAATGTTTGGCAGGGATTTCCCTCTCACTGTTTTAGCAGGCTATATTGTTGTTTCCATGACTGATTTTTTTTTCTTAACCTATGTTCTTTAATAAGGATGCCACCTTTTCCTTGGCTCCATTGCTACACATCACACCAAGGTAGACAAAGCAGAAAGAAGTGTGATCCTTGTTTGAACAGTAGCAATCTCTTTCCAGGGCCAATGAGTAGCCAGACTTTCTTTATTCTCCACGTGGAAAACAGGACAGAGCAATACAGAGAATGGAGAAATACACAGAGATAGCTTGCTGTCCTTGAAGGAGGATACGGTGATCTGCTAGACGAAAGCTGCAAGACAGAGTTCCATCAAACTGACAGGGGTAAATAGGGAGACAAAGATGACTAATGTCTCTCTCCAAGTTACAGTGCATTTTGGAGTTCTTAATGGTATGCTAACAGCCAGAGAATTGCCCTTTGCAATCATGTCATTATCCTGATATAAAAATACTAACAATGATTATACATTGCTCTTATAAACTAAAATTCTGCCAAATTAATTTTCAGTCCAGAAGAAGTCTCTTTGCCATACTGTTTTAACAATTTATATGACTTGTCTCAATAGACACTAGCTGCATTAAATTAGTCTAACAACATGACGTTATCATGAAAAATACATATAATTACTGTTATTTACAGCAGATATTGGTGGAGTTGTTAGGTTAAGCAATCAGGCCAACTACAGAGGAATAGTTGGTTAACCAATTATCACATTTTCTTAGAAATGAATACATAAACTTCAAGAAATACCACAATTAAAAGCTATTTCAGTCACTGGAAAAGAACTGAAAGCCATCTAGAAACCTCTGGAAAAGGATACCCTTCCCCCCAGAAAAAATTTACTTCATGCAAGTCACAAGAAAGTTATTATCCGAGCTAGGTCACTGACAAGAGATGTTATTAATGATCCCATTGAAATTATTAATGCATTTAACAATCACTTTGCAAACTATAATATTATATCCTGGGAGAATACTGAATCATGCTGGTTACTTGGATGAAGATCAAATAAGCTTAGGGTGAAAAGATCAGACTCTGAGAAAGTTGAGTACTTTGTGACTAATAAAAATTAAATGCCAGAACTACCTGATTTGCATTTAAATCCACAAAAGAGCATTGACTGGACTTTACAACACAATTCAGAATTATACAATAACTAGCCACACCTCTACACACACAAAAATTAACATTAATAAAATACAAGGATGAGTCTACTGCTATAGTTATAAGTAAATACGATACAGGAATATTGCATGCAGGTGATGGATAACTGAAACCTCTCTTCAGTTCACAAAATGGATCTTACTGTAACACCTTGATAATACAAAACTGTTATGGCACTTTGCAGACATGAATTTCTTGATCTCTCTCTTCACTTCCCAAGTAGTTTAATGATGAATAGCCTAAGGTTCCTATCTGATGATGTGATAATAAAATACTGTATGCATACAGACTTTATTTGGTGTCTTACAGCATATGGTAAGTCTTGCAGCCTGTTATTCTGTAACAATTTTAATTAAATTGCAAAAGATCTCATTACATTTTAGATATGATATGGACAAGGAATAAGAATTTTTGCTATGAAATAAAAATGTAATCAGTGTAAAAGAAGTAAATGCTTGGAACGATTCTGTCAAGAATAATTTGGGGATAGTGAAACCTGCTGATGAAATGAATACTGAACTAAAATGCAGTTTTTCTCAACCCTCTTTAATTCATGTCTCACTTCCATTAAAAAATTCCTTAGTGCCTAATCACAGCATGGTTCTGAAACAAGGAATCACGAGGCTGCTTCATGTTTCATCTGCCATTCAGACCACCTCCAAGATAGCATAACCTTCCTGGTTGCAAAGGCCATGACTAGATGTTCTCCTAAAGTCTCTTCCAACCTGATTTTCTAGAATATCCAAGTCCAGGAGTCATGTGCCTCCTGTTTTCTTCTTATTATTCCTTCTACTTTGTTACCTGTGCTACTTGTGCTAGCTCACCTGAGCTTCTGCAGATATATTAGCACATTCCGTTACTTTGTCATGTATGAAAAGAGGAATTTTCCCTATACCATGCTCTTCTTTTATTCTTTTACTTTCCTTCCATCATACTCCTGGAATCCTAACAAATTACATGTATCACACTCAAAACTTCCTCCTTTGTTGAAATGAACTTTCATTACTACTCGCATTCTTAACTGTCCATATATCTCTTAGATCTGACTACAGTTCTAATTCAGATTAGGTAGGTGGTGACAGAAATATATTATTCACCAAATAGCATCCCATGAGCAGTTCACTTCCTTTTATCAAGTAAGTTAGGGAATGTCTATCAAATACTTGTCACAAGTACTACAGATCAACAACTACCACCATGACTGGAACTCTTTCCAGTAGAAATTTCACAGAAAGGCTGTACCTTGGTCAGTTACCTCAGCTCTTATTCGTCTAAGTGGTCCCTCAGGTAAAAAGGAGGTACTTTGACATGAAATTGTGTGAGAATTTTGTATTGCTGCTGCCTGTCATGAACCTATTTAGGCAGTGAATGGATTATTTCTGTCTGGAACACAAAAGAAAACTGGGAAACATAATTATTTAATTCTGCTCATAAAACATATTTGAAAAAACAGCAAAATAAGTTTTCATGTTGACCATATCTATGAAAGTGCCTGTGGGAACTGTACTGTTCAAGGAGAAAGAGCCTGTTGCAAGGAAAAAGTACTATTCAGCAGTTAGTGAAACATACAATTAAATGTACTGTTGAACAGAGATATTACTTAACCACATACTAATTTTATCTGCTGAAATGAGTGCTGAATTAATACTGCAACCCTCCCTAAAACTCACATATAAAAGAGAAAAGGTAAAACCTCAGTGCTACAGGTATTTCCCTCCTTCATGCATACATTTTTTACTCATTATCCATTCTTAAATTATAATGAATAATCAGAGATAATTATCCCATTTCTGTAATGACAGAGAACCTGCACATGCTAAGATAGTGGCATAATTTGATATTTATGAAATGCTTCTTTATTTATGAAGCATCTGTCTAGAAATTTAATTCCCGCCACTGCAGCATTTCATTACAATTCTAACACAGATGAATAATGAACAAGATTCCTATCTAGGTTATTAAAATTTGAAAAACGAATACCCGTTGATGAATCCAAACCACCACCTCACCCAGCTACTGTATGAAGTTCTTAGTACTTTCGTTTATTTTTCTTTTTCCTATTTCAGTCAGAGAGGTTAAAATAGGAAAGCCAAAAGCTGGAAAAGAAACAAAATGAAAGAGGGACAAGGGAATGGGTGTGTGAAACGTTAGGGAGGTTAAATAGCAACAGGTTCAGATTACAGTGCATAAAGAGGCCAGAGAAATATTAAAAAAATATGAAGTTTATAATATTGGACAGAGAATTAAAAAAATCCTAGAGAAGCAGCATAAGAGCAGATAGACGACAGCTGTGGGTGGATGAGGAGAAAGAATAGGAAAGGCCAGAACTTGTTCCCACGGAAGTCAATGGCAAAGCTCTCGTTGACTTCAGTGGGAACTGGAGAGGCCCACAGTGAATGAAAATTCATTGCCACAAGGGGAAGGAAAGGGAGGAGAACTGGCATTAATAGAAGAATGAACAGAGGTAGGGAAAATAAAAATTGGGAGCAGTAACTGAGGTCCAAGGTGACACAGTCAGAAAAGCATTGATAGCCAATGCTGTTAGGGAGCTGAAGGCCCTCAGCACATCACAGGACGAAGAGCCTGGCTGAGATCCAAACTGAAAAGTCCTCCTAGCTTTGGCAATCAAAGATCCCAGAACCGGCATCTCTGCATCATTCATGATTTTGGAAAGTTTTTGTTAGTAAATGTCAGGTCCTGTCACCTTTGCTTCACAGTAATTTAATGTAGAAACCACTGGGACAGTTTGTCAGGTAAGCTGCTGTTGACTGTAATGGATGGAGTAAAGGTAGCACCAGGAGGCTTTGAGCCATTGTATGTAGCACAGGAACTGATGTCTACAGTGGAGGCTGCTCATTGTTTTGAACTGGCGATCCTGCCTTCAGTCACCAGATATGTTACTAAATTTCACCTACTTATACACTTTTACAGTGCATCTTGTAATACTTGGCGTTTTTCTTAAAGCCCTACTTTTTCAATTTTTTCCCCTCTAAGTTGCAGAAAAAAGTTTGACCTGAGCATATCCCAAAGCTCTCAGAAATCCAGAGACAGATGAAAGGAAACTAGGCATCATTCTTAGGGTGTGTTTCTATTTTTAGACTATGACTTTCTTAATCTTTGCCTTAGGACACCAGTTAACCTACTACCCCCAAGCCTCATAATTTCTTCATGAGCTAGCAAAGATTTGTTAAACTCACCAGCAAAGTATGTGTATCCATTCCCCCCTAGTGGAAGACAAAAGCCTTCTGCTACAACAAATCACTTTGTTAGCTCAAGTGCTAAACAGCTGTGTTACACATTTCAAGAACCCAGACCCAGTGATGACCCACGTGAGGATCCACAGTATTTCGCAGGATTGAAAGTTCAGTGGTTTTTTTAGTCTAGCTTTTGTTCCTGTGTTCTTACTGCCATGTAAATTGCTTTATGAAGTTGTGATGTGCCTCTCTTGTGCACATGTGTATGGGTACAATTAAAGTCCATGATGATACAGTTCTTCCAAGTCAAGCCAGGCCTTATTTAGTGCATGGTGCTCAAGGCTGTCTGGTGAATGAGGAGAGCTACCAGAGTCTTGCCATAAAGTATAACGTCAAGACCGGAACATACAGGAGGCAGAGGGATGTCCTCAAGGCTAGAGAAGTTAAAGATTCCTTGGGTAAATGGATTCTGTCTCAGCCCCTGTTGCAGCTGTTTGGTGCAGCTGGGAAAGTTACACAATCTGAAATTTTCTGAAGTTGCTTTTTGTTTGTTGTGCAGTGTGAAACCACACAGAAAGTGTGGTGAGGTCTTACTGCTGTAACTTAGGTCAGTAAGACCAAAGAGGTCTCAAGATGAGCTCTACTTCTCACTTAAACTGTTCTTATAATACCAACTGATCTATGTCACACTGGCCACCTTATGCTATGTCACTGTTTTAGCTATAGTCTATCATAGTTCTGTGATGATAATAGTCTCTACTGGACAAGACTGTCACTAAAATAAAACCATTAATATTTTTTAAGTGCTATGGACAGATTCAAAGGACTAAAATAATGACAGTAGGTATTCATGTAAATTTGAGCCACAGCCTACTTCTAATTCTGAGATCCTCCAACACCCATTTCTGCTTGCACCCAATCTAGGAAACACCTTATCTCCTTAAGAGTCTCAATTACCTCACAGTGTAACAAGCATATAAAATTCTGCTTCTGTATATTCACAGAAAGGTATGTCACTGTAAATAGAGCTTATTTCAATATACGTGCTTTCCTCAGCCTGATTTGAATCTAGAAACTCCCATCTATGTCTATTAAAAGGCTTACTCCCAGTGATTTCTGTTAAAACTTAAGTGGCCAAGAAGGTGGTGCCTCCTGTTAGTTAATAGTCTAGTCAGTATGGCATTTCTCAGGGATGTAGGAGTTACAGACTCAATTTCCCCCTTCTGAGGTGAGTCATACTCAGGGCTTCCACACAACAGACTTTTGGGGAATGTGAGGAAGGGAGGGTAGAAACACTGGTTCCTTTTGAAACTGTGCCACAACATGAAAGGACGATGTGTATAAACTTTCTGGACAACTTGTTAGGCTCCATGCAACAGCAGGGCTGGATTAGAAAGCCCTGCACTCCACTGTAGGTTTTTCATATTTTTAAAGGGCTCCTTATTAGGAAAAAAGTAAAATAGATATTCCCTATCTTAGGCAGCAGCTGCTCACTCATTTCCTCCCTCATTCTCAAATGTATGTTCTAGCCATTAAATTAAGGAATTACAGTTCATCTTGTCTTCTTTGCCTGATCAAGTAAAACTTGAATTCTTTTTTGCACAGTGGAATGGCAGTTGAGTACACATTTGATTCCTCTGTCAGAGAGACATCGAAATTAACTAAACCTGGATTTCTAACACGTCAAGTGAATGCTTAACTAGTAAACTATTGCATCACCAACATCACCACAACAGTACCAACAACTCCTTTGCTCCTTCCTCCTCCAGTCAAATTTGGAAATAATAAAGTTCCCTGCTCTTTACTCAAAGCAAGAACTTAGATACTTCACCAAGGGTGAGGGATAGAGCTTTTGTCCAAAGCGCAAGGATGTGCTTTCCTGTACCCTTGCGTAAGATTCTTAAGTTTCCATGGCGGAAAGACTTAAACTGCACTTTTGTTTTCATTAATCCTCTATGTGTCATCCCTGGACAGCAGTCTACTCAATATGATAGTCAATTCGCGTAGCCCTCTGAAATATCTTTACTCTCCCTTTTACATCACGTACGGAGTCTGGTCACATAACTCCAGGGTTCTGGAATCCCATCTAAGGTCACATATTCCTTTTGAACTAGTCCATTGGCACTAATGCAAGACCCCAGTAGAAATATTTCTGTACACACTAAGAGTGCTATGTTCAGGACAGGGTTTGGATGGCACATAATAAATAATGCATAGGGTCATATATTGAAAAATGAGACTGTGAAGAGCTACTGAATAAAGACCAATCTTCAGTGAGCACCATTTGTCATGGTCATTAATGAGGCTGGAGTTCTGTAGGAGAAGTGGGATGCGGCTGTCTAATTAGAAGTGCTATGTAATTGAAACTGGTATCATATCACATGTATGTGCAGAGAGCAAATTTATGTTGAAACAGCAGCTTCACTGTTTGAAGTTCCTGTTTTCTTAATATGCTTTAGTAAGGTTTCTTTTCAGATGTCAGTTTAGAGAAAGAAAGAAAGAAAATCGTCAAAGGTTGATATAAAGTTCACATGTAGATATAGAACATCTCTATATGTCTACTAAGTAAGAAACAGACAATACGGTGTATTGCCTGCAGGTCTTTAGAAGTTGTCTTGGATTTCTTTTTTTTGTTGTTTTTTCTTCCAATTATTTAAAAACACATAAGATGACCCATTTATTACAATTAATACACTGCAATAGGGTGTTGTACACGATAATATCACCCATTTTACAGAGCTTTCGTGAGGCTTAATGAATTTATTGGCCTGGTGTTGCTTTCTTTATGCACTCTCAAGACTGTTTCTTTACACAAGTGAAGCTTTTGGATAGTGCAAGAAACATACACACCTGTCTAACACATGAAACAGGTTTTGAAATCTTCCCACAAAATTATTTTGAGAAGTAACCTGCAACACTGCATACCTTGTGATTTTAGCTTAAACCTCATTACAATACTCTTATTGCCATTGCTTATGCATTTTACCTTAGTCCTGTCACTCCCCAGGCTGTCATTTTCAAATCAAGTGTCAATGATTTCCAGTGGTCTTTATTAACTCTTGTTTTGTTGAAAGAGCAAAGATTAAAGTTGAGCCCATGGGGTATTATCAGATGGGAAATATTAATTTACTAAAGCATCTGAACATTTGGAGTAAATTTGAAAACAGAACCATCTGTTATATGAACTAATCCAATAGACTCCACACTTTGTATAGCCAGCCGCTGTCAAGTAACAGATTATGAAACCAAGTAATAAATCTTAATTCAAAAAATGTTTCTCCATTTGAAAGGTTTGAGAATTTATTTTCTTGTTTTAATGTAAACTTGATGCAAGTTGGCAGAACTCTCTGACCTGCAGGGGGTCTAGTATTCACTCAGATCCCTATGGGAGGCTGCGGATGAAGTCTTACAGAAGTCAATTGCAAGGCAAGTCTTGTGATACGTGCCTCTCTTGTGCATCACTTACTCTCGTGCACACCATGCGTAAGTTGCTGGGTCTGGTTTTGAGATGGGCACTGCAAGGTGTTGAAATTCAAAACGAGGACTGTACCCACCTTTTCTGAGACTAGTCAAAATAATGAAGATTTAAATTAATAGTTCAGGACTCTATTTATCTTGGGTTGCGTTCTCTGCTAAAGACAAACACCCTTCACAATATTCAGGATTTAAATGGACTCCAAACAAAGTTTCCCTGTTTTTGATATGGAGGTTATGGCACCAGCAGGTTTCTTACAAGATGCCAGAAATCACTCTGTTCATGGCAGCTGGTTCAACACATGTAACCCCGTAATTCCTGCATCTAGCGCATCTAAGTCTGCCCTTTCCTCTGCTCAATGACATGGCAGAGAACCCTTCTTCTTGTTTTTGGGTATGTTTGTCCTCTGTACCCACATCACATCAAACTAAAAGAAGTTGTGTAACCTACCCTCCTTCTTCTTTTTATACTAATTTGTCTGTGTGTGAGTGTAACACTCAAACAAGGAAAGAACTTTATATATATATATATATATATGTATGTATATTTTTACTGAACAGAACAGAATGAGACAACACGGTTAGGAAGGATATCAAACAAGGTATGTTTCCTAAGTACAAGAAGGTTTTTTAATCTTTGGTTCCTAATATCCCTGTCCAAAACATAACAACAATTGTTGCATCATATTAGAAGAAAAATCGTATCTTGGTAGTTTCCATGAAGACATTTTGCTTTCTTTATTTTTGTCTTCAGAATATATGAGCTATAGATCCTTCAACAGGTACAACCAACATTCTTATGTAGTTAGCTAATTATGAAACCCATGAAAAAAATGTGAGTTTTAGTAGATGAGATACTGCAGATTCATTGGGGTTTAGGTTGCTTTGGCTTAGCTCAGACTGCAACATGGTGATGTAAGCCAACAATCAGATTACACAAGGGAGGAAATTTTTCAAAGCACTGTGCTGATACACAGTGAAAAAAGGAAAATAATGAAAGAATTTTTAAAACACCTTATTTCCTTCTCATCTTTATATGAAGAACAGTAAATTACTTCTCAAGGCCTTCTGCTGCTTTCAGGTATCCCACCTGAAGAATGAGACACTAATTGTTATGAGCAAAGGAAGCAGACTCTTTTCCTAATGTGATATATCTGATTAAATATGTATAATTGAACAAATTCTACAAAACTTTATAGCTTTTAATGGAAGAATTATACTGTTAGCAGAACTCCTTTTTTTTTTTCGTAACTTCTTTACTTCTCTGAACCCAACATAATCAAAGACTGATTAATCTATTCCAGTATTTGCTGCATCCATTAATCACTCAGACTGCTTAATTCACTGTCCAAGATAGTCTTTGGGAATACAGTGTACAATTGTTTTTCACGTAGGGGAGCACTTTCTGTTGGAGTAACATCACTAACAATCTGACCATGATTGTTAGATTAAGTGATTCGGAGTTATATCATCTAGCCATTTATCAACCCTCTACATTTCACCATTAGGTATGAATTTCTGTGTTTCTAGCTGGCATGAATTAGGCACGTTCTATGTGGACTTTTCCAAAAAGTTTGCATATTCTTAAAAATTCTAAATAGCAAGAAAAAATTGTCAATGGAAAACTACTCAGAGACATCTGTTCTCCCATCGATTTATTCAACAATTTCCCATTAGCACTGAAGGGAGAATAGGCTCTGCAGAATGCAATAAAAATGTGTTTCACTAACTAAATAAATTCCTTTATATATTGTGGCAAGACAAATAAATAAACCCAGAGATTTACAGACAGCCACCTTGGCTGACATTTCAGAGAGCTGGAGCCTTTAGCAATATTTTTTGCTTAACTCCATCCTAGCAAAGCCCTATCTCTTCTCCCAAAACCTCATTTCTCAACTCTCCCCTGCTCTCCACTTTCAGGCCCACTTCCCAGTTTTGTTCTCTTTTTGCTTCCAAGGTGTGATTGCTCTCTTTGCTCCCTAAAGTCTCCTTGATTGTTTTGTTCTACTTTAATGAGTCCAAGGCTTCGCTCTACTCCAGAAATTGCATTTACCCTTTTTGTTCCCAAGCACATCTGTCTCCTCCAAGTTTTCTCTCCTGTTCTGACCTTCCTGCACTTCAAGACTTCTTTTTGCCAAGTTGATTTCCCCTGTCTTTCTAGCCTCTTTTTACTTCTCTACTTTTTTTCTACTCTCAGTGCACTAAAACCATGCCACTATTTCTTTTTGTTTTCTTTAGCAGTGACAAGCTAAAATTTGAGAATTCAGATTTGTCAGCACAATAAAATAGCTGTCATTGTTGCATATATATTTTTTTTTTACCCTAGGTTGTACAGGAAAGAGGGAGGCTTTTAAAAACTGACCCAATCTAGACATCATTAAAAACAATAGAAACTTTCAAGCCTCATTTGTGATATCTTATCCATAGTCAGAAATTCATGTGGAAAAACCATTTGATTTTAAACTTACAATTTCTAATTCAGTAATGAAATATTCAATGGTGAATGTAATAATTCCTATTTATATAATTCAGATTTGATAATGTGGTATCGTCTGTATGCTAATTCTTACAAGCTTGTTGTGCTATAGATTTACTATTTCTTTCATGTGTACTGTGGTATATGATAAAAATTTAAATTTCTTTTGCCTCTAAAATGACCAGCATTCCTACCTTGTCTTTCACTGATGGACGTTACTAAAAAGAAAATCTGTTAAAGCTTTTACTATTTTGAGCAAATAGCATGTTATAGGCTATTTGCAGGTTGTCTTACATTTTAATTTGTTGCTAACAAAGGAAATAATTTATACCAGAGAAGAAGGGGTTCTTCCCTGTTCCCAGTGATGTTAATAAACATTTTGCTATTTAATTCGCTGGAGGCAGGATTAGAATGTAGACCAACATAACAGATATTTCTTATTTAAATTCATTACTTTCCTAGTGCTCTATGCTATATTCCTTAGCCAAGCAAAACTCCTACTGACTTCCTGTATTAGGTCCATCTTTATTATTTAGCAGATTGACAGAACCAGAGTGGTACCATCTATTACTACTGGCAAATAACATTTGAATTCATCTTCCCCTTATTCACAAGATGACTCATTCTGTGTCGTACACACTTCATTTTTGATTTATGTAAGATGTACATTTTAACATCCTTGCTGAGACTCGCAATTATTTAATCTATTTTTGTCATTCTATTCATTCCCTTATTCAAGTCATTTTGCATTAATAATCAGTCTCCATTCTTCTTCATTATTTAGTATTATTTGGTATAATGGAGTGTGTGCCAACTACGACTTCTGCATGAAGCTTCTGGATGACTGACACATTTACTGCTGAAAGTTAAAACATATAAAACTTCAGACAGTGAAAAGCAAGATCTTTTTAGCAGTACTGTCTAGTTTTAAACATCGTAATTGTGACTTGAGCCAAGTTAGTAATAATGGTATGCTTTTCCCAGCTATTTGTATCCATACAGGAAATAAATACGTTCTCCCCAACAAGTCAATACTGAGAACTAGAAACATAGCTCGTCTCAATTTTTGAAATACCTTGTTAGGCATGTCACAGGGAACAGGAGATGTTACTTTAGCAGAAATCTTACCTATGACGAGACAAATATTAAACATCTTATTAATTAGTCAATATATGTGGTCTACTTTGTCTATAGGACTGTGGGCTCATGAAAACTGCTTAAGAGTTTCAGACTTTTGCTTTACAGACCCTGTATATTGTTTCCTATGAACAAGTGAATGCCAAGACACTGCCAAAACCTTCTAATGGGCTAGAAAAGGAAACAAAATAGGCTTCTTCCAACCAACTACCCTAACCATACTTCTCTGCTACCTGTATATCCAACCAATTCCTCACAACCCCAGGGAACAGGTCAAGGCTAAATTCTCATGCACTGTGGTTCACAAAACAACATTTTGCCTTGTCAGACACATTTTCTGATAGTTTCAGCCATGTAAGTCATGGCATTTTATGCAGACATACTTATCTACATAGTGTGCAGATAGTGTGTGGAAGGTATGGTTCTTGTAAGTCAGTTCAGAGCCACAGAATTGTTGGGGTTGGAAGGGACGTCTGGATATTGTCTATCAATCCTTTAACAATATCAGCTGTTCTCCACTCATCCACCATCCTTCTGGTATGAGCAGGGTCAACTAAAGCAGGATACTCAGTAATAAATCAATTCAGGTTTTGAGTATCTCCAAGGATGGAGACTCTGCAATCTCTGCAGGCAACCTCTTCCGGCCTTGGAACACTCTCTCTATAAAACCTTTTTTCTTATGTTTAATCTGAATATACTGTGTTTCAATTTGTTTCCATTGCCTCTGATCTTTTCACAGCATATCACTGAGAAGAATCTAGCTTCACCTTCTTTACTCTCTTTATCACTTAGCACTTTTATAAGATCCTCCTCCGCCTTCTCTTCTCCAGGTTTAACAATCCCAGATGTCTGTCTCTCATCCACATGTCGGATGCTCTGGTCCCTACATCATCTTCATGCCCTTCACTGGACTCACTCCAGCATGTCAGTGTCCTTTTTTTATATGGGGGAGTCCAGGACTGGAGTGGAAAAAGGAAAAGGGTCACCTCCCTCCACCTGCTGGCAATGCTTTGCCTAATACAGCCCAGGACACTATAGGCCTTCTTTGCCACAAGGGCACATTTTTAGCTTACAGTCCACCTGTCCACCAGGATCCCCAGGTCACCAGGTCGTTTCTGCAAAGCTGATTTCCAGCTGGTTGATCTCCAGCTTGTGCTGGTGAATGGGGTTATTCCTTCCCAGGTGCCTATCCCTTTGTTAAAAATCATAAGATTCCTGTTAACCCATTTCTCCAGCCTGTCAAGGTCCCTCTGAAAGGCAGCATAGCCATTTAGTGTTATCAACCATTCTAATTTTGTATCATCCACAAACTCGTTGCATGCGCACTCTGCTCCTTTATCAAGATAGTAAGTGAAGATGTTTAACAGTATTGGCTCCAGTATCCAGTCCTGGAGCACACAAATAGTGACTACCCTCCAGCAGGACTTCATGCTGCTACCCTTTGATCCCAGCAGTTCAGCCAGTCTTCAATCCACCTCACTGTCTGTTTATGTTGTCCAAACTTCATCAGTTTGTCTATGCAGATATTATGGGAGACAGTGTTGAAAGCCTTGCTAAAGTCAAAATAAACAGTATCAGCTGCTTTTTCTTTTTGTCCTTCTTGAAAACAGGAGTGCCTTTGCTGTCTGCCAATCCTTAGGAATTTCTCCCAACTGTCATGACTTTCCAAAGATTTTTTAAAGCAGCCTTGCAATGACATTGGCCAGCTACCTCAGCACTCTCAAATGATAATTTCCGCAATAGTGTTACAACACACGTAGAAAACACTATCAAAGCATTCCTGTAGCTAACTGATATGTATACATGGAAAACAAATCTTGAATTGTGTGACAGATGTGTTTTCTGATTCATGTTGCACAGGTAAAGAATTTGAATCTGTTTCAGGTGATTCTTTCACTAGCCATTCTCAGCAAAACCAGTAATTACTTATTCTTCCTATTCTTCCCAAGATGATGAGAATATCACCGGAATTCAAGTGAATCATGAAACAAAAGCAGAAGAAAGTTCATTTCACTTAATAGGTGTAATTTTTTTGAAAGTCTTCATTGTAGGAAAGGATTAGCTATGTAAACAGTCAACAGGAGATAAGGTCAACTTGGCTGCTGCAGATTAAATGTTAAGAAGGTAAGCAAATAATTGAATACCATGTTAGCAGACTTTCACTTCTCATCCAGAAAGAGTATAGTTGGAAGGAGTAGCTACTCAGGTCTGTGATCCTCATTATGACAATTCTGGCCATTACTGGAGATTGCCATTTGGCATCAAAAGGTAGTTATCTTCGTACACTCTAAATTATCTATAACAAGGCATCAAATTTCCAAACCAAAAGAATATCATTCTTTTTTGACACAAACTTGCATGAATTGGCTACCGAGAAGAGGCTCGCTAGTCCGTCATCATTAGGCTAATGCAGACATCTCAAAGATAGATGTACTGTGAGCAGAGCCAAATATTTTTCTAAGGTATTAACAGTAATATCTTCAGCATAACTGATTCCCAGTTCCTGTATATTTATCCCATGTCACTGTTTCCCATACCTCTATATCTGCTCATTTTCTGGCTGCTTTCATAATCGGAGTTCAAGAACCATTAATCACTCTGGTGACACCAAGGAAACCAACAATGGTACTCACAGTCTTTTAGCAGGATATATATTCTTTTTCTTGTTTCAGTTCTGTGATTCCAGTAATCCAACAAAATGTCCCACTGTTCAGAACGTGGGCCTCATTTTGTTAATTATTATATCTGCATATAAATCAGCTTTCTTTGCCAGTTCTATCAGGCAAAAAGTTTTTCAGAATATTTAGGGTATCTCGCAATAAGGACTCTGACACACCATCAAGTTGCTTGACATTGTCATACAACACATGGTCTTTGTTTGTCGATTCACTCTTAGCCAGAAATAAAGGGAAAGTACTGTGACTTAGCGTAGTCCACAAAGAAAACAACATAAACTGTGACTCATTTTTGCTCATGCTACGGGCTAGGAAGACCGACTTACATTTGCTACAGTTCAGCTGACAGAACATCATAACCTGATTTGAAATCGAAGGTGACGGAATAGGACTAACAATATTGGACCTTCAGCTGTGCAGAAGGCACAGGGCTGTTTGAAAGCCCTGCTTATTTTTATGTCTTCTGGTATATTTTGTGGGGGACCAGGTGTCACCCAAGATCTTTAATTAGCTAAAATTTAGTAACTAAACTAGTACCTTGCATTGCCTTCTGTAACATAGAAGAGTAAGACTGAGAGTGCCAATACTCATGCAATATATATATATACATACTAATCTTCGAAACAGTGGCTATTTATTGATTGGAGATAAAATACAGCTCCAAAAAGCATTCACTCTCTTTCTTGCAGTTCCTTTTTCTCCAGATATTCAATACAAGTCTTTATGTCAAGGTATTATTGAACTATAGCATCTCTGTGATTTTTCTGTGTAACACTATCTGTAAAGAGTTCCCCACAATGAAGAATATTCCATACTTTTGATCAAGATGTTACTAGCACAATGTAAGCTAACAAACACATAATAATATATTGAAGTGTTTTAAAGTAAGAAATTGTTATATTTTTCAAGATCATTGAAGCAGTTAAATTAATTTTGAATATTCCTTTACTAATTTGAGGGGATTCTAAAAGTATTAAAGCTCTTAAGTTCTGTTTGGCTAAAATTTCACACAGTGGTAGGTTAAACCTTTTCAATGATCTCAGGATTAGCCTTAGCTTTCAAAGCTCATACAAAGGAAAGTTCTATAGTCCTTTCATCTGAGACCTTATTTTCTTTAGGATTATGAGATAATGCATCTGGAACAACACTCATTCATCCAGGTTTGTGGTTTAGCTGAAAGTCAGTCCAAATTCCTGTAATCGCAAATGACATCTGGCTAAATATGCACTTGGGTCAAGTTTAGTCCTCAGCCACTATAAAGGGCTGTGGTTAGATAGCATGCTCAACCTGACACCTCCCAAGCAGAGGAATACATGCTCAGTCCACACCAAGACAACAAGTTAA
The DNA here is from genome assembly GCA_008921705.1 of Burhinus oedicnemus. Classification (NCBI taxonomy): domain Eukaryota; kingdom Metazoa; phylum Chordata; class Aves; order Charadriiformes; family Burhinidae; genus Burhinus; species Burhinus oedicnemus. The sequence continues at coordinate 801,412 of VFFE01007103.1, read as the reverse complement.
AGTTACACACTCTTTTTTGTTGTTGTTTTTTCCTGTGGCTCAACATTTTCTTTTAACAGCCTTCAAGATTTATTGTCAAAAGCTTTTGTAGTGTTTATATGCTGCTTTCCAGAAGAACTTACCCTAAAAAATGCTCAAACCTATACCTGATGCCTCCTAGTGTTGTTCAAATCATAAATCAGAATTCTAGAGCATTAACCAGTAGTTCCAAAGGTAAAAAGTGTGTTGCACAATCCGAACAGGCAATCAGTTTATGAAAGGGAAAAAAAAAATGAACTAGTTTGGCAGTGGAGAACATATCAGAAAGTCTGTAAATTCAAAATCAACTAAAGTTCAACTGTACTTTAGTCAAGCTGTAACAAAACTGGGGAGCTACAGGTCTGCTTGCACCAGATGTTTCAGATGAGACTTCTTAGTGACAGGTCTTAGCCTCTTTCATTTTCATTACCCATTTTCTTGTACGGATGCATATCGACCTTCTCTCGTCATTATTTTCTTTGGATCTGCATGAGAGGTTGGATTTCATCTCATAGTTCCTCCAGGGTGTGGAACTGGTCAGTCTTGCTTACATTTTTAAGGGTTCATACAGAAAAATTACTCTTTCTGAATCAGTGAAACTGATAAATCTCTTTCTGCATGTTACATCACCGCAGAACTGAAGACTAATATATGAATGGAAACTTAAAGAGGATCAATTCCAGTCCTCTCAGCTATTGAATATCTGTGTACTGACAATAAGACTATTCTGTTGAGTAAAGATCATGAGAAATGTAAAATGGATGACTTTATCTGTCCAAAATGTAGATGTTAGACTTCCAGTTAATACCTCTGCTGTTACATGAAGTACTACTGTTAATTTATTTGCTGGGTATTTTTCTTTCATGTTAGTTTTAATTAATACTTCAGCAAGACATTGAAGACACACTATACTACTTTAAAGCAACATAAAACTACAGTCCTTGCTATCATTCCTCCTAGGCTAATTACACCGCTGATCCCACATCTCTGTGTTTCCCCTTTACCTCACACGATTTCAGCTATCACTTCTTCAGTGGTCATACCACACAAATCTGTCTCCCATTAGGCTTTGGGCTTTGCAGTCTTAATATTAACTGAATACTTTTGCTGGCACATGTTATCACCGATGGCTTTCAATGACTGGACATCCCTCATAGCAAAAATATTGTTTAATTAGAAGCAGAGCTTTTCCAAGAAAAATCTCTTGTATACCACCTTCCACCTGAAGTTCACTATCCCAAATGCTCAACATGGTTGCAGTTAGTAAATAGCAGTGAAAAGGAAAATTTATGCTAAAGGAGGCAGACAACCCTCGGAAGTAAACACTAATAAAAGTGAAGAGCACATAACACAGGGGAACTAAAAAATACTTGCTGCACTGCAAAATATACAGACAGAGAAAACAGAAAATTATGTAGCAAGAGAGAAAAAAGGTACCGTAAGTCCACTATAGGAAGAGTAGAAGAAAAAACTAGATAAGGTTTGGGGTTTAGAGTTTTTTTGTAGCATCTGATTCGGCTTGACTTTGGACAAATCTCAAGCTATTTCTACACTTCTCTGCTTCTAAAAATGTGCTTTTCTTTTGAATGTGTGTATTTTCTATTCCTTGTATCCTCTCTGCTTAGTTCTACTACTTTTTTTAAGGTGGCCCATTATGTTATTATATTTACAATGCTTTCTTACTCCTCCCCAGCGCCTGTTTTTAACTGCCTCCTTTTCCCTTTGGCTCCAAACTGAAAGTAACACCTACACTGTTGGTGGCTTGGTCATGGTCTTATAATTACCCCCAGCTGTTTGTCCAGGAGGCTTTCTTTCTAGAACTTTAACTTGTTTGTTCATTTTTCTATTGGTCAGATGTGGAAAAGCCTGTAATCCCAAATAACTGTAAAGTAATTAATTTACTAACCAGATCACCTTGTGTTTGCATATGATTTTCCCTTAACATTCTCTTACTTTCTTAAATAGAAGCTTCAACTTCAGAACTTCATCATGTTTTTCATTGACTATTTCCTAAAGGTTTTTCTGGGAGTTGGTCTAGCACCCATTTGTAATAGTTTTCAGTACATTAATATTTGGTAATACTGCAAATAGGGTTTCACATGGAATAAGGAGTGCCCAGGCACTGTCATAGAGAATCAGGACTTTTTTCTCTAAACTTTGAGCTTCTTGTGTTGCTGGATGGAAAACAAACTGATTTCTGAATGAACCATTTGCAGAAATTTATCTAATAGTCTTTGGAATGAAAAAAATCCAGTCTACCTTATGGAGTAAATTTATAGAGGTGTATGGGGTAGAATATTTTAAACTGAAATGATACAGAAGTATATATCCTTAGTGAGATAAAACTCTTCCCTGTAAAAATCAGTAGCTTACACAGAGTTAAATACCAGCCATCCAACATTAAAGTTATGAACACATTCTTTAGCTCAAATTCTCTATCTTTTCTTGTCAGTATGATTAAAGGCTCAGATTCAATGTAACTGATGTCTAAGGAACTTTAATTTTCCTTTGATAAACTGACAAAAAATCATTTCTTTAATGTTAATCCAAAGGGCACAATGTTACAATGGACTCCTTGTGATGCACTAAAACATGTGAAAATCTGTTCTTATCTTCAGAGCCCTTTACTAGCAGCCACTACAATACCCTGCCAGATACAAGGGTACATGCAATGGATTAGTCTGGAGCAATTAGCTATCAACACTTAGTAGTTGTTACTATGGTGGGGAGAGAGGCATATATAATTTCCCATAATGATGACAGTAAAATAATAATTGGTTCAGAATCAATCCAGGTAGAACAGGGAGCATTTGAAAGTGAGTAGGACAACCCAAGGCCCTGCACGTTAAGAACATCCTCTCCTTTACCGGTGTTGAGGGGGTGTGAGGGGGTAGAGGTGATGGAGTTTGATTTCTAGGTTCTACCAATTCCCTGCTTTTTTCTCACTGTTCTTTCACAATTGTCTGGACCGATGCATATGCAGCCTTAAAACCTTTGTGCAGAGTAGGGCTACACTACTGCAATCATTATAAGGATATGAAGTCTATAGCAGAACTGAAAAATGCCTCATGATTCTAGGCCAGTGTATAATGTAGGACCACCTTCCTACCCCCTTTCTGCCTCTTCTCCATACATACATACTCCAGAAATATACATACCCACATATCCTGTGGATGTGTGCATGGCACATGTAACATTTATCTATATTTTAATTTGTTTCCTCTGATATTTTGTGCCTTGCTTCATCTAGGAAGAAATATAACATGACAGAAGTTGGGCTCAAAGGAATTCATCATGTCTGTATCGTCACTGGAATGAAATGCCTCTTTCTCCTGTCCCTTGTTCCATTTTCATTCAAATTGGACGGAAGAAACAGCCCTAGCAGATTCAGCTCGTCAGCTATATTGCTGGTAAAAATCTGTTTGGAAACCAGATTCCTCCACATGAAAATGTGTGTGTTAATTAGCCCCTTTTGTGTCAGCCTGTTTCTGAGCCAAGTCTGAAGAGTCATTTGAGGGCACCGAATGTCTGTTCTGAGGAGAGGCTTACGTGATTGAGAGTGTCATGACCACTTGAAAAACTTTCTTCAAGGATGAGAACTTTTCTGCTGGCAACGTGTTATCAGGAACATCTAGTCCAGCACCATCAAGGATTTTTCTGTTTATTTTGAAAACATGCAGACACTACAACTCCTTTTGGTTGTAGTGATACAAGGAATTGAGAGCAGAAGAAAAAATGCTCAGGGACAGATTGATTTAATGAACTAAACACATTTTATCATTAATAAGTGCCTGGATTTAAGTGCCACAAGTTTACCTATCAATTCCTGCTCCATCTGTAATGCTTTTAAGCATAGACAAAAGCCAAGAAATACAGCTATGACTTATGAATTTCAGTCTCTATTGAGAAGACTGGCAATGATCAAGTGAGGGGTGTTGGTCAACATATTACCAGCAGAAAGAATAAAGTCCAGGGGTATCTACATGATATGTGCACATTTTTACTAAAGGGGTGGACTTAAAAACCTTCCCTTTTTGGCTTTTGTGGCCAATAAGGACAATGTATTCAAAACCATCCTGACTTCATTGGCTCATATAGGGCCCCAATCCTCTGGATTGAACTGGAGTGAGCAAGGAAAAACTAACCAATTTCCTAACAAAACCAGCAAGTTTCTTCATTCCCTTCCCCCACACTAAGTCCATGAACTCACTCTATCTTTCCCACAACTCTTGTCTCAAAGAGGCACAAGGGTTATTTTTTCTCATAACCACCCCAAACTGCATTTCTGAAAGGACACTACTTCCTTCCATTCTCAGCAATTTCAGATGCTGCCAGAGGCTGCCCCTCTTCCCAGAAGTCACTCACAAAGTCAACAAGCAGTTTACCCTCTAACTGTTTTGATGTTGGCTTGCCTTCCAGCAATTCTCAGTTGGCACATAGTTTCCTGCAGACTATAATCAGCTTGGCACATGTTAAAACAGCCATGCCAGGGCTATGGCCAGAACGAGTCAAGTCAACTGCTGTGTTGCAGTTACAGTTTGTCTTGTTACAGTTTCAGCAGCACACTCAAGACCAGATTCTCCGACTGCCCACATTGTCTAGCACTTCAAATCTCCTTTATGTCGAACTGAGAACATTGCAGTTTTGATGTCAAGAAATAAACCTTATGAGAGCTCTCCTCCAGGATGCTCTGAATTCTTTACACAGCTTAGATGGTCTGCACTCCTGCCAGCACACCCCAGTATTCCAAAACATCACACCTAACACAGCATGGACCATCCTGCCCCAGCCTCTTATCAGACTGCTTAACCCCTGTACCTCTACACAAGGTAAGTCCCTTCAAACCCCCCCGAACACACCAAACGCATAAGGCAGGCCTTAATTCCTTTGGAGACCAGATGTTCACAAGTGGGAGAAGGGTGTGATCATGACCTCAGAGACAAGCAAGAGGAAGTGGACTACATCATTCCCTGGGAGGGGAAACGTAAAGAGGCAGATACCCAGGTCTACCATCATGAGGATGCAGATAAAGGCAGTGGAACAGCTCTCCTATCTGTATGGCCACAGTCCCCTTCCTGCTAAGGCACAAGGACAGCCTTGGTAGGCAGGATCACCATTCAGCAAAAGTAAACAGTCAGTGCAGACCGAACCAGCCACTGTGAGCAGAATTACACACAGAGCAGCACTATTCCAGCTCAGCTCACCTGTCTGCTGCAGTGCGGTACGTATACAGCACCAGGGAGTCCAGGCAAGTGATTTTACCCACACGACTGAGAGGCGTACAGAGGGGGCATCCAGAATATCCTCAACACTGGGCGGTAAAGTGACTGCTAGGTACAGGTTTCTCAGAGGAGTATTGATAGAAGTGGAGAAGGGACTTTTCTTGACACTTGATTTTGGTTTTTGTAAGGCAGAATGTCCTGTTTGCAGTTATATACAGGAACTGTGATAACAGATGTTTTTTAATGAATACTCAGTGGAGAATTCAACAGTCTTTATGACAGAGAAGGCTAGTGGCACTCACTCTTTGCCCATTGTTCTTCCACAAAAACACATTGCTGTTAGGGGATGCTTTTTTTCTTAAATACTTTGAAAAAAAGTTGTCACTACATGACTCATATTTAAATTTTGTGTTTTTCCCTGATCAAACTGCAAAAATTCATTAACACTATGAAAACATCCAAATAAGGCAGCCCATCAAGGGTATGAACATGTCACAGTGGTTCTGTAAAAAGTCAATGTTTCATCTGACTGTGATTAATATGGGTAGCCTTTTTATGTAGATTCTGACTGTATAGGCAAAAAACATTTTTGGTCTTTTGCAAGGGGAGTGTTTGTATTTAACAACAGAGAAAAAAAGGTCCATCTTTCAGGTTTCATTGCTTTTTAAGACCCTTTTTCTCCATGTAAGGCTAATAAAATCTGCTTAAATTGGAAAACAGAAGTGAATTTTACACTTAACCAAAAAAAATGGCTTTGCTATTTACAAAAAGACTCTATTATTTTGGCCTAATGCCCAATATATGTTGATACAGATGGTATATTTCCCTTACCTTGCAAAAGCAGTATCTACCAAGGTCAAGGTCTTCACTGTGTTAGAATAAACAATGACAGTCCATGCTCTCCCTAGCGGCATTTTGAAGAACTCCATAGTCCTGAGTGGTCCTTATAGCACTCTCCACACTGCAAATCCACCTGCTTCATAGGCAATGCCTTTGTGCTTTGAGTGAACTGGAGGAAAACTCAGCAGATATGCAGCAGCTGTTCCATGTAGCTAATTTCCTTGTAGGCTCATTGTATGATAGTACCAAGAATGCTCACAATGCAAGCCCAGAATGACCAAAACACAGTTGGTCAGGACTTGTACGTTCTTGGTGCAGCAAAGAGAAACTGGGACTCGACTAGAACAAGCACCGTCCACAAGGACACAGTCCTCAAAATACAGTGACCTCATGTGCAGAGGGCAGAAGAACATTGCTTTACATCTGAGCAGTAGGTTCACCTCCTTCCTTGGAGCCTTCTGCTTCCTTCCTCATTCCTCTCCAACCTTGTTAGTCATGACTTATCAGAACATGCAGTCACAAAAAGATCAATGGCAATATTGAAGGGAAACTGTGAGAAGGCTCCTTTATGAAAAGTAGTGTGATGGGCTACAGAGTATTTGCAGTATAAAGCAAAGAAGAGAGTAAGTATCCTTACAAGAAGTTCTGCAAGAGACCGTATCCCAAGGATAAACTGTGAATATGAATGGTGTGGTTGAAAATCATGGGATATTCATTGTGCTCTTGTACATGTCCTCTGCCTGAGATATCCTTACTGGGGAGAACCTCTGGAGCAATGTAGAGGAGCTACATAAATATAGGAATCTAGGACCCATAAATAACTTCCTTCCTTTCTCGAGCTTGTCCTGGTGCAGGAGGGTTTCTAGGCCATCATACCTTTTCCTAATTTATGCAGGGAGGAAAAGTCCCAAAAAAAGGTATTTCTTACAGCCTATTATAATGACTAAAGATATTTTGCAGCTACTACTGGAACATAGATATATAAATAATTCACCACCTCCCAAGATCCTGATTCCTTTCTTTCCTGAAGTTATAACCCTTAAGATCGATGTTTATTTAACATTATGAACAAGCCTGGACATGTCTATCTAACATAAGTCTAGTAAAATGTATCCATGCTGCCAGTGAGGCATTGAATGTCAAGTTTCTCTTGGAGGAACCTTTGAAATATAAGCAACTAATAAATAAATGATTTTTTTTTGTTAATATAGGTCACTTAATCTTACAGTTTATCAAAAGTCAGTCACTTAATGGTATGCTTGAATCTGTGTGTGGTTTGCTTTCTTTTTTCCTTTTGATACTTTTGGTATTAGCTCAATTTCAGAGTTCCTACAAATTTACTGTAAAGGATCTGTTTGACAATGAGAGAAGAAGTTGCCAGCCATGCCAATTATAGTGATTTTGTGGTGTGGGACTTTAGGCCACTGGGAACTAAAGGCCCATGCCAGAAAAAAAACATGCATTTCTAGTCATCTCTGTTTCTTTTACAATTGTATTCACATATCCAATTCAAGCTACGGCTTGCTAGTATGTTATCTAAAGAAAGAGATTAGGTTTACATTAGGACTTTTCTGAGTAATTGATATTAAACAGGGACATAGAAGAAATCGGGTTTTTTTAAATCTTTTTTTTTTTTGCCTAGGAAAGTAACATCTGGAACAAATAGACTCTTTAACTGATTATCATTAACACAATTGTGTTGTGTTCTCAAAAAGCTATTAAAAAGTGTTAACATGGTTACATCATGAACTTCAGCTGGTTCTTATAACACATGAATCAACTCAAACCAGAAGTGTTCACATAATGCATATTTAAAATACTGTATTGTAAAATATGGTTCTGAGAATATTTTCATTAGGATTACTTACCAGTTCCAACAGTTATTTTGAGGATAGATTTCACTACCCATACCACACTGAACAGTATTTAAGCAGAAATGTAAACGTATTTACAGTTCTATAAGCAGTAAGTAAGCCACTGATCAGTTTGGATGGAAGAGACAAAAGCATAATTTTTTTTTCTTTTTATGAAACCATTCTGTCTCACCTGGCATTCAAACGCTGCCTTTAAAAAAGAATGACACATGACCAAAATCAAATACAGACTTAATTAGTTTTGAAATAAATTAATAAATATTCATAATCAGTATGTGTCTTGAAGGGTCTATAAGAATGTTAAAAATGCCTCCCTGTATAGAGCCCCAGTGGAACATGACAGCGCTTTTTTTTCCCCACTATGCATAGCATGGTGTATCAGTGCAAGATAGAAAGGAGAGAAAAATATAACCATCTGTAACTACAAGGATAAAATCAGGGACCTAGGACCCATCATTAACATCTGCTACAACCTCCTCTTTTGACATCGGTGTATGTCTCCTCACCTTTAAGATGACAACAGTACCAACTAAGCCATTTCTTTTAGCAGACAGGTCTTCTTGACAGAGCTTCCCAACTAAATCATGAGAACACCTTGAGTAGTTTTTCATATATAGCAGTGTGATAGCCAGAGGCCACGTGCCTGCTGAACTACGAAAGGTTTTGATGTGTTTGGAATGAAGATTGCTCTAGATTTCTCAACTCACCTGACAGCCATGAAAACCCAGTAGCAGTTAGCAAGTACAAGTAATTAGTACACAATGCATCTGGATCACATCAGTTCTTTTTACATAGAAAGTCATGTAATGGTTGCTTTCAGGAAGACCAAGCCACATTAAAATTATAGGAGGCTGCTTTCGGGGTAATATTTAGTCAATGAGGTTCCTGGGACTACATGTGGACAGTGAGAAACACTGAGAAGCACTTCTAAGTTCTCGAGTTGAGGTACACATCCTGAGCTTTGAGCAGAAACCTGAGCACCCACCCATCTTTGCTGTGGTTTCCAAAGAAAGCTGGTGCCCGCTTTGTGAAGCGCAGACACAGCCTCCAAAACCAACATTGCTGTTAAGTATGGCAGTGAACACAACAATATAGGCTGTTTTTTGCTATCTTGGGGCACTCCATGCCATGTGCAGCCACAGAGAAGTAATAATAATTCTACAAAATGGTGATGGGATACCACTTCTGTGGCAGGAGGAGTAAAGTATGAGCAAAAGGAGTGAGTCTCATGCTCAAAGCCCAAGAAATGACATGCTTGTGATTCAGATGGATGTTTTGCAAGACTGGAAAGTGGTCTTGGAAATGCCAAACATGTGGCTACTCATGTAGCCTTGAGTCCATCCTTTTATTAGCCTGTTATTACATGACCACAGAATATTTCCCCCAAAGAATTCCTTTTTCATTCAGGGAAGAAACTGAATGTACAGTGGGGGCTAACGAAAGGGTTCAGGTGCAACTGTAAATCCTATTTTTTTCCTATAATGTGCTGGATTTCTCAACTATTAAATCCCCTTTTTTAACTTAGAGGTGGGAGATGTTATTTTTATACAGTAGCAATATTATAGATTCTTCCAATGGAAGAAATATTGACAAAACAGACAAATGTTGTTCCAGTAAAGAATTGAACATTAAGTTTACATGTATTTCAGTATGGCTAGAATCATATATACCTATCACAACAAAAAGTAGACAGAAAAGCACCTCACACTTCTGTTGCCATATAAACAATATATGTTTATAGAATAAAAATAGAAGAAAATGATAAAAATTATCAGTAGATAGAATAAAACCCCCAGAAACCTAACACACCTATCAGAGCACTGTAATCTTCTGCAAAAATATTCAAAGATAATTTGTAAAATAAAAAAATGCAACTGATTCTAAGCCAGTATGTTCCAATCTTGCTAGAGTCCATGGTTGATTGATTAGTACACTCAGTTTTACGGCTTCTGATACTATATAAAAATATTCCAGGCATACATGACACAAAGCTTCAAACAAAACTCACTGTGCCTGTTAAAATTTGCTCAAGTTTTGACAGATTAATTTTGTACCTGCAGTCTTTATGCCAGTTCACATAACAATTGCCTGCACCCCTCTAATGTTATGAAGAATGAAATACCGTGCCTCCTTCTGCAACCAGCATAAAAATCACATCAACACTGGATTCTGCTCTGCCTTGTTCAGCTGAAATGTGATCTTGTGTTCACAGCCGATCTGGCTCAGACTTGTGTTTCTGAATGATCCAGTAGCATATAGATCCAGTATTAATGATCATAGAAACATAAAAAAACGCTTTTCAAAAATCTGAATCATTCACCAAAAGACAGATAAGTACAAAAAAACGCCACAAACATTGCGAAGTATAGGTAGATACCATGATTGTACGTATGCTTTCTTTTCTGTCAAAAGGCTAAAGAATGGAAATAGAAATTTATAAAGAAAGAGAAATCTTTTAAATTAAACAATAAGCAAAGATTTTTGTTCCACTGATAAAATCTGCTACACAGCCTGCTACACTTTTCAAATATTAAAGGAGTGTCTTGAAACACTGATGATGTTTGGAAGCATCCCAAAACTGCACCAATATTCAGTTCTTTACCATAATGATGATGATGTTGCCCATAAAAAGAAAGATTTTTAACAGTAGCATTTTTCTAAAGAAGCAATGATAATCTTTGACCTAGAAAATATCCTATATAACAAAAAAACATGCAAGAGAAAGATTTAGCAGAATAAAGTTGTGATAGATGTAAAAGTAGATGCAGAAACAGGGAAGTCCTGTTTAAATAGATAACCCAATATGAAGTAAATGTGTTCTCTTTCTCTTAATCTTTTGTGAGAAAAGCTAAAATTCTAAACAATGAAATAATTTGACTTGACTTTTATTTCTCTTCAGCATCTAAAATTCTAACACATGATACTTCTCGCAGAACTTGCCCCTTTAACAAAGATAAAACATGTTTTCTTACTTCTTTGTGGTTTTTTTCATGTCATAAAACATGTCATGCTCATGATATTTTATTTTTTAAAAAGATCTAATATTCTACATAACACAAGGAAAAGAGGTTAAACTGTTATGGAAAAGGTAAGTAAGATTCAAATCTATCTTACTAATTTTAAATGGTAACCACCTATTACCATCAAAAAAAGTCAAGTCAGTGCTGCAGGTGCTCATTACCACTGAAAAGCAACACAGACAGTAGCCTCTTTGCCAGCAAGGGTTTTTTTCTGCACAGGGGCATGGCTCAACCCATAGACAGGTTCAGAGACTGGAAAAAAAGTTTCATGCTAATGAGTCTGCTTGTAGAATCAGGGCTCTGTTCTATAAATCAGCCATGTGTACGTATTTAGACCCAGGATTATTTATTAAATTGCTCCCTATACATCCCAAGTAATACCTCAGTAGCCATTGGTCCCTGCCACCTCATGGTATGCAATTCCTTTTCCAGTTATATTTCACTGTTTTCAGATATATTACTCCTCACTTACGTAAGTTTAAATAACAGCATTGCTTTCTTAAACAGTAGAGTAATGAAACAGAAATTTTTATCATACTTAAATATTAGTATCGTGTAAAGAACAATCATTCCAGAAACAGTTTTGCAAAGAAGGTCTTTGACAAGAACACTTGTGAATGATGTAAAACTAAAAATAAGAAAATAAGTTAAAGGAAGCATGTGTTGGGAATTCTTCCAGCTATGCTTAACACTTTTGGAAGATGACAGAGACATAATACGTGCAGGGCTAACACAGTAACTTGTCACTTCCTATACACACACAGAGGTGTTTTTTGGCCACCATGATATTTTCCAAAAAATACATAACGTGGCTTGCTCCACTTTCCCTCTACGAGTCTCAAAGTACATTACAAAACATTTCAGAACTGTTATTCCTGTTTCACAGACAGGAAAATATGGAACTGATTGGAGAAATAGCTCAAGTGGCTCAGGGTAATACAGTAATTCAGAGGGAGAAATGATAATAAGAGCCAAGTTCAATGCAATCATATTTAAGATCTGTTAGAGATCAAAGATGTATTTTCATTTGTTTTAATGCATTCACATACAGGATGCCCTGAAATCCAAAACCACAGATTTGCAAAGTCAATCTCAATGGCCTAAGCCACCATCGCATTTCAGAAAACCTAAAAACATAGCCAATGACAAAATAACATTATCAAAGACACAGCAGATGAAAATAAATAGCTTTTATTTGGGGCAACTTTGTCATCCTGTGGGTTCCTTTTAGTAGTTCAGTAGTTAAATGAATTATTCAGTAGTTTCTTAATGAAAACATAGTTGACCAAAATCTAAAAATTATAATTAGATGAGGTTGTTTATGGGTTTGGGTTATTTTTTTCATTAGCTTTTAATGTTTTGATCAAAATAAACCAGACTATCATTGTAACTAATAGGTCAGACTAGAGGTGACCAACATATCTGTGACTTCTATTTGAAGAAAATAGAAGTGAAAATGTCAATAAGAGGGCTTAGTCTTTGAAGGTACAAAACATACTGGCTTCAGTCCACAAAACACCGTATAAATTTTATGAGATAAGCCCCTTCTGAGTAGTAAATCATGGAAGTGAAGAGAAATGAACCCAGAAGAAAGAGTCCTAAGCAATACAGTAGGAGCTAGATTAATTGTAAAGTAAAGAAATCAAAAATGGACTAAGCAGATGTTCTTTTTGTTTGGAGACATCTTATTTAATCTCCAAATAGTGTTTGTTTATAAGTACAGACTTCAGAAAGTATTCTTTATTGTAACTCATGCAAAATCTCTTCAGGCTAAAATAAAATAAGTAGGCATTTTTGCCATGTCCTCGCCCTGTCTGCTTTGTAGGGAAATATGCAACCTGCTTGTCATAACATTTACAGTATTCAGTTTGTTCTCTTTTACAGTCCTTTCCAAGTCAGCAAAAAACCAAACAAACAAAATAGTCACACATGCTCATTAGAATCCATGTGTCTAACTTACAGAAAAAGCAAAATACCATTAAATGTATCTGCTAATCTATGAACACAGATTGACCCTTGAGATCACTCAGGAAAAAATTAATACGTCTCTACATTTCATCTAAATGTGGAGGTAAAAGTTTAGGAAATGAAAGGAGTGAGTCATGGAAATCATCCTTCATCTACCAGGAAGCTATACACATATACGTAAACGTCAGCCTATCACAGTTCCCACTTGTTTTGTGTTCTGTGCATGCAAGCATAGATCTTATGCAGGCATATTTCCCAGTTTTCTTTCTTTGTTAATTATGACATTTTGCTTCTTTTAGGAATAAGACAGAAAGCAACTTTTTGGAGCAAAGCTGATCTATTCAGTGCTTAACACTGGGAAAGGGAGAGCAAGACTACAGACAGCTGAAACTGGGAATTTCCAGTTTAATGGAAAATTCTGGTATTCTGATTATTCTGAATCAGAACAAACTATTTCAAAATTTCCCACAAAACAGAAATTAAAAAAGCTAAAAAATGCTTTCAAAAATGTTGAAACACATTTTGTTTGAGCTTTTTAGTTTTGTTTATTTAATATTCCTTTTCATACTTTGGGTTTTTTTTACCAGTCATAACTACACATCATGTATGCCACTTAATAATAATTAATAAGTAATTTCCATAATATATTAATATTTTTTTAAAAAATTAAGTATTTAAGTTGTGAAAACAATATATCCGATAGTTGATGTATATTTCATTTGAGTGGGAAAATAAGATCAACATTTGGCTTTGTATTATTTTTACCAGCAATTGTTTCTAAAACCTAGAGAAACGAACACACAAATACAAGGATATTCAAACTGGTAGCTACTTTAACTTGTATCATAAATTAAAATTATACAGCACTTCATTTTATTAATCACAGCATTCTAACCACACACTTTCTCTGCATCCTAGTTGCAAGCAATGAAGCTCTTGCCTTCTTGTGATCTTAGCAAAGCTATTCTTACTCCACACAATGTAAAGTACTCAGTTCTTTCAGTTTACAAGTCCATGGATTAATTTGGACCTCTTATTAGCACCAATTGTTTCTACCACTACTACCTATAAGCAGTAATTCTGGACTGAGGTTCTCACGCATCCATCCTGCTCTTGAAACAAGCATGTTTCTCCTGAGCAGTGCATGTGAGAGGTTTCAATTTACTTGATCCTCATTTAATCATGAAACTTGCATTTTCCCTCTTTTGCCAAAGTGAGAAGCTGCTTTTCATGGCACTGCTCTCTCCTTGGTGTCTCTTCACTGTGGCCAGTGTAATGACAGCTGAAATTGCATGCCCTCATCCTCCCCATCAAATTTGCTACTTGTTCTTCATGTAATGATGACGCTACTGCTACTTAGGCCACCATAAGAAAAGGTGTTTGGAGGCGGTTTTTTTAAACAGTTCATTAGCTCAAATGAATTAGTAAAATGATTTCTTTTTTGATTTCCTAACTTTTAACGTGATGAAAGGAATTTTTCACCATATATTTTACTTAGCACTAACTTCAACACAACATTCCATATTAATAAAATACTCCCTTTCACCCCTTTCTCCAAAGTTGTTGCCTAGAAAAGAAAGCCAAATTTCTCCAATAGTAAAAACATGATATTTTACAAACAATTCACTAGAGACTATAAGAGCTAAACAATCATTTGTGTGTTTCAGGAAATAATACTAACATTGTAAATAACATTCTATCTTATCCAAAAGTAAGCAAGATGATTTATGAAGCAAATAAAAAGAGACAGCTCCAAACCAAAAGAGCTTAAGCTGGAGGCTAAGCAAAGGAGAATAGAGAAAATATACACTCAGATCACGCTAAAATTAAATGAAAATTCTTGTGTTCTCCACTTTAAAATCTCTTTACAAATGGATCACAAAAATAGTAAATGACAGAAGACAGAGTATGTCTATTTATGAAGAAGCCAAAGGTAATATTCAGGCCAAAGACTGCACTTACAAGAATCCCAGAACAGCGTGCCAAAAGAAGGCCTTATGGTGGGGTTCAGTTACCTGCAGGTGCTGAAGGCCATTTGAGATGCCCTAAAGTATGCAAGAAATCTACATGAGGTCAGCAGATAGGACACAGAGACTTATGGGAAATAAGTATCACTCTTTAGTGGAAGCTGGGGGCATGCAGGATATCCCACAACACTAGAAATGACACTAGATGCCTAGATTTAGACAAATTAATAGTGTCTTTAATGTCTAATATTATGATTGGGACCTAAAAAAAAAACCAAGACACAAAGACTATAGTTCCTATTGGCCCAGTGAACTGAATTCAGTAACCAGTCAGTAAGTTAAAACTGATAAGACATCATTCCTTCAAAAAGCTCTTCTGCTTTTTGGTGGGGGGTGGAAAGGACAGGGGGCACATTACCCGTGGCATTCAATACAGCTCAATCATCTGTTCACACCGCATGAATCTTACTGCATTCGCTTGTGTTTTGTGCAGGATGAATGTCCTTACAGCAACATAATAAAAGACAATGTTGTCTCTGCTATTTTCATGTAATGAACAGCTGTTCAACAGCCACTGCGCTTATTGTCTTCTTCCATCCTGTTTTCCATCATGCTCTCAGCCCTATCACCCTCTCAGGTGATATCTGTCATAGTGGTTCTATCTCAGTTCCAGAAAATTTATAATCCCAGTGTAAGAAAAGAAACAGTTACAGATAACAAATATAGGTATATAGGTAACGGTGATCCAATGTAGAAGAAAATGCAAGAGGATGGCATACCGGTTGCCTTACAATAGTTCAGATTTTTTCAGGCATTGTGGCAACGTTCCTACTTTTTAAGTAAGGTAGTTGTAGTTTTGTTAACTATCTTCCATAAAATGGAGTTCTTCCCTGAAAAATTGACACATGAGCTCTGCAGCATTACAGCATGTTAGTGATATCATAGGAGTATTAAAGTGCAAAAGTTGAGGATTAAAACACATAAATTCCTAAATATCTGATTATCTATCTCACATGTTTTGTGTATCTTTATGGCTATTATATCACTGCAGGTTATACTTAAGAAGCCAAAGAAAGATATATATGCTATTGCCTTTTAATGTAGAATAGCTATGCACGTTCCAATTAAATAATTTTTTCTGACCTAGACATCTTTTTTGAGTATTTTGATGACTACCATACACTCTGTAGTTTGCAGATGCATTTTGTTTAAGGGAATGTATGTAACTGCATAAGCACTCAGTCATAAAGTAGTAAACATACAGTACTTTATGCTAAATGGTTTATAAAGTTAACAGACTTCTTTACTGACTAGAATATTATCACCAGAAGAGAATCTATATTTTAGGAAAGTAGTGATCCTCAGATCAGTATGTCCTGAGGAATGTTTAATTTTCTAGAAAAAAATGGAATTACTTGTTAGTTAGGAAAAGAACAGTAAGTCTAAAAATTACTACCAAAAACCTCTCTTGTATCGATTCTGTTTTCCTGCCTTTTCACAACATTGCTTTAAAATAAGAACTAAGAGAAAGAAGCGGAGTGCATCAGCAACTTGGGCTGGTTGGGTGGAGTGAGGATAGGAGTTCAGAATAGCTCCATGGAAAGAAACAGGATTAGAAGTTGTGTAGAGACACCACACGGTTCTCTGGCTACCCTGAAATCCAAAGTTGCATCTTGTACTGCATGCTGCTCTCATGACCAAGACAGGTCTGGTGAAACCTAGGAGAAATAAAGCAGTGAGGACTGAAACAAGGGTTTGAAGCTCAGGCAACGGGGAAGTGGTGAATGAGTAGATTCCGTCTGTTATTTGGGAAGAAAAAGGCAGAAGTATGTGCACCCATCTGTAGTACTGTAAAAGTCAGACCTTTGATCATTTGTCTTCCTACATTCTTGTATTAGGCTGGTGAAATAAGTGATACACGTGCTATGAGCTGCAGCAGGCGACATCAAGCTATGCATAGAATGGTGCCACCACCCAATGATCTCTGAAATGCAGAGGGAAGCATAAAACAGACCAGAATGTTAAAATACAGTGCCTGCAGTACAAATGTGTACTCGAATGCTTGAAATATTGGTATTACCTGAACTAAACAAACTTACCTCAAAGCCCCCTGTGATTCTGTCATTATGCTACATTAGAAGAAATCCCTTCCAAAGATTAATCAGCTTAGCTAACCATACACCGTTTAAAACTGCACGGAGCAGAGTATTAGCCGTTCATAAAGGATACAAATAACTAAATGTGTCCTTTCTGCCTGGCAAGCACCATATAGTTCAAGGTGGATCTGAAGACTGAGAATGGACCTGGGCCAACATGATCTCAATTGTTATTTTCAAGAATAAAGTACAGCTAGCACCTCAGCATGCAACTCTCACTTGAGTGGAAGGGGACAGGAACAAAATGCAATGTTCTGAAACAGCTTTTATGGAAATTGTGCATTGTTTGTGACATGTATTTGGCCTCTGGAGCTGCAGTCTTGTTTAATCTTTACTTTTAAATGCCATCTTCCAAAACCGAAGGGTAACAAGTACAAATTGTATCTATAAAACAGCATCACAACTTTATTCTCAATAGCTGAGTACTGAAATGCAAGCATACATTATAAATAGAAAAACAGCTGGCTTGGAGCACATTGCAAGCCACTAGCACAGTTGAGGGATTTGAATGACATCATAACCCGTGAGAGCATGTTGCTGGCCAGCTGGTGTTATTTATAATATACTCATAATTGAGGAAAAATAAAAAGGCAAAAGTTAGGTATTGCAGAACTAATGAAGTTGAATTCTCTCTTTCCCAGTGTCATTTGAATTGTTATCGAGAGTAATTATGAAGATTACTACACAAAAGGGGGAAAATCACTTTAGAATTACAACAGCTCATTTAAGATAAATGCCATGGAAGCCCCCCAAACTGGTCTACTTGTGTTACTATATTCATAGTACTGTAAATTCTAGGAAATGATACGACTTCTACTGTGTGGTTGCTAAAGATCACAAAGCTATTTTCCCCTATTTACAAGTAGTGCTCAACAATTCTGTTATTTTTAGCAAATTACAAACTGCTATTTTAGGGTTAATAGCACAGAGGGTTGGAGGCTTTAATTGTTACTCAGCATATAGGCGTGCCAAGTTTAATAACGTAAAGATGCATTAAGAAAAAAGTAGATAACCAACTGCCTGGCTTTCTGTACCAGATAAATAAAATACTTATGCTTCTATGCATAAATAAAATGTGTGCATATATACAAAGGTATGCATATATACAAACAATGCCTTTATGTATGTAAGTTTTTATACATTTGAAATGCAGACACACACGCACAAAATTACAAATGCACACATAGCTATCTGAAAGTTAACCAGAATACATTTTCTTATTTTTCATGGCAGCACAAGCTTTTTTGTCTGCTAACCCCTCAGTCACTAATTCACATTCTTTTAAAGGGAAAAAAATATGCTTCTGTGCTCTAGTTTTAAAATGCAAAGGTATGATGTTATTTGTCACCATGCCCAAAAAAGTCCTTACTCGGTAACTTTGCCAGAAGAGGGAGAGAGAGAGAAGGCAAATGCTCCCCCAGCTGTTTCCTGTCTACAGTGTCTGTGTAATGTAGATAAATGTGAGGATTTTCTCTAAATCCCTCTTCTGTTTGCTAAATCTCACTGTCACTGCTAAAATCAGAGCAGATAGAGCCTGCGCAATGGAATAAAGTCCTCAATATTGAAATGTGACATTGCTCTCAACATCTCACATCTCTCTGGATTTCTTTTTTCTCATCATTACTGCTAACAAATTCATTTCCAGACTTTGCACTTTTAAGAAGCAATGGAAAAAATCAACAGTCTTTCAACACAATTAGTTAAGTGCTGCTTTTGTGATTTCTTGAAGGTAAATCTTTATTACTATTTCAAATAATTTTTTTTTAGTTCTATTTTACTGTGTATTGTCTGCTTCTGGTTTGAGGAGTATTGTGCACTTTTCAATAACATTATTTTAGAACTGAGAATTATTTATAAATTGCTGAACATGCAATTTTATGTGATCTGGAAAATGGCTGTATGTATTAGTTGCAATTACATAGATAACTGTAAGGGTAAACTATAGCAGATACATGTCTTAATTTTCACTTCTATTCAGAGAACTTTGCAATATTTCAGTTATGTCATTATTAAAGGGTCCAATTACATCATTGTCTCTATTGTTAATTAATGCTTCTGAAAACAAGAACTTTCAGCTATTTTCTGCAGGTGCAGGATTTTATAGGAAAAAAGGTATTATTCACATGTTAAGTTTCTGCAGTTTTATTATACACAATTATAGATAAAATGTTCATGCTTTCACAGGGAAACTTTTAAGTGATGTTGTCACTGCAGCAATTTTCTGGCAGCATTGTAACATTTACTTGTTTTTTGCTTTCACAAATTAAAAGTAAATGTGAAGTTCAGTTTGTTTTCTACATTAGAAACCAGCTGTGACTCTTGCTGACCTTGCATATTTGTGTAGCTTAAGTAATTGTACATAAAGAAAATGGAAATACCCCTACATGTTCATCTCCAAGTTTTCCCTTGTAGGGAGGGCTGTTTCAGGAAAGTTTGCATGTGAAGTTTCACGTTATGACCCTGTAATTTCTACACATCAATATAAACTCTCTCTAAGTAAATTTAGCTTCTGTGGGTGCATTGACCTCTGTTTCTGTCAATTGGCCTGAGTTCAACTTGCCAATATTAGCAAATTTGTATCCTTTGAGAAGTTTTTTTCTTTAATATTTTGCAAGGACACTTATGCAGTTGACAGAATTCTCCTGTTTTAATTGTTTAGGGCCTAATTATTTTTTTAGAGTGTCTTACACTTAAAACACACTTACCTTATTCCTTAATGTGATTCAAAAGAACAGGTCTGTAATTGCAATGGATGAAGCTATTCTCTTAATGTATAAATGGGCATCCCTTCCAATATACTTGAAAGCTGAAGATGATTTTTTTTAAGTATTGAGCAAGGCACTAAGAGGCATAAAAGTAATGTGCTAGCTCCTCAGCTGGTGCATCCTGCCAAGCTTCCTTTGAATCAATGGAACATATTGATTTAAGTTCGGAGGTAGCTCAGATTCTTTAATCAAAGTTAGCAGTATTTAAACCTTGATCCATTCTAGGGTATATATGCTTTACTTATATAATAATTATTAGTGAATACTGTTATTACATACTAATTACATACCTCTACCATGGCTTGGAAATCAGATCCAACCTCTATGTAACAAAATGTAATTTTGAATATAACTCTTGATTTTTTTTCTACAGCATATACTATCCATAAAAGTGTTGCCCCCTTCAAGATATTTATAATTATTGTAGATGTTCTTATTAAAATTGACCAAGCATGTGAAGAATTCCTATGTACAACTTATGCCAACTGATAGTTTGTTAGATGAAGAGGACTTATATAGAAGAATTAAGAAGTAAAGGAGATGTGGAGTATTCATATATGACATTCCTCTGTGGTGCCACTCTTCTGGACCATTAAAAGAGGAATGCAGAAAAAGCTGGTTATTTTACTGAAAAAAGAGGAAATTCCAGCTGTGAAAATATGGTCAGTCATTCTATGCAACTAAAAGAAGTGCTTAACCAGGCTCATCCTGAACCTGTATTCAATTTCCAAATGTAATTAGATGCTTCAATAAACCCCACCCACATGCCAATGCGTTTTCTTTTAAACTCTCAACTTTCTAGTCAAACTGGGGACATTGCAAGCATGCTGCTTGTTTGTAAAGAACCTGAAGCAATATTGGATTACAACTTTGTCTTTTCTTAAGAATATTGCCCTCAGACACAAACGGGAACTTTGATTTTATCACAAACATATTGAATTAACTAATGTTATGTTTAATTAAAATGATGAAGTAAAGTTCAAGTTTTAAGCTATGTTTTGGAATTAGTTTTGATGAAACAGCACTTAATTTAACTAATAATTGATTGAGCCCTAGAAACATGTGAGTCTGTTTTCTTTTCCCCAAAGTTTTTACTTGTCTGAAAGTTCTTGACTCTTTTTAAATTTGGAGATAAAGTCAGAAATTCTCTGTGGTTTATACTGTGCAGCCTTTTTGGCTTCCACTAGAGGAAAAACAGTAGATAATCTGTTTTGTTGTAGTTCAGTGCTGATATTTATCTGAAAATGCAATCCAGCTGAGAAGTCTTGAAAAATACAAAATTGTTAAATGGCTAAGATTTATGTTTATTTCTGGCCCAAATGTTATACAAGAACAAATTGTTAAATACATAATGTTCTTTTATTTGTAATGTCATCCTTCAGAGGCAGTGTGCTAAACAGCTCTCTGCTTTACCTCCTCAGAACTGGGAACCATCTTAAACTGCAGGTGCATCACATTTACCTTAGAAATGCAAAATTATGGCAAGGGAAAAAAGAAATTGATGTTCTTGAGATACGGAAACATTACAGGAAATAATGCCTCATGTTATCATCATTAATTTATAGTCTGATCTTCCTCCATCTGCCATTGAAGTCATGTCCATGCATTAAAGCTTGTTGGGTTTTGCATGGCAAGGTTGGCTCCATACTTTGGTGAACGGGAAAATAATTATCCTGTCTTTTTGTGTTATATCATGGGATTTAGATTTTTTTCATTATTTTCACAGTGGAAATACCAGGAAAAAAAGGGGATGAATTCTGAATTATTTATAGATTTTTCTTTTATTCATCTTTGACTTAAGTTGAAATAGTGGACTCATCCAGCAAGGTGCTAAGATCCCTTGCCAAGAAAATAAGAATTCTTAAAAATTATTGACTAAAGAAGGCTCAATATCCCACTGGATGAGATCCCATATGAGCAGACAATAGATAATTTCATTGTTTTTTCAAAAGTTAATGAAAAAATAAGATTAAATGGTCCCTGGAATCCTAAAAGAAGCTTCAGAGAAGATTAATCATTTTACTCCAATTACTTTGCACTAGTCTGCTAAAATGAAGCAGTTTTAAGCCAAGGTTAACTATACGTGCAAGAAAGATTTGTAACTTCTTACCTGACTGCAGTACTAATGTTAACCTTGAAAGAGGATAAAATTAAATGCAGACTTCCATCTTTCGAAACTAGCATTTTTGGCAAGTGACCGAAATCAGTTCAGAATACACATTAAGCACATTCTTCACTGTCCTGCTACTAAATATAAATAACTTTTCCTAGTATTTAAAAAAAATGCTATCTTCCTTGACATGTTGGGTAAGATCTTCGGTTGATATCAATTGATATAAAAGGAAGTGGATAAATTGAATGGTGCAAATTTACACCCGTTGAGGATTGGCCTTTCTTCAATCATGAGTCCAGGAAAAAGATAGTTTGTAACCAAGTGTAAATGAGAAGAGAATTATCACCTCTGTGTATACCTCATAGCCAAACCTGACTAAGAGGATATAATTGAGGTCAGAGAAAGTATAGCTGCTTCCATCAAGTACAACTCCTTAACAGTCCCACTAGTGCTCCCCTTAATTCCTTGAATGCTTCCGAATGTTAACTTGCCAGTAACAGAGGACTGTAAGAGCCACTGAATGTGGTCCCCTACTATGGAACTCTTCTGTAACTTTGGCAAGCTCTGCCTTGAAACTTCTTTTGTTTTGTCCTGGTATTTCCCTTTTTAAGGTGGCTGGAGAACCATAGAGTATTAATTATAAACCCTTTTCTTCCTGGGCCAAATTTCCTTCCATCCAGTTTACAGCCATTTATTCCTGTGCCAGTGCTGTTCCTTAATTTAAATAGCTCTTCTCTGTCATATGCCACCTCCGTCTCCCACGGTACCTTGGCAGGCAACCGCCACATTCCCTCTTAGCCTATCTGGTCTCAGACAAAACAACAAGGTTGTCTAGTCTTCCTTACTCTACTTATTCTGAGCTTCCCTTTGCCTGTCTATTGCACTCTTCCACATCCTCCTTTTGCAGGAGCAACCATAAATCATAGTTACTACAAGGTTCTCTACCTACGTGTGAATTTGAACCAAGAATATTCACCAGAGGAAGTAATCAGTTTACAAAATACATGGACTAGAATATGTAGACAGTTGCAAAATTATGGTGAGGCACTTCCTGATACTGTGTTTATTGTCTAACAAATTACAGTACATACGCATTCTCAACTAGCGAGGGTGCAGGAGTCATTTTCTTTAGGACTCTTGGGAAATTCTGACACTGCTCTTGCTTCCTTGGCAGGTGAAGATGCACACTGTGTCCTACATTCATTTCTTCTACCTTGGCCTGTGTTTGCTTACCTTAACCAGTTCTGCTGCTGCTGGCCCAGAAACACTCTGTGGTGCTGAGCTGGTTGATGCTCTTCAGTTCGTGTGTGGAGACAGAGGCTTTTACTTCAGTAAGTAAACACTTTCTTTCATTCAGCTGCTAAACTTTTCCATGTAATCCATTGGAGTTTGCACTAAGCGGCTTAGAAATGACCAGAACAGGCTGCTGAGTATGACTAGTATCCTCTGTCTTGGAGATGCCCAAGTCTTCAGTGACCATGAAGTCTCAGTAAAGAATAGAGCTGTGCCTGTGTTCAGCTTCTCTGAGTTTCTGACAAATTTTCCTTTTCAGATATGTTACTGTTTTTAACCTCTTTCCAGCTGCTGCTATTCCACCTGCTATATTACTGCTTTCTGCTGACCTGACACTGAAATTAAATAAATGAAAGCATGTACTGGACCCAAGATATTCATGAGGCAGAACTGCATGTACCTGTTATGTCAGAATTCTCATAAACAATTTAAGTACACATCGTATCATATTAAAAACAGACTAAGCTTCAACATCTGGTTTGAAAAACACAAAAGCCAGAAGGCAGCAAGAAGAAAGTTACCACATCCAAGTATCCACATGCTTCATCAGTTAAATACAGGTGAAGGAAAATTCATGCATGGTGAGATAAGAAAGATTAACACCAGTACAGACAACAGATAAAATTAAGTCTGTAATTGTGCGGATATATTAGTACTCAAATAACTTTTTGGAGCAAGACCTTCCACTTTGGAACTGAACATCACATTATTTTTCCTTTGCTCTGTTTTAGATTGTGCAAAGCTGGAGTAGTTAGACAAGTAACTCTTTTGTCTTAGTACCTTTTTACACGAGCTGTCAAGATCAAGAAATACACAACTTGTAAATAATAGAAATCTATTTCTAATTTTCAGCTATTTGCTACTGAGATAACATAAAGATAATGAAACTTTTAGTTAGGAATATATTCATTCTGAATTCATTCATTAATATATTTATTTAAAACATGCAAGAATTTGTGCTTCTAGAGCCTCTGAAGCTAGTGTTTACTTTTAATAATAATATGTACTTGTCTGAAGTTCTTCTCTGAAGTTCTTCTCTGAAGTTAGCTCTCCTTCAGGACCTCACTTATCTTTCCAAACAAGAATATACCTACAAAAAGGAAATATGGGGTGGTTAGGCTATAAAGACAAGAAATTAACTAAAGGGATTTTGTTCTATTTATTTTTATAATCTTTGTGAGGTTTAGCTTTTTTTTCCCTTTCTTTTTTTTTTTCTTTTTACTTTTATAATTCTCATTTTATCCTAATAATTCTTGCCTTCTAAGATACCACTTTTGTTTTTCTGATCTTACTCACCCCATTCCTATTCATTTCTATTACTGGAGTTATTGTTTTCAATATTTTTTTCCTTGCTTGCAAAAAAAATAGAATTAGGGAATTCCAGATTCTTGCACCTTTAATTTACATAATATCCTGATTTCCTCAGCGAACAAGCTGCAGACATTTTCACTACCTTCTTGGCACTTTCTGTTAAAGTTTACCTTTGAAACTGGGAGCCTTAGTTTCATAAATGCAAAGTAATTCACTAAAGAATGCTTCTTTTCTGTATTTAGCACTTTAGCTATTGTTAATGAACAACTACACTAGAGTGCTGTTTAACTTAGTATTCTGGTACTAAACACAATATTAAAAATATTGGAATCTCTCATAAAGGAATTTACATTTTTCTACCAACTCTTTCTGTGTTCATTTGCACACCAAAATCTGTTACATTTATCAGCAGCTGAGTTACACGTAAGGGGTTATTTAAGTGTCCTACAAAGTCTTTCTTTTCATGGCTGGAAGGAATGCAAAGGAAGACTTTCACCTCCCCCTCTTGTTTCTGCACCAGAAAACAATGAGACAATATACTGCATCGTTAGAACAGCATAACAATTTTTTTTTACTGTGCATGCATCTTTGGCATTTTCCCAGTCATTCCTCACCTGGAAAAATGTTTGCTTCTTGTTCAGAGAACTATCACACTTGCTTACCACAAGAGTGGCTGTTACTGCCAAGCAATCAGACTTACTGTTACGGGTACTCTTAGTGTCCCTCAAGGTAAGGGGACTTGTGAAAC
Source organism: Burhinus oedicnemus (assembly GCA_008921705.1). Taxonomy (NCBI): domain Eukaryota; kingdom Metazoa; phylum Chordata; class Aves; order Charadriiformes; family Burhinidae; genus Burhinus; species Burhinus oedicnemus. The sequence continues at coordinate 776,117 of VFFE01007103.1, read as the reverse complement.
GCTAGTCATCAGCAATAACTCTCTCTGTTTTCAATCTCAGCTATTCTCAGGTTGCACAATCTGTTTCAAATCTCTACATTCCCCAAACTAGATCATCCTTACTTTAAAATACCTGGATGGGTTTCTGAAGTTATAAAGGAGATCTTTTCCCTTGCAATCTGGAGTTTTATCTGCTGGCAGCAAAGACTTTCTCTCTAGTTTTCTTTGTTGTTTTCTTACATTCTGAGTTTTCTCTTGAAATTAAGGTAACTGTTGACACCATAAAGGTCTACCTGGTTTTGTATGAAGGACTATGGAAGGTTTCACTAATGAATGACCACCCTGCTTTAGGAAAGTCTTGCACTGTTGTAACTAACAGACTGCAATTGCAGCATTCAACGGGAATTTTATGAAGTTGATACATGGCCCTTGGATGCTAAGTAATGTGTGTCCTCTACCTGACTATCTCTGATTCATGAGGCAGTGATTTAATCTGTTTTAGCCTTCTCCTCTTACTTGTTAGTGTTTGATCTAAAATATAGTACTATAGAAAAGTAAATCCAGTAACACCGCTAAAACGGCAGTTGCTCCGTTTCATGGGACTTTTTAACAATGCTATATCATTTGCAGAAGTAAAAGTCCGGTGAACTTTTTTCTTTTATTGGGAAGAGAATGTCAATTTAAATTGTATTTTAAGCCTTCTATTCTCATACTCTGCTTCCTTTATATAAAATATAATCAGTGGTGATGTTTGCCTTTAACTTGCACAGGAAATAGCTGTGAGGGAAGGTTTTTCTTCCATCATTCTGTATTTCACTAGAGACTCCAAATATAAAGAATACCTTTTGGTTGAGGTGGAACTCCTGGTTCAGATTCAAGGTCAAAGCTTCTGATTCTTCATTGGGAGTTGTGGGTGGAAATGAAGATAGAAATAAATGAGTTACTTTCTGTTGAAACTGTGTACTTCACAACCACAAGGATGTATCTATGGCTAGGACTGGAAGAAAAAAATTTCCTTTATATAGTCTATTCTGCCCAACTTGCCAGCTATAAAAGGAAATTCTTTACAGCTTCTTAAGATATGCCCCAGCTGCTTACCACACACAAAGAAATGTATTGACTTCAAGAGGAAGTCAAATGTGGTTTCTACCACTCCCTTTTTTCATGAGGTAGACTGGCAAGGAACATTTTTTAAAGTTTTTTTAGGGGAGGACACTGCACAAATCCCAAAATAGAGCATCTGCTTTCTCCATCGGTCACATTTAACCCCAGCCAGGACTGGCTGATTCTTGGACAGCTTTTTCTCTCCCATGATTCACCAGTGAAGAGCAGATTTTGCCACCTTTTATCTAGCAACAGCTCTCTAGCAGAACTTCTGCCACTCAAGTTCCTGTGTGCTGTCTTATGTTAGGTGAAACCAACAGAGAGCCTGGCCACAGCTACACAAGTGGCTACACTTAGACACAACTTTTCGCAATTAATGTTTCTCCAGTCTCAAAAACTCTGGATTCAACAGTCATGAAGCAAAATGGGATGGTTGCTATGTTCATTTGAATTTGAATGCCTAGAAAGGTCTACCATGCCACTGCTATTACAAAACAATGCTGAGGGCAGAAAATGTGGGAAAAACTGAAAGGACGAATTACAGGAAACTTACAGAAGTGGTAGCCCAGGAGGGAGGAAGTTTTGCTTGAAATACTCTAGTCTTATCACAGGAATTTACTTTGTAGATTAATCAAAAAAAGAGATTTTTTATTTTTTATTTTTTTTACTTCATACAAGTTGAATTTAATGGACAATCTTTCATCCTTGCTCATGTTGTTTCCTGAGGACTATTACTACCACAAGAAAGGAAAGCAAAAGTAGCTTGCTGTAAGGGGCAAATGCTATCCTTTTTTATCTAGTTTCTTCTCCTTTGAAAAGATACCTTTTCCTTTTCCAGTAAATGGATACCAGTTTGGCTAACAATACACATGAGTGTATTTCTTATTTCTTTAGACACTTTTGATCATTCTAATTTCTAAAGCCCAAGTTAGATGGCAATATTTATATGAAACTATGGCAATCAATTTCATAAATTAAAAAAACACCTTTTTCTGTTAAAAAACCCTGCTTTGGTTTTATGTTGAGTCTTCTGAAGCATCATTTGCATAGAAAAGAAGGAGCTTATTTAGATATCTGATACAATGGAGTTCCTCTGATATTCTTCAGAGAATGGAGAATGATCCAGCACATGCTTCCGTATGTTAAAGAGTGAATCCCATAAAAGACAGGCTTTTCTGATATCCAGCCTAATGGTCCTTGTGTCAACTGCTTTTTGGAGAATCATTACAGCTTTTTACTACTTTCTTTTTCCACTAAGACAATCAGAATTCTGTGTTGTCCTTGGGAATATCCATAGCTGTGCGCAACATAAGACTGTTGGTTTATAATCATCAGAAAATCAGGATAACACAGTGATCATAATTTTGCGTAATCAGAACTGTCATCAGATCTCAGTGCTTTGTAGAAGCAATCCCTTTGTATATAGGGAGGAACTGCTGCTTTACAGAGGAGGAAATAAAGGGCATAGCAATAGGCAATTACATTTTGCTTCTTCCATTTCCCTTTAGTTAACAGCTTCTTGTTTACTTCAGGAAGTCTGCTTTTAAGATGTTATTAAAGTGTCTACACCTGTCAAACCTATCAACGTAATTACAAGAGATGGCATGGCACTCAGTTCTTTAACTGCTCCATACCTGTAGGAGCTATGAGTCATTAGCTCCTCTCTGTCCCTGATTGAAAGGAACATTAATGTTACAAGCCTAGGAGAGGCATGCTGAGAAGATGTGGTGGGCACACACAGCCTGTGGTGTCAGTGACAGTCTTACAAATCGCTGCAAAGAAATGCTGGTCATCTTGGCTATGTTCACACAGCAAGATCTGAGGGAGTTTTTAAGTTCCTTGGTCTGGCTACATGCCCCATTCATGTCCAAATCCTGTGTCCATGGAAGAGTTGAGTGTATTCCTCAATCTTTATCCACAGGTTCCTTACTTCTTACAGGAAAGCTAGCCTGGAAAGGAGCTAAGATGTGCTTTAGCCAGGTGGGCAGGGGCAGTGCTCAGGGAACCAGGACTATAGGCACGGTTATTGATATACCTCTGCAAGAAAAAACGACAGCTATGGCTTCTGGAACGGTATCACTGTATAGTCAAATAACTGATACATAAGTCTGGTGTGTGTTCCCTTCCCCTGGTAGTAATCATTGAGGAAGTTCTCTGAAAATAAGCCAGTCTTTGAAAGAATTTTGTCCTTTTTTAACACACTAAGAAAGGCTAGGGAGTGTTCATAAAGGCTAACCTTAGTTTAGTGAGGTTAATCTTCTTAAGTTACCTCTTTAATAACAGAGAGAGGTTCTGCCTTCTTTCTCCACAGATCACACAGTGAGGCTAGGAGGATTTAGCCTCTAAAACACACTAAATTTAGACCCTGTGAACAGGTCTCCTCTACTGCCAGTTCTCAGGTCACCAAGGATTTCATATTTTTTCAACCTTTTCATTAAGAGGGACTGTAGTAGTAATGATAATTTTAATGAGGTGACTGGAAGCAAACCACTGAACAAAATTTTAGCAAGAAATGCTCTGCAAAAAGTCTCTACTACCAAAACCAAATACTTACAGTTCCTCTGGAAGTTCAATTTACATGTGTCCTTATTGCTGTTACATGTTAGAGATGTTAATGCTTTTTATGATGTTTGCCTTTATCTGTGCACTAGACCAAGTTTCAAATTTGGTCTCAAACAGCAGAAAGCTGTTATTTGACATTTGATTCCCTAACTGCTATATGTGTATTTAATACATTGTTTAGTCTCATGTTGGATAAGGTCACTCAAAGAAGCACTTGGCAAGATCAGCATTAATTCTTGGCATAGCTGCCCCTCTTACTTTTCCACTGAATCTTAAATACCAAGAAAAACCCTTCACTGACTTCAGTTCTGGCATTTGCTTTATGCAATTGGCCAAAACCTTTGCATATGGACCTCTTCGTTTGTTCTAGTATTAATAATGCATTTGCAATATTTGGTCAACAGCAGCAAGATTTGCAATGCAAATTATTCAGTTTAGCAGAACCACACAGTCTCTTAATTAAAAACTTTTGCGTTAACTACTTGAGCATCTAGGGCAATCCATACAGAGTGCTCATTCAAAGAAGGAAGTTCACACACCCGTTTCTCTAGAGCTCATTCAGCACTTTAGCTCTTATGCATGTTTCAAACCCTCTCACATCACTGAAAATCAAATAGAGACTTAAAGCCATTTTCATTTCAGAGCTTTGCTAAAAAGGGATGGATCTGAACTTGTTTATTAAACCATACACAAAAGTCAGTATTTCCCTATGATACAAGCTTAATTGTTCAAAAATATGACAACAAATGAAAGGGGTAACCAATAGTTAAGTCATTTCTCAGTCTAGAAATCAAGACAAAGGGAATACCACAAATGTATGCTTATTGAAGAATATATGCTAAATTTGTCTCTGGTAATAACCACAGGAACTTCCATGTCAAAAAGAAGAAAAAGCCATTAATTCATACTTTCTTTGTGGTGCAAAGAAATGCAAAATCACTACGCAAGATATAGCTCAAGTACTGGATTTAACTGTTAAGTTATATTTCATGTTTAAGGTATATTTAAGGTATATTTCATGTTTGCATCAGTGAATGAGGTTCTGAGAACAGGAATTTTAACACAACCATAGCCTTTGCAGGGGCATAACGTATACTGACCAGTGGGTCACTCCAATTTCTAGAAAATTTTGCATTGCCACTGTAAGTGCAATTTTAAAAAATTGAATCCAGTTAAATGTCTATTTCAACCAAAAGGCTGTACCTTAGGCACTGGTTAACATATAACTTTCAGAATAACGGAATAAATTGCTTTTCTTACTGTATCAAAGCAAGAAAAATGAAATGCTATCTTCTTTTCAGACTTCTTTAAGTATTAGACAAATTACATTGATGATCTTATCCTGTCAATTTTATCTGAGCAACTTTTAGGTTAAATTTCTGATTGCCTCTCCAATGTCAATTCCTGGTAAATTGGTTTGAAATTCCTTTGAAAGGTGCTTTGAATTCCTTAGTAAACTTAAATTCCTACAAAATCAGACACAAGACTGAGATACTTGCTGTATTTTCTGATTGAATCCAATGTACAGTCAAATTTAATATGTTTTCAATGTTCTTGCTCTTACAAGATAGAGTGGAAGTTGTTTGCTTACCTCATGTTAAATTCTTTGCTAGTGAAAACTGGAATAGCTTCCTTTTATCAAAGAAAAAATTCAGAGCTCATCTCTTTTTTTTTTTTTTGACTCTACAACATACTTATGTATTTCCCATCTTACTTTTGAAATTCAGCTGTGACCCCAGTTTTCCCATCTATGTAATATAACTGTTTTAGAGTAAGAGAATGCCACCAAACAGCAAACCCTTCTGCTTCCTTGTATGCCCATAAAAGTGTGGAAGTAAGGAAAGAGTGTCCTGTTAAAGCACTTCCATTAGGAAATTATGGCTCATGCCCAAACCTGAAATTATATGAATTTTTTTGATACAAAACTATTTGTTTGTAGCGTTTGTGTCTTTGTGTGTTGGGCAGAAATTTACACAAGGCTGAGTATGCAGAATAAAGAAGGGGTTGGCTCAGACCATTCTGACTCAGTCCAGCTCAGTGAACAAAACTGTTTTCTTTCTCAAAACAAATATTCTAGCAATACTTATTAACTATTTGTATCTCTGTTACTTAAGTAACACCCCCAGCTCCTATAAACAACAACAACTAAGGAAAGTAAATATTACTGAAAGTTGTTTTGAATTCAAAAGAATGTAAACTAACACACATATCCTACTAAGGTAATGGATAAAAGCTTAAATTACGCACACAAACTCTGTATTCCACAGCAAGTCTGTATTCTAAAAAATATTTTTAAATGTATGACTTATGCAAACATAGAAAAAGTAGAAAGTGTAGAAAAAGTGTTGTGGGGAAAATGGTAGAGAAGATGTTGTTATGGTTGTGGATCTGAAAAGATGAGTACATTCCTAATTAGCTTTGATGGCTGTGTGGTACTATGTATAATAAATCCAATTTACAACATAAGGATTTTTTTCAGACTTGCATTAACTATACTGAAGGTTTCTTTTAACTCAGCCCCATCAAAATTACTTCTACTATTATAACAAAATTTCTACAACTTGTTTTCATAAGTCTTCATTGATTACTTTGGGTTACATGAAAGCTAATAAGGACATCTATTTTAGGTTAACATAGCAAGTTTAAATCAAATACATTTCATACATTGAAACTTCTGTAGACAAGTAAGATGTAATAATTTGTTTCTACATCCCCTGAATTCCTGAATTACTAGTCAACAGGTCTTCCATGAAAAAACTTAGTTTTTCCTACGTATTTCAAGTTTTATGTTTCTTTCCATTAAAGTTTCCAGCCTTTCACAGACATATTTAGTTTGGCAGGAAGAATCTGGTGACTCATAGACTGAAGAGATTTGAGAGCAAGCTACTGAAAATGTATCTAATTTCTTCTTGTGTAATTTGGGAGCAAGCTACTGATAGTATGTCTAATTTTCCTAGTTTAATCAGATGTATTATTGGCAAATACATGTCCTGAATAAAAGCCATGTTTATTCCTGAAATATATAGCAAACATTAAATGCAAAACCACCATATATATTTGCTTTAGAACATTTCTGTTTTTTCTAATTGTTTCTGGCATTTTACTCTAAATCAATGGGCACTGAACAAAAATAGAGGTACTACTGAAATAATTTGCATCATGACCCTACTTATATTTTGGAATTCAGGAACATAAAAATATTCCTTAGTGATGTTTTTTGGTGGTGGTTTTTTTTATTTCCTGCTTTTTTTTCAAGGGAGGATAGTGGTGTAGGAAGAATATGTGATGTTATTATACCTCCGTGATTCATATAATGAAGGATAGATGTATTAGAAAAGCTTTCATTGTATTTTATGTTGTTGACTGTATTGTTCCTTTAACCTCTTTGAAGACAAAAGACTTTAAAATTCAGTTTTTTCTAAACAGATAATCTGTGACAAACATCATTTTCATTTATCCACATACTGACTGAACCTTCTGAATGATAAAGACTAAACAGAACTTGATCCAATATACACAAGCAGATTCTGGTTTAGATTCATTCCATCTACTTTTGGGCACGTAGATAAGGTATTTGAGTTAGGAACCTACTCAAGCTCATTCTACAGTCAGTGAGAAGAGTTAGAAATTTCAGAGCTCTTATTAAGTTCTGAATATCCCGTAGGACATACTTTTCCTTCTCCACTAAATTAAGCAAGGAAGCTACGGCAATTGTATCCTTAAGTTAGTTAAGTCAGTTGTGTAAGGACCCTCCGTTAAGAGCCTTAATTTTGGTGGGATGAATCTGTTTAAAAACACACAGTGAAATTCAATGTGGAGATAAGGATGCACTCGTATGGACCACATTTCAGATCAAAGCAAATCCAAGCTCATCTTAGCTCCCATGGTATAGTACAGTTAAGCAAAGACCCAGAATGTGCCTTATGCAGGTAACACCAGTTAGAGTTGCTCCTTTGGCCTTTAAGAACTTCCAGGCTTTAGTCTGACTTAGTGTGACTGCTGTTAGAGAAAGCACTCCACTCTGAGACAGTAAAAGTAGAAGGGAAAAGCTTATCTATCTTTTCTTTCTTAATATAGTAGGTAGAATATACTCTCACATGCCATAATAAGTAACACTCATGTTTTATTCCTGCATAATGAGACAAGGTGCACTTATTCATGCATAAATAACGAAACAATTTTTTACACTGCTCTTCACATGGATTAATTTCTATTCCTATGAATATACATGGCCCAGCAGTTTTTTAAGAAATGGAGAGAGTAATGCTATTTAAAACCTAGAGTGATGTCTAAATATCAGACGTCATTAAAGAAGCATTTTCTCCATTAGAATGCTCTGCCATAAAGTATCATCATGGAGAAAGGACACAGAATGATGCTCAAGTACAGTTTTGAGATATTCATTGATACAACGGGCATACAGTTTTGAGATACTCAGGCAATCTGAAGATTAAAAAATAGCTACTGCTGACCTAATGAGCTCATCCATGAAAGCAATAATATGACCGAAGTAAGACAGAACCCCTCTTGATGTAGTTAGCCTCTCAATGAGTTGAATCAACAGCACGAAGTCCCTCTACCTTCCTTGCTTCAGTACCTCCTTCATCCAAGGCAATATAGAATCAGTACAGAACCACTTCAAAGATAACTGCATTCCATGGTCTCCTCTAAAGTGATCCCTTTGCAGGGAACAGTAATTGCAGTAGTTAAAATTTCCAAACCTGATATGGGGGGTAAGAACTGTAGTTCAGATCTTGACAAACCTTTTTCAGTAACTGTATTGTTTTGAAGCAGTCAGAGTACAACACTAAAAACCAGAAAGGATTATTTATATTTGCTATGAATAAATACGTATACAATTTAGCTTATTTCAGGCTACTCTTAATATTGTACATTGTACCATTCCTAGTTGGTCTTGCTTGAGGGAAATGGGATATAAATGAGGGTAGTGTTTCCACAACGTTCTCTCACTTCACTGTTATGAATTGACTTCTGCATTTAAAAGTAATGAAGGGTGATCTTGTATGAGATACTCACATAAACAATTTTCATACACTTGTAGAGTTCCACTACTATTTCAGGAATTAGATGCAGTAGATGTAATATAGCTATCTCAAGATATAATAATTTCAAAAAGTTGAGTGGCCAAGATTATATGGTCATTCAAAAAATAATAGAAAGATATTTTTGTAGAGCTTGACCGTAATCTTTCTTTTTGCAAACAATGGAATGAAATTCTGCAAATGCAGCTCTAATGGTGTTGAGTTAACTGCTATAATTTTTGTTACATAGCCATCTTATTTTAGTTTTTGAGAGCAGTAGGAGTTGATGCAATAAAAGACAACTATTTCCTGTTATCACTAAGATGAAGACTAATAAAATGAGCAGAATTCATAAGTGGTAATATTCTTATTTTCTGCTGCTCTTTTCAAATAGAAATCTATACTCTGGTATGAAACAGATGAAGCTCAGATCTGTGAGAAAAGAACAACAAATTTTTAATCATGGAATCATAGAATCATAGAATTGTTTAGGTTGGAAAAGACCTTTAAGATCATCCAGCCCAACCATTAAATAACCATTGATAAATCAGGCTTGAACCACCCATCGAGAATCAAATAACCTGCAACAGATTTTGAATGCAAAACAATTATCTTTGAATTATGAAACAGGTGGGAGTTCCCTTATTGGGTTTTTTTAGGACATAATATTTTAAAAAATGTATATCCACACTTCCGTATGCCAGAGAAAAGAGAGACACTGTCAAGGAAAAGCTGATGTGTACTATAATAAAGAAGGGACAAAAATGATACCAAAGAAGGGGAAAATAGTGATGTTAATAATCCAGGCTGGCCCTGTCCAGGAGTTTCTTTACTTCATAATCCACAATCAAGAGTCCATGGATACTTACTCAAGGTTATTTGTTAACTTCAATTGGCTTTGGCTCAGTGCACTGAGGATAGTGTGAGTTAATTTGAGGAATTCTCTATGCTCACTAAAAAAAACATTGATCATCGATTTTCCTAGGTTTTTTGGCCATAAGTATCATTGCACCACAAATATTTTCCCTTGACTGGATTCCCACTGGTTTCTAACTAGTCATCTGTTTTTCCTAAGAACTACCAGCTGAACTTCTGATATTTTTCCTTCTGTATTATAAATATAACAAATAGAGGTTCTTTTGAGCAATCAATAGGTACTACTTGTGCCTGATTTGAAAAGGGTACATGCACATCAAAAACCTCATTTTTAACATTAATTCAAACCAACCTGAAAGGTTTGTAGTGTGATTTTAAACTACATCTATCATTCACGGTACAAACTATTAAAAACTATCAATTTTTCATACATAAGTGTTTGCTGAAGTGCCTAAATTGGTCTTGACTTTGTGGCAGGTAGATAGCTACATCTAGAACACTAACTTTTGGAAGTGTTAATCTATTCTCAAAAATTAGTACAATTCTCATGAAGTCAGTGAGGTCTTGGAGGCTCCTAAAGGCATGTGAGGCAGATTTTCAATGTTTTTCAGGCACTGAAAAGGTAGATGGACTCAAGAAATTTTTCAAAGCAGTCATGTGCCTAATTTCCACTGAAATCAATAATAGGTGGTCCTAGGAAGTTGTTTTTTTTAAATCCTTTAAGGCCTGTGTTTCCAGTCACCTCAGTATCTTTGGAAATATGAGTCGGGGTCCTTAGCTACTTGTCTAGATTTTGTTTATCTTATTGACTACTTGTGAAAAAGCTATCAGTATTAAAAGCTCTTTAAAATTAGAATTGGCATAATGACTTGGCTTCCTCTCTGACGTTAAACATACTAATACGCTTAGTGTGAAATCTTCTTATTTCTAGCATAAATATGTGAGGCATCAGATGAAAGCTAATAATTTCCCAAGTGAGCTAAAAATAATGAAGGCTGAATTTGAATAAATATTCTAAGAGGCATTCCGGAACAGACAGTGGTTAATAGGTACTGTGAATGCCACCTTTCTACTAACCTCATTTGCAAGGTGCCAAAAGCCTAAACATGGACCACAAGCAATATGGGATAAAGATCAAACATGAGAAAAATTATAATCATTGCAGAAAGTTGGAGACAATGCATATTTTATTGTTTTCTTTGTCTTCTGATCAGAAAAATATAATTAAAAATCTCTCAATCTTCTTTAGGATGTCTGATTTTGGAGTTTCATGTACTTATGACTTAGACCTAGTCTCCAATGAAATGAGACAGCACCTAAATTTACTGCAATAATTCCCAATACGTTGTAATAGAAGGAGTAAGAGAATATGCAGGTTTTATTAAAAAGTATTTGTTTGTGTAACCACAAATAATGCAGGAATGTATGAATTAAACACATTTTTTAAACATGCTGCCACTCAAACAGAAGAGCTTAATGAAAGAGCTAGTAGCTTAAGCTGTGCTCTTAAGAATCCCTAAAAATCAGGGAGTATTAACCTTAATTTTGGACACAGGCCAATCAGTTTTACGTTATGATACAGTCCATCACTAAATGACTAGAGTCTTTAACAAAAAATTGTATCCGTGGTTATGTAGGATACATACTTGGGAGAAGGAAAAAAAACATTCAAATATTTATTTTATTTTCACTATATGATGGGTGGTCTCGTGCCCTGTTGACTTCCAAGATCCAAACACTGCAGACAATAGGAATTAATATATTCCTTATAAACTCCTCTAGAGTGCTCATCATAGAAGTATTTGATTGCAGCACTCAGACAAATACATTATACCCTACAATTTCCCAGGAAATCATCTGTTTCTCTAAGCATTTGTAAGTTTTTTTTCCCCTAGTAATTGCATATCCAACTGGAGACGGCAAGGATTAATTTTGCAAGGTAATTTGAACATTTCTGTTAGTACTTTGAACGTTCAAAACATAATAGAAATGCCAATGAATTTAACCTAGAGATACAGTGAAGTAGTACCTTCCCTTTAGCCAGGGGAAACTGACACAAAAAGGCAAAAGCAGATTTTAAAACATGCAGCTGCAAGTGTGCCTCTTGCTCAAAAGCAGCTTCAGCATATACCCTGTCCTTCCTGAGCTAACAAAGCACTTTTGCCAAGAAAGCTGGAAACAAAAGCAATGTAATCTTCCTCTCTTTTTGTTCAACTCTAAGCACCTTTCCAAAGAATCATTACCCTCTTTCTGCTTTCATTGGAGCAACAGAAATTGCCTCGTCCTTTCAAGCTGCAGAAATTCCAGAGCAGGTGCTGTGCAGGGTAGCAGCAAAGCACTGACCTGGAATAGTTTTTGTTGCCAAGTGGCTGATGATAAATAGAATTTGGTGCAGAACCATTTAAAATTTTAAATTATTGAAATCTCTTTGTCAAGAGATCTGATTTTAGATGAAAAAGTTAAAAACAATTAAGAAAGAACATAAAAACATTTCTTTTCCTTTTCAGCTAGCGAAGGAGCTCATGAAAGGTGGTGCAGAAAAGCCCTGTATATGTTCACAAAAAGTTCCTCGAGTGCTGTGATTGTGTAAACTCCTCTCAGAGTTGCATGCTAAACCTTCAGCAGGAATAAGTAATTTCCTACCTTTAGTAATGACAACATAAATTAGGCTTGTCCATTCATGCATAGTCAGTTGAAACTACCAACTGGATGAGAATTCACTCAAGTAATTTTATGAAGTGAGTGTTAGCAGAGACCACCAGTGCATTTCCCAACAGTCACTATGTAAACATCATCTTTTTCACATACCAAGCTTTGTTGGCAATGGGCAGTAATCTACTAAATAAAAAGCCACTTTATCTGTCAATTTGTTTTTTTTCCTGCTTTCCCCACTCTGCATCAACATATTCTATGCAACACTTGGAAAACTGTTCTGAAGAACCTAAACAATATTTTGAAAAAGTTGTCATTTTGCTGTTTCCTTATAGTCCCAGGAGATGGAGAGATGTCTTGGAAAACTAAGACCTAATTTATATCAACAGTAGATTGTTTTCTTGCTGAAACGACTATAATCACAGAAAACTTGTGGCTGAAGTAGGCAGTTGAAATCTGAAAGTCCCATTGTTTCTTATTTTGAACCAGTACAGAAAATCCACCTTTTTTTTGAACCACTTCTACCTCTTCGATTTGCGTTATGTCCTCATGCCATGTTGAAAACAGAGTCATAATGCTGTTTTAAAGTACTGCTTTGAATTCCTTTTAGACACATTTAAACTACAGTAAATTAGCTGATGCCTGCTTCATTTCAGTGCAGCAGTGAGAAAGCAAGCAATCCAATGACCCCAAGTTCACTGAGATTGCTGGAAAATAAAAACAAGGGTTTGGAAGGCCACTGCTTCAACACATAAAGAAATATATTGAATACTTCAAAAGATATAAAATTCTTAGAACTGTTGGACAGGCTTCTGTGTGTGAACTTTCCTGTCCAAGTGGCGTTGCTAAATACCATGACACCAATCAGAGGGTTGACATCATGTTGTTGTGTAACTCATAACCATAGCAATGTCACTTTTAAAAAAGCATTATATGTGCATTCAGCGGCTTAAAATCTCAACCGTGTCAGATGTTAAATAAAGTACAATTCAGGAGATTTATTTGGAAATATGAGCTCTTCATATTTTTTTTATAAGGAGAAAAGAAAATGTAAAGCTTCTTAAGCCAATGTTAACACTGGAAGCTTGGATTCAGACGACAGACACAGTGAGAACAGGTTTCATCACTAATGTAACTCATAGTGATATAATCTGGAAAGAGAGATAATCCTGTTCATTTTCATGGACAACAATAAGCTTAAGCTTCTATATTACAAATGGGCCACGATGCACCTCAATGTATACAGTCAATAAATAGCACAGTACTCCCAAATTGCTGAGTAAATGGTCTATGTATCAGTCCAAGTTAACTTAGTATAGGCTAGGCCTGAGAATTATAAGCGATGGGGAACAGCATGTAACAGAAACTGGGAATGTAATCCTCCTCTCTCTCTCTCTTCAAAACTAAGCACCGATCCAAAGAATCATTAGCCTCTTTCTGCTCTCACTGGAGTGACAGAAATTGCCTCATTCTTGCGAGCTGCAGAAATTCCAGAGCAGGTGCTGTGCAGGGCAACAGCAAAGCACTGACCAGGAATAGTTCTTCTTGCCAAGTGGCTGGTGATAAACAGAATTCAGTTTTGCCAGGTAAATGGAATGACACATACCCTTTGCCTCAAGTGACATGTGGTAGGGAGTATCTGGTGTTGTGTGTTACCTGTCCTTTTAGAATATCAGTGTATTGGAGCTGTAATTCAGAGGCACTGTGTTGGACTGATTGTCCCTTTATGTTCACAGTCACCTGCAGTGGTGTAATGTAGCTTTCCCCTCTTGATGATCCACTGAGGAGACCACTAACACTGTTTTTATGATGCCTAAATATATGAAATAAAGGCTTACTATACCCCATAGGCTGCATACTATTCAACAAGTTTTGAAGCTATGCTTTCACAAGATAAGGCATGAGATGCCCCATACAACACCATCGTCTGGGCAGACTGAATTACAGCTTCTTTGGCAAAGAGAAAGGATCTGAATTTCTCTGGAAACAAATAACAAGACCACCATCTTTTCTTTCAACACTTGGCAATATAACTGGTGCCAAAAGTGCACAAGAATTCTGCACACAGATTGCTTCCAATATCAAGCTCACCACCACTTGATTTCTTGATATAGAATCATAGAATAATTTGGGTTGGAAGGGACCTTTAAAGGTCATCTAGTCCAACCCTCCTGCAATGAGCAGGAACATCTTCAACTAGACTAGGTTGCTCAGAGCCCCGTCTGACCTGACCTTGAAAGTTTCAAGGATGGGGCATCTACCACCTCTCTGGGAAACCTGTTCCAGTGTTCCACCACGATCATTGTAAAAAATTTCTTCCTTATAGCTAGTCTAAATCTACCCTCTTTTACTTTAAAACCATTACCCCTTGTCCTATTGCAACAGGCCCTGCTAAAAAGTTTGCCCCCATCTTTCTTATAAGCCCCCTTTAACTATTGCAATAAGATCTCCCCAGAGCCTTCTCTTCTGCAGGCTGAACAACCCCAACTCTCTCAGCCTGTCCTCATAGGAGAGGTGCTCCAACCCTCTGATCATTTTTGTGGCCCTCCTCTGGACCCACTCCAACAGGTCCATGTCTTTCCTGTGCTGAGGGCTCCAAAGCTGAACGCAGGTGGGGTCTCACCAGAGTGGAGCAAAGAGGCAGAATCACCTCCCTCAACCTGCTGGCCACGCTTCTTTTGATGCAGCCCAGGATAGGGCTGGCCTTCTGGGCTGCGAGTGCACATTGCTGGCTCATGTCCAGCTTTTCATCCACCAGAACCCCCACGTCCTTCTCTCAGCCGGGCTGCTCTCAGTCCCTTCATCCCCCAGCCTGTATTGATACTGGGGATTGCCCTGACCCAGGTGTATATATGCTGCATAAGATGATCATGTTGCTAACCAATTTCTCATATGTACAGAAAATTTATTTATAAATTTTGCACCCATAAAAAGCAACGGTGAGATGTTGAAATGCATGAGTCCAGCAGTACACAATTATGGCTAACACAGTCCCTTTCTGTGCAATCCATGAATCCAGAAATAAGACTTCCAAATACAAGGAGTCTAATTGGGGTAATCTCTCTCTCACCTTTTATATTTCAGAGGACAGACCAAGTGCTTCTGCAGATAGGCAATGGATAAGGAATAAAGCAGCTGGGAGGGCTATGGCTATTTCTAGCTCTGAGACTAACTAGCTTACATAACCTTGAAAAAACCAATTTTATCTATATTTGTCTTACTTTCACTGTGTGTGAAAATGAGGCAATGATGTTTATTCACCTTTTAAATGTTTTTGAAATCCCCCAATTCAGGTAACCATTCAGATCCATCCAAATACTATTTTTTAGAACCTCACCCATATATAACTCAACCATTGGAAGGGTTAAAGTTTTAAGAAAAATGCCACATTGCAGTAAGGATGATAAATTATAGGTAATAGTCTATCAGACTTAGGAAGACAGTTCAGTAAATACAATAAAAATAGATCTGTTTACATAAGGGATAAAAATTGGCTACTACTTTCAAACTAGAAGTTAATGTATGCCATATTACTGCAGAGAATCCCTCAAGCCATTTTTAAACAATACTATAACAGTTACATAAAACTTAATGGCAAGTTAAGTAGATCACCCCAGCAGGCCCTCTGCTTGCTGCAAGTATATGGCACAGAGTTCATAGGTTATTTGAGACTCATTCTCCCAGCCAAAGGAGTCAAAAAATAACACTTCTAGGCGCTGAAACACTTTTCCTTGGATTTCAGCAGAAGCAGATGTGGGGCTGACTACACAGTGAACAAAAAGACTATTTTGAAAAGAGGATGGCAGCAAAAATGTAAGCTCAGCTTGCAGTTTATCTGTAATCATCCCTGCCTTTCACCTTGACACTAGCTTTCTAATATTACCCTCTTCATCTGAAGATCAGTGCAAAGCTTTAATAAATCGGAAGCTCATTTCTTCATGTGTGCTTCAGATTCCTCTGCTGAACAAATTGGTGCAGTGTTTCAATCTTCATTTTAGTTTGGGGTGTAAGTTCTGAGTCATCATCATTTAATTTTCTCCAAGCCTCCAGCTCGTGTTTTCTGTTTTTCTTCCTGGATGTGTCATAACAACTAAATTGTACCACCCCAGTAAAATGGTAAAGCCCAGCAGACATCTGCCAGCAACAAAATACTGTGCTCTCACTAATTCCCCACACATTCCACTTTTCACACCGCTTTCCCTTGCATCCTCTCAGTAAAGTGGTAGAGCCTAGTAAGCAATTTCTTTTCACTCTCCACAACATTCTGCCAATGCTAACACAGAGATGAGGCAATAAATCAAAAGAGTCGCCTCAGAGAAGAGCGCGCTTGCCTTGCATGCTCTTTTCCTAGCCCTGTTTCTATCAATGTTCCCATGAGGTTAACTTCCCTGAAGTCAGTGACTTCCCTGCAGGTAGGATATCTGTCAGTTCTGGGTCAATACTGTGTTAATGAATTGTGAAGTTATTATTTTTCAGAATCACTAAGTAATTTTCATTTGGGAAATTCAGTTGAGAAAGGTTTTACTCTTTCAAGTTTAATAGAAACTTTGTTCAAAAGTTTCCAGTATTGCTAAGGCAGGAACAATAGAAAAAAAATCCCTTAGTCTGAGCTTTGAGCTATCCATCGTTAATTTAAAGGAGTCAATGCTCTAGTATATTTCTTTTAAAAACAGTCATTATACACCAGAATTGCATGCAGAAGAAAAGAAGGTGAGAATTAGCAGTAAGAGAAAGGTGTTACAAGCAAAGCAGAAAAGTTTCATCTAGAAAGAGGTAAAAAAGATGAATCAAAAGAAAACATAATTTAAGACAGAGGAGCCTTTAAAAGTTGCTAATAAAGTTCTGTGTTTGGCAGCTACCTTACCTGAACTAGGACTTTGATTCCTCTGAGGGTGAATCATGTTTGAACCAGGTTTCAAGGACAGTTCTCCTCTCACAAACGCACAGCACATGCAACTGCATCCAATTTTTCCTACCAGATCTGGGTTGGGCAGTGACTGCACTGTGTACTAGCAATTGCATGTCAGCGCACAGCTATATAAGTACCAATCATGCAGTCCTGGTTAGCGCAGACTGTGAAGCAGACGGTGGAGCATCTCTATAGAAATACCCATACCAGATCACCTAACCACAAAGTAGCCACATCTTGTTTAACTTCAATCTCAGTAGAGTCCAAGAAAAAATTGTTTTTAAGAGAAACTTCACCTCAATGTTGAGATGGGGAAATGTCAATATCAGACAGCAGGTGGTGGCAGTAACAAATGATAGCAGCCATTCTAAAGAGCAGGAGAGTTGCCAGATGACAACTCCTTGAAATTATCATGAGGGGGATATAAAGAGAAAAACGCTTGTGGCAGCCCAACTCTTCAGAGAACTGAACTGGTAAATATTAACATTGGACTGAAATACCTATATCTACCTTTACTGATAAATACCTCAGAACCTTGGAAATTTGCAATTTTTAGGTGGATTTCCACATGGAGGACACAAGTGCCTGTAGCTGAATCAAGGTAATTTCGTTTTTGCCCCCTCCCTGAATTCCACCTTCACATCCTGTGATCACATTCTGTGATCATGGAAGCACAAGGGTTATTCAATAAAACAGGCATACACTTCAGAGAAGAAGGGGTTACATTTTAATAGGGGCAAAACCACGTGGCTTCTAATCTTATTGTTGGAAATTACTCAACGGTTTTAGCTGCACTTTCCTCTCTCCCATTCCTTTACAAGAAGAAAACGAAAAACCTCAAAAACTTATCAAAGATGCTCAATGCACAGAACCTGAAACTCAGACAGTTAAGGTTTGGTTAAGTTATAACAATGTTAAGGCAGAGATTAATATTAGAAAGTGTCAGGCAATCTGAAGTTTAGGTGTTGTTACCTGCTCCACCTATTAGTGTCAATGGCAATATTACGGTGCCAAACAATCATAATTTATATGTATGATTACCAAATTTTGTGTTCTGCTGCTCAGTTGATGATAGTGTTACGGGATATTTAGTTTGCTTTTGCAGAAGTATTTGATTTTCACTTATATGCACTTTGTGCAATGAGACAGGATGAATTGTTCTTTAGGGATTGGGCTGCCCCTCACTGATTCCAGCTTGAGCTATACCAGATGCCATATAGCCCATCCAGAAGAGCTAACTCTTAATCTTTCTTCTTCTACATCCACTAAATATGACTTTATATAATTGTGCCAGAGCACTGAGACAATAATGAATGAATGGTCCATGAAGAACTCTGGAGAGGTTTCAGCAATTTCTGTAAGGAAATGAGTCAAAAAGAATCTGAGAAAGATACAGGACATGGTGCAATAATGTCTGGTTTCTTCTCAATAAAAAGAAAGAACAAGTGTCCTATCACTGATATTTTATCTTGAGCCAGTATGGTGTCTAATGTGAAAATTTACAATGTGAAATAGTAAATTAAGAACGTCTGTTCTATTAGGAAACAAATATAGTACTCAATAATTACTACCAGCTTCAACACTAAAATGTTAACAATACGTTTAAATTTTTAAAGACTGCATTTCTTAGCAATTTTACAGCGTATCACTTTGAAAGTCCTTGTAGATACTTGCCAGATGTGATACAGCGGCAGAGGAACACTATAGCAGACAGCTTATTTATCCTTAGATCACCCCACTCTTTTTCTCTCAAACCAGAGAAATGATTTCTGAATTTCCTAATGATCTTGCAAGATAAACATTAAAAATTAGTAGAGCTAGAAATTACTACATTAAAAGGAGTATTATATTCTTTAATTCTAGTGCTAAGAACATAAACCTTTCCTAAGTCCTACTTATCAGTACAATGACGTCATCCTGGAGTAGGGGAAAGGATAATCTTCCTTGTTGCTGCATTATTGAAGAATGGCAAGGAGTTTTGAGAAATACACTGCACATCATGCATATAAGTTTAATTAAAACCAATACTAAACAGTCCTTTACATAGGATGGAACATGCTGTGGATTTTAAATGCCATATTTTGTTTTCTGTATTTCTAGTATCTTTTCTCCCTACAATACAGCAACATGTTCCAAGCATTTTTCAGTGCTTCCTCTCTGCTCTTTGCCTTCACTCCACCAGCTGTCACTCCGGTGACATTTCCCAAGCATGAAGCTGACAATGAGCAGGGTAGGGCTTAAGTGCTTAAGCTGTGGAGATCAGTAGCAATATTTTAAACATAACTCAGTGTTTTGGGAACAATTTCTGATACCACAACTTGAATGGACAGCACTGTTTACTACATAACCCCTTGCACTGACTAGAGTTCAGCTATTTTAGAAACTTAAAAGGTTACTAAACTACAGCACACAACTACTTTGTCTGTAAATTTCCTGTTTTTCTACCATAATACTTCTTTTAAAATAGAAATGAAGAAAGCCTAGCCTGATTAATACTAAGAAAATTCTGTATAGACAATTAAGAAAACTATTAATAATGCAGAAAAGAGGCCAAAGGACCAAAGAAGTGTTTTACCTCTTGATTTGCACGTCTTCTCTACCAACTTATTTTTCAAATTCCAGAATTGCATTTACAGGTCAAATTTATCTGAAATTCTGGTCTAAAAAAGGTCAAGAGGAGTTATTACATGGGGGTTCCTTCCTCCGACAGTTAAGCTTTCTTCTCACTTTCCAGTTCTTGTCTGTTATTTGAGCCACTATAGTCCGAGATCCAAATACGGCAACATGCAGAGCTAGCGTAAGCATTTTCTTCAACCTGTAAAAATGCTGGTCCCACTACTGAAATCAAATTAACTCAGGCACTCCAACAGCAGAAAGACAAGTTGGCATGATTTACAATAGCCTCCAAAAATCTTACCTAGTGACCAAAATCTTAGGAAACATTCAAGGTAAGATTTCCGGTTTGCCAGCTGGCTTGGTTACGGCATTTACCATTCTCATGTGTATCCATAAACCAAACAGGGAGTGAATCTTAACTTCTCTTTGTTCAGAAAGTTTCATAGGATTTCTGCTCTTCCCACATTACGTGGTAAGAAGGAGGGACAATTATCACAAGCCTCTCTGATACTGCTCGTGAGGTGACAATATCATGCTACGCAGAAGCAATTCCTGTGAAGGGAAGACACAGCGAGCCTATTAACATCCTATAGTGCGGCCATACCCTTACACTGCAGCGTGTTTCCACTGCTCTGATTCGTAGGCGCTGCCACGGTGCTAACCAAGTGTGAAGGAGCCCTCTAGTGTAAAGAAGAAACTGAACCTACTGCCCATATTTTGCACACAAGTAACTCAGCAAAACAATGACAGCAATGCCACTGTCAGTCTCCAGGCGTTCCGGCAACACACGCTGGCCAGAAGTTACAGCACCTCTAAAACCTCCTGGATCTCAACACTGAAGGAAAAAAGTTATATGTACTTACAGCTAGTCTTAATGTGTGTTACAGATAATGTAATTTCAGGGCTAATGTGTGACTGGCCATAAAACCGGTCTTAATTGAAGAAGGAATCCAAAAACTCCAGAATGATGCAGAAGCAAACTGCAGTCCCTGTCAGCTAAATATTTATTTAAATTTTTCAGTAGACTTTGACTGTAAGAACAATTGATAAAAAGCATTTAAAGGACAGAAAACCTTTTTGCAGACCTTGTGTACTAGGGTAAATTTTATCTATTATGTGCTGATCGCTCAAATCTTCCGGAGGTGTAGCCAGTTTGCTCCATAATATAAGTAATACCCGGGAAATTCCAGTGCTCAGATCTATTTAGTAGTAATGGAGCTTCACTACAACAGCTCCATCTCTTTATCTTGTATGATATAGAAAAAGATTTCTATGTATAACACTACAGCATGTAATTCATGTAATGTTCCCATAATATATATACAGCTGAAGACACAAAAAGCCATCGGAGAGGCAGCATATGCCTCCACGGTACCCGTAATATTCTATGAAGACACTGCACAGTAGCTGTTGGTAAAAGATGACAATCACGTAAGTAGAGAGACAGACACGTAAAGAGAGATTCAGTCCCACACAGGTCAATAATATGCAGCTATTTCCTGCACCAAAACTTTTGGTTTATGCTTTGTATCACTAAGATTAGAAAAAAAATAGCAAGGGTAATGCTTATGTTGTTGGCATTTTATTGCCGCTAATTCTAAATGAGAGACGTTAAATTCACCTGGTCTAAAACCAATGTTGTTCGGAAGTTGTACAGAGATAACCATATGCAAGAGTTTACTTCTGTGTTTTTAATCTTCAATCTTTAGAGTGATTACAGTTGATTGCATAGCAGTTTTATGATGCTGGATGGAAAGTCAAAACAATTACGAAGCTTGAATTGGTAACAACTTACTTAATGCCCTGCTGTCTAACTGCTAGAGGGATAAACAAAGAATACCTAGAATGCTGGAATGAGTTTAGGAAATTCATTAGAAAAGTTATGAAGTGATATTAGAAGAAGACAAAAAGTAATGCATAAGAGGCGTAAGCAACTGACAGATGAGGAGAGACTGCAAATAATTAGGCAAAATCACAAGAGATGCAATTTAGATAATCATTTAGAAGCAAAGAAGAGAAAACTCAGACCCATTTTAGACAAACAGAACTGCGAAAGTGACTTCGTTTTACTTCCATTTAGGATTTTATCCTGGGTGCTGATCTGAAACTTTTCTGAATTTCACAAACGGGGAAAATGAGTGCTGCAAACCTAAAGTGTCATGTGGCTAAGGCTCTTATGCTGGAAATCTTATGCGAACAGCCACTCTCACGAAACTTGCTGAACTTATCACTTCCAGACAGGCTGCACAGCCTCCTTGGGTTCTTTTGGCACCTCCTTTTCTGGCTAGCAAAGAGGAGTTCAGAGGAATGCAAGATGAAAAACAACAGGGAAAAAAAACAATCCAACTTTCCCAAACCACAGAAAACTTTCATTTGGTATACATTTTGACCAAAGGTTCAGTGAGAGCAATGGTCATATTTTATCCAAAAATCACTCTCGATGGAAAGAACTCTAAAATGTTTTGGTACAGAAGGACTAAGAGAAAGAAATATTGTACTGCTGACATCTCCATCCACACTCAAAGGGTATAAATAGTAAAAGTGCAGGAGGTTGTGAGTATTATCACAAATAGCAATTTTAGGAGGCAGAGTCAGAGGAAATTGTATATATTATTCCAGTCTTTAATGACATTTGAGTGGCTAATGACAAAGTTAATTTGAATGTTATTAGAAAAACCTACTTTTTAACTGCACTTCTGTAATATCTGAATGACTTAACCTCCCCTGGACTTTTGCCCATTCCGTTAGTTGTATCAAATTAGATAGAAGAAGCAAATAAGAAGAAATCACAAGGATTTTGGTGTTTTGGTGAATTTTGTCTGGAAGTATTGTTTTCTATCCTATTTGATTTGGTTTATGTATATTGATATTGATTTTAATTGAAAGATTAACTACCATTAACTATTTAAGGATAGTTATTTGAAAATATATCTGATCTTATTAAGTCAAATTTTGGGTACCAACAGAATATGCCTGAACATAATTTCCCTTTGTACAGCTTGACTCTTAATGTCATATTTGAATACTGGATTATTAATTTCAAATACAGCTAATTAACTTGTAACTACAGAACTAAATATCTAAAGACTCACAACAAAAATATTTGAAAAGGCCTTAATACTGATGCCTATGTCCAAGAAATATCTTCAGACACAATTCAGAATCTGTGCTTTCAGATGATCAAAAGCTTTCTTCAAAGTCCTCCAGGCTTTGAGATTTATTAACATTTAAAGGAATAAAAACTGAACGATAGGTGTTGAAGGCTTGAGAATTAAAAATGGCTGTGAATTCTAATAACCAATACAGGAATAAAAGAGATTCTTTAGAAATGCACTTCATAGGAATTACTTGGTTCTACTTTCCCATTTTCTGTTATACCATGTAAGCCCTCCACTGGCCGAGTATGCTTAAGACAAGTATTTTTTTCATTTTTCCACAATAACTTTTTTTTTTTTTCCCCTTGCATAACCACCATAGCTCCCGAGCAGCAATAGGCTCAGCCTGATGAAGTGGACATCGTGAGGTGCAAAAGCACTGTCCCAGTATTGGGAAGAATGATTTTGTAGACTGAAGCACGTCTAACAGAATTAGTATTTAGAGTCACCATTAAGCTTACCCATTAGAACACCAATACAAGAAATGACTCTATAATAAAGTCTACACCATTTTAAGAATACTTATTCATCCTACTTCTTTTCTGCTGAACTGGATTCCCTTGCTTAAATGATTGTAGATGCAGAAAGTTGTGGCTCAAAAGAAGTGAGTGAGTACGTAGAATTTAAAAGCCAGATCAACTTCAACATTGCCACAGCCCTTTTAAAGTTTATAGTATTCCTGTATGACCCACAGAACAAACCTAGTGAAACAAAAGGACAGGAAGACTGCCAAATAAGAGAAGCCATTGAAAAACATCTTTAATTGATGTGGAGGTTTCAATCATTAATCAAGTCTAAACAAGCTGGAAAGGAAATAGTGAGAAAAAAGGAATAATTCTGGTTACTTAGAAAAACTTCTCTTTAAATGGAAACGAACTTTTAAAACCTTTGAACTTCCCTGAAAAGGTCATTGAAACTTAGCAAGTGAGAACTTAAAAAAATTTACTCAGAAACCACATTCCCTTTTAAAAACTGTGACTGGAAAGGGCATTGTCAGCCCTGTAAAAGAAGGATTACTTCCTATTTGCTTCATAAACCAATTTTACTGCCTGTAAGCACTTCTGTTTTCAATGATCCTACAGAAACTGTAGTTTTGGTATTTAAGATGTTATACTGGAACCAATTTCTCCCTGCACTATACCAGTGTTCCTTTATAGTCCCCCTGCATGTCTTCAGTAATAACAAGGTGAGCTGGACGGTCAAGGAGAACAAGAGCAGTTTCATTTACTATTCAGCAGTGACTTCTTTTTCTTTATGTTCCTGCCACTAGAACTGATTCTCCTAGCTCCTATTGCAGTATTAAATCACTAAAGAATGGAGCTACAACTGGTAGAAAACCGGTGTGAGTGAAAGGTGAATCAAGTATATAACAGTATATTTTAGCTAGGTTTAGTTCTGGTTTTGTTTCCAGACACGACTCACCGTCTCTTTCTCATCCCAGTGACTTCATCCTCACTCCCTAATGACTATGTACTCCACTGGAAAGTTTCACTACTTTTATCTCAATAGACAAGTTTAACAGGAGCATGATGACCTCAAAGGAACATTTAGTTTCAATATCAGATTTTCACATGTCCTGCTGACTCAAAAATAAGGTTAAAGGAAGACAGGTATATGGTTAAAGCATTGGCCTGGTGCTTAAGTTGATGTAGGTTCAGTTCCCGGCACTGTCACAGCCTTGTCCTGTGCAAATAATTCACAGGTAGATTCCACAAATATTCCACAATTCCACAAACTCTTTCTCTGCAAAGAGTTGTTTTAATTTAGGATAAAGTACTGTTCAACATCAGTCTCTTAATCTTTCTGTCTTAATTCCCGTTCTGAATGTATTGGTTAATTCGTCCTTGCTAATCAGGAATCTTGTAAGTCAATCTTCACAAGCAAAACTATCCCAATATGCCAAAAGTAACAGACAAACAAAAATAAGTTTTCTGGAAAATAATTCACATTTAAAATGTTGACCATAAGAAAACTACATGCTGGACTTCTATCAAAAGCATTAAGTCATCTTACCATGTTTAAAGTAATTTTTGAAGTAATTAAAGTAATGTCATTCTGGCTTGTACGGAAACATTCAATAACTGACAGCATGAACAAGATTCAGACAATACTGCACAGGTACAAAGCTGAATCTTGTTTATTCCTTATGCTCTGTTGCTGCAGCTTTGTACAAGGTTGGATGCTTCTTGCTGACAAAGACCTTGGCAATGATATCAGATCTTACTAAAAAGAACTTATAGCTCTAGAGCTTAGAGCACATTCAAGTAAATCCAGTGAAGTTAACTGCATTAGACAAATACAAAACTAGTGTGAGAAGTGAGCCCAGCCCTTGTTGTTATCTTCTTTCTCCCTCCTGTTTTTTTTCTATTGTCACACTTGTTTCTAATAAAGGAATGAAAATTGTCTACCTCTATAGTAGATAAGAAGACAGTGGCTGGCTCTCAACTGCTGACTCTTCTGTAAGTGCTACTGCTGTATAAATAGAAATAAAAATTGTAACGTGTGTCAATAGCTGCACTCCTGGATAGTGTGAAAGGTATCAGTCAGGAGTTACTTAATGCAACAGCCATTCACGCTTTCTGCCTCTAACCAGACGGTGATTCCAAAATGCAGGAACAAGAGTACCATGTTTGCCATTTATTATTTGCTTTCATTTCTCAGAATACAGCTGAGAAATAGTACCTATAGAGATAAAAATCTTGATTACGCAGTGCAAAACAGTGCACTGCTTGTTACGTGGTCAGTGGCATTAACCACATAGCAGTTGTTCTGCTTCACATTGCACATCAGTATTCTTTTGTTCATACCTCCTTCAAGCAATCACACCACATCCATTCCCTGCAAATCTTTCTAGATGGCACTAAGATAGTATTTACTCACTGAACTGTAAGGTTGGAAGACAAAGCAAGTGATTGTTCATTATCAGCCTGATGCAAAGCCTACCGAGGGCAATGGAAGTCTTTTCATTGACTAATAGACCTCGGGTCAGGTTATATATAAGTAGCTTCTGGCACCTGATTCATCAGGACAAAATTTTGAGTGCAGTAAAAGATTTCCCAGTGACTTCAGCAATACTAGGATTTCACGCAATTATGTTTTTTGCATTGCTATTCATTTGGTAATCCAAACAAAAGGCAGTTTTATATTGGGTATGGGATAAGAAGGGTATGAAAGGTCCTACCATGATTGATCATCCCTCCACCACACACAAGGGTAAACCGTAATTATTTACTGTGAGAGCACATACAAGAAGAGGAGAGAATGTATTCTCGTTATGGATGGATGACTGTATTACCATTGTCCTTCTTGATGCACTATAGGGGGCAATATTTAAATGTAACAATGACCTACTGGTTTCTAATTATCTTGTCCTAAACCCTGATAAACCTGGGTATTCTTGCAATAGTGAATTTCTTTCCAGCAAAGCATTTCCCTTGCCAAAGTATATATTTTTTGGCAGCATCTGGCACTTTCCAGCCCTGGAATCTGACGTAGGCTTGTAAATTGTGCTAGGTTGGCAAGGTTTCCACCCTCCAGAGCACTGAACTGGTGTAAAATAATACATTATATTGTTTCCCACTCTTTCTGCTATTTTTTTTCCTCAAAAGAATTCTAAACTCTGAAATTTCCGTTTCGCGTCCCAGTGCAATGCTCACAAAACTCTACGTCTTTCTCTTCACACGTTGCAACTGGCTCAGGAACTAGTGTGAAGTATAACGGCTCTATCACATGCTTAGTATACTTAATGGCCTCCAAAGCAGCCATTCCATAAAAGGGGCAGAGTACAGTGCAGCTGTATGTGAGAGGAAATAAGTTTAGGGGAAGTGGATTTTTTTTCCAATTAAATACATAATGAAGAGAAAAAATGCTTCTGAAAGCATATTTCTGGAGGAAAAAATCACCTTCTTCAACTGTATGGCAGACTAAACAAACACAGACATACAAATTAAAAATTAAGACACCTTTTGGAATAAATCTACATTTGTCAGCTAATTGACTTTAAAGAAGTGAAATAGTTGTTTTACTCTCTATTTGAAACATCAAAGAGTTTTCATTTTTTCATAAGGTCCAGCTTATAAATCTTAATTATTCAGGCAAAGGACTCTCTGAAGTCTTGATAGATTTCTTTTATAGATCAGTACTAACTAAGCTTTCCCAGTCTTACTCACCTAGAGTATCAGAGCAATGAGCAAACATCTTCTTGCCTTAGACTCAATAATTAATGCAACCCAGTATTCTACAAAGCAGTAGCTCTAGTGCAATATCTCAATATTAACAAATGCATATGCTTTCATAAAGATTTTACTTGTGCATACTGATAAAGCTTATCCTCTATTCTCATGCATATTAAATTAGGATTCAGAGCTAGAGCATTCACTCATTGAGCATTTATAAATGCTAATATATGCTCATTTTGATGAATACAAACAAAAATCAGTCTAAGCATAATTATTTTTTGGCACTAACAAAACATTGAAGGAAAATGGAAGCTAAATATTAAATATTGTAGCTTCAAAATGCATGCAACTTATTTACATGAAAATCAGATTGCCTACTTTGCAACATTTAAGCCTTGAGGTATTTCTGTTAATGGACTTTACAACAGTTCACAAGGTTTGTTGTTTGCTTGTTTGTTTGTTTGTTTGTTTTAACAGTTCATAGAAGTATCAAAATACAGGCATTTCCTGCTGATTGAACATTGACTCATAATTTTCCAAATACAGATTAGAAATTCCAGAGTACCCTCAAGAAGTATTATCAATATAATATTAAACAGTTTCTCTAAGATCACAACAAGATGAAAAATGGTATCAACAATCTCTTATTTTGCATATGCATACATTTATAATGCAAAAATAGATACGAATACTAGCCTGATACACAGAACATAGTCGAAGAGGTATGGAGATCATAATTAAACAGTAGACTGGCTGGTATGCTTTTTAGAAGTGTGTCATCGTATTGTTAAAATGGAAATAAAAGAGAATGGCTTTGTACTCCACCAGCGACACACATTTTGTGATTTAGGACAAATCATTTCCAATGGAATTAATTTTCTTTGACTTCAGTTACCTGGAAGAAGTTGTGCATATGCTCTAAGATTAGATCAAGCGTCTTTATCTGTAGTTGATGAAAGAACACGGGCTCTTTCAGAGGACAATTCATTTCATTTTAAGCGAAGCATTCAAAACAGGAATAAGTCATTCTCCAGACACACCTGCTTGTTGGCTTGACTATCTTAAACTAGATCCTGAATTTTCAGATAGTAAAGCTGAGTGAGATGAATCTCAAACTCAGCATCCCTAGTCTTCTGTGACACCATAAGGCAGATAGTACATGCAACTCAAAAATACTCCAGCCACCAGCTCCCAGTC
Organism: Burhinus oedicnemus; assembly: GCA_008921705.1. Lineage (NCBI taxonomy): Eukaryota > Metazoa > Chordata > Aves > Charadriiformes > Burhinidae > Burhinus > Burhinus oedicnemus. The sequence continues at coordinate 747,847 of VFFE01007103.1, read as the reverse complement.
TGGATCTAGCATACAGGATGTGCTTGTTCAGTTACTACACTGTAATATAGCACATAGACTCTCATATAGATATATATACTCTCACATATAGATTCTCAACCTTGCTGTTCAGGCCACAGGAAAGTTCTGTCTGACTGAACTACTGCCTCATAATATGCTTACGTACATCCAGATACCGTAAGCAACAAACTGGACACAGTGGTAAATGGGAAAAAAAGTTTGTCATCACACTTCTCTGGAGAATCCCTCACAGAGGTACCCCGAAACTGCTATCAATGCTTCAAAATTGTACAAATTATGTTACACTGATATTTTGATAGAAACATTTTGAGTTTCTCAGTGCAAGATTATAGTAAGCTAATAGGTCAATAGCCTTTCACATTACTTTAAGAGGTACAGTTATAGCTGAAGATTGACCCTAATAGTAGGTTAGGAATAAGTTCACTGTTTTTCAGATTTATAGTGTTTTTCTGAATTACAGTCTAAATGGCATTCTCAGGTTCTATTGCTGGGCTAAAAAAGACACTATGTACAGCAAATATAGAAAGTCACATAAAAACTCCAAGACATGTTACCCCAGTTCTTCCTAGAGTCCTCTAAACAGTATATTAGCTTTGTGTTTGTCCTGTGCTATTTCTCATGTAATTTCCTAACATTACTGCTACAACAGTAGATTAGCATTCTCCACAGAATACCTAGATAGTTTGACAATTGAAACTTTTACAGTCCACCTACACCAGTGCTTCTCACATTGAAACCATTAGTGGACCAGAACCAATGGCAGCACCAGTGAGGTATTTTGGAGGGAAGGGGGGCGAACGAAGAAACCAAGCGTAACCAAGCCCTACTGAATTACTCCACTGACTTTGCATTATTTAAAGGGAAGTGCTGTTAGTACAGAAGCCAGCTGTTTAACTATTGGAATTCTGTACTTTGGCCTCCTTTCAGGGGACTTCAGAACAGTGTGACTGGACTTTCTATCTGCTTGTAGCACATGGAAAGAAACATTCATGTATTTGGTACAGTGGATTAAATGAGAGCCAAAAATTCTATTAAGTAAACTTTGACCTACATGATATGAAATCTCTTTTGGGCTAGGAACTGGCCGAAAAGGAAAGAAACCTCCAAGGAAATCAGTGTACGTCAGCAAAAAGGAATGCCTAGGACTGTTATATGTCTACAGGCAGCACTTTAAAGGTTGAGTAAATATAAGGAACTTTTTGATAACAGCTGGAAGGCAGTACTCAAATTGTGTCAGAAAGATGAGAAAGAACTATATGGGTGCCTAGTATACTGGCACAGCAGGAGCAGTCAGTATTTTAAGGCAATATCATAAAAAAATTAAGGAACAGAAAACTGATATTAAATGGCAGAACCACCAGATACTTATTTACTAACATGGATTCTGGTCTAGAAACTAACTTACGCGCTTAGTTACGTCAGTCCCTATGTAGGAGAGCACTCAGGCATGTGCTTACTGTTGAATATGTGCTTTAGTCCAACAGACCATGCAGGACCTTGAACGTTTGCCTAGATCTAAGTGCATAGTTTGGTAACTTGATGAACTGGGACCATCTGATCCTGCAGTCCTTCCAGAAGAAAATGGGCCAGATACTGATAATATCTGTAGAAGTGGTATACCTCCTTGTAATTCTTTATCTCATCTTTGTCTGTGATAACATATTTTGTATACTGCAGCACTTGGGAGGACAGCAGCAATTTAAAATCTGTTGGTTTAAAATTAATTTAGACATCAGATACTTTTCAAAAGAATAATTTTCTTTTTTTTTTTCTTGTTATTTACTCTGTCTTTTGTACAGCACTTCAGGTAATACCACTTGCTATTTCATATGAATTTTAAGTGTACTTGATTGCTTAAGTCTTTCAAAAACCTTAGGAAAAATATTTTAAATAAAAAATCCCAACTATTTGATATAGAATCTGAAAACAAGAAATGATAATGATAAACTGGGAGAACGCTATATAACCCATTGCATATCACTGTTTTTTCTTATGTCTTGAGTAAAAAATAAAGGAAAGAAAGCATCAGATTATATAATTGAGCTAAATTAAAAATGGCAAAATACAAGCAATGCTGTATAAGTACATGCTCAACACGGGCAAATTGGAAAGAACTATTGATTGTTAAAAGAGATGAAAGATTTTATAAAAAAAAAAAAAGAATCACCTCTACCAACCACTTCCTCTTTGGCTTTAATCGTGACAAAGCTAAATGTTAACCATATTAAACAACAAAATTTTTAGATACTTCAAACTTTACATTTCATTTGACTATTTCCTTTATAACCCTTTCACGTACCAAAAAATGCCACTATCAGTCATTTGTCATTCTTAAATCATTCTGACCAAAACATACCACTAAGAAAAAATACCCAAATAAGTTCTCTACAGAGTAGATAATTGGCTTCCGTAAAGAACAAGGACACTTGTTTTGCTAATGGATTTTGCTTATTAAAGGCCTTTATATTCTTGCTACTCACGGAAGGAAGATTTCTTCTACCAAGTTAATGGTTTCAAACTGGAAGAGGGTAGATTTAGATTAGATCTCAGGAAGAAATTTTTCACTGAGAGTGGTGAGGCACTGGAACAGGGTGCCCAGGGAAGTTGTGGAGGCCTCATCCCTGGAAGTGTTCAAGGCCAGGTGGGATGAGGCTTTGAGCAATCTGCTCTAGTAGGAGATGTCCTTGCCTACGACAAGGGTCTTGGAACTAGATGATCTTTAAGGTCCCTTCCAACCTAAACCATTCTATGATTCTATGAAGTTCTGTTGTTAACTCATGGAAGTTCCTGGCCAACACATTTCATATTATTGATTCTAAATTTTGTCACCTGGAGCTAATATTACCTACCTAACATGAATGTCATGAGGAACTAATATTTGTAAGATTCTTAGAAGTGCAAAATACTTTGTCTCTTCTCCCAAGTAACAAGCGAAAGGACAAAAGGAAATGGCCTCAAGCTGTGCCAGGGGAGGTTTAGACTGGATATTAGGAAAAGTTTCTTCCCGGAAAGGGTTGTCAAGCATTGGAACAGGCTGCCCAGGGAAGTGGTTGAGTCACCATCCCTGGGGTATTTAAAAGACACGTAGATGTGGCGCCTAGGGACATGGTTTAGTGGTGGACTTGGCAGTGCTACATTAATGACTGGACTTGATGATCTTAAAGGTCTTTTCCAACCTAAACAATTCTATGATTCTATGATTACTAATCCTGAAATCTTCTATTGCATTAATAGATTATTTTTTTTCAATAGATAACTTCTTTTCTAGGTAGAAAGGTCATGATAAGGCAGATGAAACTAACCAATGAACTGTCCATCCTTATTTTTACTCTTAGCAGTAGCCAGGGAAACAACCAAACCTCTATGCCTGTTAGCTGCTATGAAATACCATTTAAAGGAAGATTCTTAAACAGAAGCTTTTAGAGTGTGTTTGCTTATGAAAAATTGGCAGACTGGGGACAGAAAAGTAAGCTAACTTATCAACTGTTTGTACCTACAGTTCAGCTGGATCTATTAGGAAGACTTACACCTGCATATCCAGGAACAGAATTTGCCCTTCCATGTTTTAAATAGGAGCAAGACAAAATGTGGAACAGCTCTGGGTATCCCTCACAGTAATGACACTCCACATGTTATCATGACTGCTAAATTTTAGCGGTACTAGGCTAAGACAACCTGATTAACAGACTTCAGAAAAATCACCAGGGAAAAGCTTGTACTTTATATTATAAATCAGTGAGTGAAAACAGTCTGGAAAAAAAAAAACCCAAACTCTGTGTGTTAATATTTATAACACTTTTCAGTGATACATAGAAAACAACACACACACACACACACAGACAAATCAAAATATTACTGTAATCTACTCCTGGCTTGCTGTTCTGTTCAGTCTTATGAAACAAATAATTTAGCAGGCAATGTACAGTATAGAGATCCTCAGTGGACTGCAATATACTAAGTAAGCATGTTTTTCTTTTTGTTTAATTTATAGTCCCTGGAAGAAAAGACATTTAAAAACCTATTGTCTGGGTTTACAAAGCTCATAGGGATAGTTATTTCTTAGCTGACTGTATTGCTGGCTAAAATGTTAGACATACTTTACCACTAGAGGTCTTTTCATTTACGGATGTACTAAGGCCTCAAGGGTTCTTCATCAGTGGACATATGTTTTAATCACAGAGAATTGCAAAATGCAGTGTTGTCTTCAAATTGACAACTGCAGGACAAGCATAGGGATATTAACCTAGAATTTGCTGTATAAGCATTGGAGGCAATAATTTCCCAAAGAGAAACTGAATTTTCGTCTTTTTTGATGCCCTTATCCTTTATCTAGCTTGAGTAATTTCTTAAAACGTAAACTCCTGCCAAACTCTGTGAATAACAGATTTTTTGTCTCAGTGATAAAACTGAAGGGGGGGGGGGGAGCAAGAAAAAAATTGGTAGAGCTGACTAAATTGAGTTACTTCATTTTTTGGATCTTGGTGCAATTTTCTTTCCTTTTTTCCATATTTTTGGGTACTTAACCAATGTGGATCATTCTGTAAATGGAAACATTTAATGCTGAAACTGTCAAAACAAAACATTTAACCTTTTCAGAATTTTATAGTCTGAAACCGAATTCTACCAGAATTTCAAAATAGATGTAGTAAGTAAGCAACTACTTTTTTTGTGTGTGAATTTACCGTTCCTTCATTTCTAGTTAGTCATAACAGGGCAACTGCACATCCAACTGGGTTGCATACAAACAATTCCAGAAAATAATGGGTCTATAATCTTTGCACAGTATAGCAGAGAAATCAACAGTTACTAAAGAAACCATAAATCACTGGGAAAAAAAAAAAAAAGAGAGTAAGAGTTCTGTGAATAAAAATGTCACCCTTTGTTGCAGCTGAGTGAAAAATGCAAAACATTTACCAATCAAGTAGTTTCTACAGATGCCCAGCGCAAACACAAAACACAGGAAAGACCATGTTATATCAGTCCCATTTCCTATCTTGTGCAAAGCTATAGAATGTAAAACCTTCTGCCATCTTCCTATTTTTGCTGCATTTCATTGGTTATTTTGTTACCTTATTTCCTCCTTCCCAGTAGTTTTTGAGCTTGCAGATCTTACAGCCTGTGCAGTGGTATACAGTATTTATTTCCCCTTTGGAACACACTCTGACTTCATGTAGTGGCTCAGTATAGCCTTTTTCATTAGAAAATACTTGCCTACAACACAGGCATGATCTATGATCTTTAAACACCAGCTACCTCAGTCAGCTCAACAACCAGTTTTCATCCAAAAGCTAAAGGGCAAATTTCCTTTGCAAGGCTTCTCAATGCCAGATTTCAACTGCCTCCCTCTCCATTTTCAATGCCAAGACAGTTCAAGAAAATCTTTTAATAATACTTTTCTGAGGAGATATAATTTTGCTCAAATGCTGAAATAGCAACCACCCATAGACAGAGATCAAAGCTAGCCATTTCCAGGAATATCTTCCGAAGCTGTATGGAGAACAGGGTCGTAGAATAGATACACACAGGCAGCCTCTAGAACTGTTGTTGGTGATTCAGTTAAAATAATGTAACTTAATATGATTGCTGCTGAGATCTTTGTATTTTCTTTCTAACATAAAAACTTTCCATTTGTGTTTTGAATAGGTAAGCCTACAGGGTATGGATCCAGCAGTAGACGCTTACACCACAAGGGAATAGTGGATGAATGCTGCTTCCAGAGTTGTGACCTGAGGAGGCTGGAGATGTATTGTGCTCCAATAAAGCCACCTAAATCTGCACGCTCTGTACGTGCTCAGCGCCACACTGATATGCCAAAAGCACAAAAGGTAGGCCAGGTCAACACAAAAAAAAAAAAAAAAAAAAAAAAAAAGCCCTACCTATTTTAGGGAAGGAAAATTCTGTCAAAGGTGGTAACATAGCAAACAACTGATGTGTTCTGCCTACTAGGGACACTGAGATTTAGTGGGGTTTTGCAAAATAGTGTCTGTGGTAGGAAATAAGTAGGAAATGGTGTGCTGTATCTCATGTCTTAGAACACGATAAAACATGGAATTGCTAAGATAGTAGTTGTGAGGCTTTATCCTGCTACTGGGTAGTAAATGACAAGTACTCACATCATCCAATCATAAATAGCACCTAAGACTTCTTTCAAAAGAGAAACCAAACACTGAATGTTTAACAACTGATCTACCCAGAATCTCCTCACTCATCCTTCCATGTCAGGAAGACGTAAAGGGAGTGAAAGAAGTAGAGAGAGGGAAAACATGACTCTTCTGCTATTCATTTTACATGTAAATGAACAAATTATTTTTTTCTTTCCTTATTATTTTGGGTTGTGGGTTTTTCTTATTTATCAGAACTAAATTAACTGGATAGTGACTGTAATCATGACATACTTTGTTTTAGCTATTTAGTGTTTAATGTGTATATTCTCCAAGAACTTCAAATATTCATTATTACTATTTGTATAGTTGTGGAGTTCAGAGTATCGAGATTTTTGTTGCTGTCATACTAGATATACTGTACATACATGTAGTTAAATCTCATCTCTCCTCAATAGAGCCTATAGTTCAAAAAACCCATCTTAGACTAGGCTACCATGAAGCTCATGTCCGACTGCCTCTCCTGTTTGAGTTCTGAACATCTGTTTTACATGTTATCTGTCATCTACTGTAAGCCTCTAGTGATATATTTTATTGCTGTTGACCCTGTCTGTCCTACACATACATTGGCCCCACTCCTGCAGTTGTCTGAAAATTTTGTCTTATAAGAAATGGAACTGCATGAAATCCAAAGATTTCATAAGAAGTCAGGAAACCAGCACTATGTACTAATTTCCTTAGTATCATCTTTATGAAAAGAACAATTGTAATTGTTCCAGCATCCATTTCTTTTCCCATAAGTCAATCTATAGAAAGGAAACCTTCCACCTCTTCCTCAAGAGTTTTCAACCTTTTAAAGTAACGGCTGTATGATTCTTCCTGGGAAGTAACACATTAGCTGTGCACATCTCAAAAGGCACACATGATAACAAGTGAAGTCTTCTTCAGGTAGATCTCAAGTATAGACAAGAAAACCCTCTGGTTTATTCCTGTCTGGGCACACATATATTTAAGACTTGCGGGAAAAGAAGAAAACAGGATTGCCCAGTAATCTGTGTGCTCCTTCCCATACTTGTTGCTAAGGTGATTGGTAAAACATTCTGTAATTTCAAGTAAAAGGAGACAAGATACCTGCCAGCTCCCTGATGGATCTCCACACCACTTTCCTTGGAAGGCCAAGGAATGATGTCATTCTTTAGGCAGCTGTCCTCTTCCCAGTTCAAAAGATGGGCAGCAAAACACTTTTCTTACAAACAGAATGGAACAGAAGAAAGGCCTTGCATCTTTCAGCAGCAGCAGGGGAAGTAGTGTTCAAAAGGGGATATTGGAAGAAGAAAAAAATTAGAGGGAGTACAGGAGTACGTAGTAATTGAGAGAACCTAGCTGCAGAAGAAATCATCCAGGAAATTAAAAAAAAGAAAAAATCAAGAGGTGAAAAGGGCAGAAAAAGACAATGAGGAGCAGAGGGGAAAAAAAAAACGGGGGGAATTAGATCAAAGAGGCTGAGAAGATGAAAAATATTGAAGAACTAAATGAACCATGGTGCATTACACAGAAAAGACAGAATTTTGAGAAAAATAAAGAGAGAAAATAAAATTAGAGAAAAATTAATATTAAAGAAAACAATACCTTCAAAAAAAAGATATGCGAAAAGGGAGAGAGAGGTGAACAGAAGCAGAAAAAACATAAATGCTTCTAGATGGGAACTTGGCAATAAAATAACAGAAATCTGATGGGAAAAACAAACTGAAGTTTTTGTTAATATCTGTGGATGGAGAAAATTAGATTGAGGAAACAAAAATACAGCAGGGGTAGGAGAAACTCTTATTCAGATTTATGATAGATAAAAGGAAAATACAGGGAAGGGAAGAGAAGGGAAACAGAATTCGTTAAGAAAAACTCCATGTGAAAAAGCTCTGGTATATATTCTCATGTAATTATTTTTTCTTTCTCTTTTCTTTTTGCAGGCAGCTGTACTTGCCTCTATTAAGAAAGGCAATGCTATGTTCATACTTTCTTCTTTGGATAGGCTCCCCTAATATGAATGCATTTAGCAAATTCATAGTGTTGATAAGTCACTGATTCTAATTAAAAAATTAATTATACTAAAGTAAAATTATTTTTCAGTTGAGCAATTTTTTTTCTGCTTTAGAATATTTTCTCTCTTAATATTATGTATATGAGATACATACCATATATATATATAAGTGAATATATATGTGTAAGATAATATATAAGCTCTTTAATATTTTCTGATATAGATACAAGATTTAAGGCAGGATTAAGTGGAATATATAAGATGTACAGTTACTCTCAGATTTCATACACAATCAGTTCCTTATGCTTTTCATTCTTTTAATGTAGTTTTTATTTGGCATCTCCTCATAACCTTTTTAATAGACAAATCCAGGATTTGGGTTTTGGTGTAAGTGTTTTTATAAGTGGTCTACTTTCCCACTTCCTTGAGTGGATAATTTCTCCTATGCATAATTTGGTAGGATAACTTACTTCAATGGAGCAGGGCTGTTCTTCTGTTTATAGGTTATGTTAGTGCTGATCTTTAGTCACTACATTACAAACAAGTGTTGCTACACTACACGCACAAATCTGAATGATGAGGGCCAGGCAATGAATGATTAATGTGGGCTGGGAACCCCAAAATGCCTATTTGCTGCTATAAGGCCAACAACAAGAACTAGGTTTAATCCGGTTACAGAGATTGTGCAGAGTTTTGTTTCTTTGTAGCTAATGAACAAAATACTTGTTTCTTTATAGGACCATTATTTGTCCTAAGCCCTTTACTCACAGATAAATGTATATATTGAAAAGTGAAAAATAAACACACTATTATGATATACTTAAGGGTATTATATACACAGCATACTTCACAGATTCACAAAGAAAGAAATGAAGAAAGAAGGCATTTGGAAGCACTTTGTTATTGTCACAGCTGCTGTATACAATAGAGCACATGCCCAACCTTAACTCTATCGTAATTTAGATGCCCAGCTTTCACCACCTCTTTGGCACTCAGCCCATGACTAAATTACCTTAAACTGGAGGAGCCAGTGAATGCAACAAACACGCATAATAGCTTGCAGAGAGAAATGAGGTATGCGTCAGACCACAATGTGGTAGCTACAGGCTAACCACCCTAAAGTCTTCAGCGAACAGATGGGATAACTCAGGGTATCTTTCCAGCTGGGTTTCAGCACTGTGGGCCTTCGGTAAGTTGTGAACTACAGTAATATGTAGTTTCTATTAGTGCCCAGCGGTCAAACATCCTTGTTAGACATCCATCTAAAGGATACTAAACTCTCACCAGAGTGTGTGTCCTCTACTTAAAAAGAAGTATCTCCCCTACTTCCTGAAATAATTTCTATTTTTTGAGTTGAAGCCTACAGAGGTCGCCTAACCGTCTGGGTCAGCAACCCTGTCTGGGACGAAAAAGCTGTTTGTAGTTTGAGAGGCTTCTGGAGCATTCAAATTGCTTTCTCCATTGTGAAACAATAAATATATCCAAGCCAGGGTACAGGAAATATACAGTGAAGCAGCCAGTCTGTTTTTAAATCTCAAATCTGGCATAGAAGAAAAGCTGTCTTCTTGGTGACGACTGGACAATTGTTGGTCAAAGAGAAAATGCTTTAGTTTTGTACAAATGTTTTTTTCAATAGCTTTCACATGTTGCTGTTACAATCATATTTGAAGCAGATTTTATACAAAACCAACATAGCTGGCTAAGATTTAGTAAGCCATTTACTTTATATCTTTTGTTTCTGTTCCTCTGAATTTGATCTGCAAAGGCAGATTATTTCTTTAAAATAGAATAGGATCTATCTGTGTAATCCACATTCAGTCAATCTGTGTTGTAGAATACATTGCCCTGATTGTTCAGATCCATCAGTAGAAGACGAGCTGACCAGAAATATAGAAATTACATAAAATATGCAAGAATTACAGGTAATGCAATTGTTTTTCTCTAACAGGCTTCCTAAGGAAAGCTAAGTGATTAAATCTGATTTTCAGTTTAGTGTTCAGATTGAAGAAATAAAAAAAAAATTTAAAAATTCAGGATAACTGTTCCGGAATATTTAGGTAAGGGAATAGAATAATTTTAGATCCTGTTGCAACACTAAGACCAAGGTTGATAAAGATTGGTTTTCTTTTTTCAGTTTATTTAATTTACTTCGATGTATATACCTTTCTATTATTAATATTTATATTATTAACATTAATTAGTTCTCTATATGTCTTTACCACACTGAATGAAAAAAACGATGTTTTGAAAAGGGAAAGTCAAAAGTTTCACATTGGAACTGCTGCAGTCAAATATCTTGGTATTTCCAAAGCAAAACATCTTAATCTCAAGAAGTCAAAATAAAGCTTTTTGATTTCTTGCAGCTCTATCTTTTTGTGGTGAAATTGATCTTCATTAAGGTATTTTCAGGTTCCTCAAATTTCAAGGAATTTAATATTGCTCAAAATCCCCTTACTTTGCTTCTGACCATCTTAATTAAGCTACTGAAATTTAGTGCTTTACCATTTTGCATTAAGAATAATACTATTGAAAACAGGACCCCAGTAAAGCAAACAGTTAATATACTGTAAAAATTAGGTTTGATTAAAACACTTGTACATTTAAACAAATAGGTAATTTTTTGCAAGATCACAATCCAGCAGATATTCCTATTAGCCTTGCAGCAATTTTCTTTTGTAATAAATTTCATTTGAAAATTTGAAAGAATAATGATTTTTTTAAAGAATAAGGAAAACCTAAACATTTGATCAAATAATCTGTCCAACCTGCAAGATCTGTTGTTCACTCATTTACTGACGCTCATCAATTATGCTCATCCAAAGCCTGTTTTGTTTACTTGCTTGCTATTTGAATATTCTGTTGAAAGCTATCAGTAGAATTCTTACTGAGATACTTAGGTATTCATCTTACCAGAACTGATAAAAAATAGGAAGAGATCATCTGCATAATACAAATCAGTTATAAAATTCTACCCCAATTGCAGTTAGTTATGTATATAAGCAGAGATTATTAAAGAGGAGAGAACTTCACCATATGTCGTCATTTCTAAACCCAAGAAAGATGTCCCTGGATTTTTAACGAAGAAAACAAGTGTGAAACCAAGCACACTGAGATTTTTTTTTTACTCTAAAACTATAATAATTGTTAACATTGCTTTCAGTTTAAAATCTCATTTAATAGGCAAATACATCAGCTAGTAAGGTAGGAGTAAGGAACAGAGAGAAACTTTTAGTATTTGTGCTGGAAAGCAAAGTAATGGTTTCACCTATTTTTCATTAAGTTTATCTTTAGAGACTTAAACTGCAAAACAGGAGCAAGAAGGGGAATCAAATTTCGTTCTTCAGTGTACACGGTTCCATCTAGCTTTTCTTTCATTCGTATGAGTAATGCTAATAACAGTTGAACCTATTTACCCTTAGTGAATTAAGCTTTAACAGCAATTTGGAAAACTAGTGAATAGAACCTAGAAAAACAACTGTTCTCTGTTCAAGCAAAGGAAATTGAACTATTTCCACAACAATCGTGTACATGAGGGAAGAGACTGACCTTTTTGCATGAAGCAGTGTCACAGAACCAATGGCAAAAAGTTCTTATCAATTTAAGGCTACAAGGTACCTTGAAAATTATTACATGAATGTGAACACTGGTGAGGCTCATTTTAAAATGCAGTAAATAAAGAAGAGCGAAAGCAAAAACACATAGTACCATGCCATCCCCTTGCACCCTGAGCAAAAGGACCAAAGAGGTGTATACCTTGATATAATTTTGCTCTTTCTCAGATTTTCAGTCCTTATTCTTCTTTAGGCCTCATATGTGGAAAAGACACAAGAATACATATACCAACAAACTGTCAATAGGAAGCAGATTCAGATTTTATCTGTTCTTCAAAATTTAAATAAATACTGAGTGGGACTAGTGGGACTACTTATTTTAAGAAAATGCCATCAAGGAAACAGAAAAAGTATTGCATTATTTCTCATTAATCTTTCTAAGATTGGCAGATTCTTTGGTAGTTGGCTCAGTATCAAGTCACAGATACATTTACAGGCCAAAATACGCACAATGGCACTAATCCTAATTTCTATTACAGCCATGCCACATTACCAAGCCAAAGAGGGAACCTTTAGGTGTAACAGATAGAGGAACCTGGCCTCTCCAGAACATTATTTTCTCCCATTGCTTACTTTCCGGCCTTGTTATTATGTTACTGATCACATTGCCCGCAGAAGTAAAAAGCTGTCGAAGAGACCTCAGGGAGTTCGTAGCTAAGATATTATGCCTGTTACTACAAACATTAGACTTTCCACTTATTACCAATAAAGCAAGAGATCTTTTAATGCCAATATGAGGTTTGAATGTTCATCCTAATAGGATAAGAATGCTGCTGCATGCGTCCCCGTACCATGCTTATGGGGATAGGTTAGCGGCCTGCACTTCTCTGTTCATGAACTGACGTATGCAAAGTTGACATTTTGCATCTCTCATCGTAAAATGCTTATTGTCTTTGTCTGGGCCTGAATATCAGCTCAGAGGATCTGATGATGAAACAAGCATCACCGATAACAATTTTATTTCTAATTACCTTTTTTCCAAAGACTTGAGAAATAAGGCGAGCTTTTCTATACCAGTGCAAATGCAGGTCTGAGAACCTGATTCAGGCATTCAAGCTGGTTTTTTTCCCAATGGTCTCAACATTGCATACTTGAAAAAATGTGTTATATGGGTCAAAGCATTTTCTGGCACGCGTGTTACAGCTGCCACCACCAGTGCTACTTCTTTGTAGTTATTCATCAAAATGCTGATACCAGAGGAGAAAGTGTTCTAAAAGAAACCTGCTATGTTCCCTCAATTTCAAAGCTAGCCTGTGTATTATGACAGCTCTTTTTCCATCTACGTGTGAGTATTAAAAGCTATAACTGAAACCCTCTTGCATCTTAGTATTTGCTTTATTTGGATGATAAAGCCATTTTAAAGTCAGACAACAACAGTAGTGGAGAGAATTTATATTTTCATTTGGGAAACATATAGTTAATTTTCAATCTAAGTATACTTTGAAAGCCACTGCAGTGCGAAATGGCTGCTGTTTCATAATAAGGCTCTCACTGTCCATTTTATAGATCACGAGTGTGCAGCCTTTAAGAATGTATGACTTCTTGCAAATAAAATGTAGCATATAACTTTTCCTGTATGCTGGTAAACTCGTTTCATAAAGGAGCACCTAGGGGCAGCATTGACAACGATATTTTGCTTTGTTACCATGAGGGAAAGAACAGGGCAGATGAACCAAGGAATTCCTGTTTTCTTAGTTCATTGTTACCAGTATAAGCATTTGTAGCATAAGGCAGGATCCTTAACAGTGGCAGACTCCTGTGAAGTGCTGCAATGATGATTTTAGTGAAAATCAGTGAAAATTGAAGGGTTCGTCCAGAATGAGTACTTCAGGTTGAAAACTAAGGTACAGTTTAGGGAAAACTAAAGACAGGAAAGGCAGTTTTGTAAAAGCTGGATGAGAAACAGGCAACAAAACAGCACAAAATATTTTGATTTATGGATAAGCAGAATTCTGTTGACATTACTGTTTCTGTATTTGATCCATGTTAAGGAAGCTATTCTATAGCGGTATTAGCAAAATTTGATGAAGAAAAGCCAGTATTCTACTGTTCACAGGAATAGTGACTAGATGATTAATCTTTTCTTCCTCATTTAGTATTGCATTTCGGACTAAGAACATCTAGAATGGCAGATTCTTAACAAAGATATTTTTTCATTATGAATACTTTGTTATTAAGAAATTTGGCTTGTCATTGATGATAAATCTTAGTTTGGCTCAATGCTCTTACTTGTTGGAGGTATAATTATTTTAACAATTACTAGTACTGCTTGGTTGGGTTTTTTTTATATTCTGAAAATAATAATTCAACTTACATCCATCAGACCTCAATCCAAAACAAGTGAAAATGAATAAGCTCTATGTGAGCTCAAGTTTTGTGATCCTTTGCCAGTTTCTGAATTATTTTATGTTTAATAGATACTGGAGGCAAATGGAAAAGTCATCTATAGAATAGTATTTTATATCGGAAATCGTTTACAAAACCCCACAAAACTACTGGAACACGCCAAATCAGCTTCCATTTTCTTTCTGTCCATCAGAAAAACAGCCAAAAATTTCATTGCATTTTAAATTGTAGAGGCTACAATTCCTTTTTTTTTTTCAGGGCTTAAAGAGCAGATAATGCAGTGATAGAGCTGCATACAGAGGCTTCACCTTTCTCAGGGAGATGTTTTGGTTTTGGCTTTTCTTAGGACAACAGACATGATTTCAGTTAACTAAGAATTTTATTTCTGATGAGGATTAAAAATGTGGAGAGTCACTTAACAATTCTACCTCTAGTCTGGTACAGAATGTTCAAAGATTTGGGCCCAGCTAACATTTTCCAGCATGGCAAATAAGGAAATCAAACTGAAAGATACATGCTACACCCATCGCTGCTGCTGGAAACTGGCCTGTGCATGGAAAGACAGTGAACTGAGGGCATAGCTCATTCCAAAGTCCTCTTGATTTGCCTGGCACACCATCCTGTCTCTTTCTGAACATACAAATTATTTGGCTGCAGCTCCTGCAGCGAACCCACACTTTTTATCTTCCTAAAGGCCTTATCCAACAAAAACCTTACACATCTAATATGCCATTTATGCAAAAAGTAGATAGCAGAGTCCCACTCAGCAATTTTGAAAACCTCTGACCACCGGGTACCAAAGCCCAGGAGACTCTGTAGATTCTGCAGTGACAACTCTAACGTTCCCTGGCCACTATACATCCTGCTTCTGCAAATGTTCTTGTTCTGAAAGAAAGAAAATCTTTCGTACCTACCCTATGTCTAAGCCCATCCAGGTTCCGGTATGCGGATGCTTCCTCTGCCAAGATCAATAATGACAAAAATCAAAGTGTTTATGCCTAGGAGAACAGGGAATTTAGTGTACAGAAGTTTTGTATAGTTAAGTTCTCTGTGAATTGGCAGAAGGACTCTAATGATTCCAGTGTTCGGGATAACTGTTTTCTCACTAATGTAAGTTTTGTTGTCATACAGCGTATTAAAACCTATCTGGAATAATTGTCTTTTTCTACACCTTCAGGAAGTGCATTTGAAGAACACAAGTAGAGGGAACACAGGAAACAGAAACTACAGAATGTAAGAACATGCCATCCACAAGAATGAAGAATGAATGTGCCATCTGCAGGATACTTTGCTGTAAATAAATTATTTGTTAAACATTGGAAGACTTAAAAAAAACCTATGGTTTAATAAGCTTGATGCAATCTCAACCAATGGGCATTCTCCCAGTGAACAATGCAACTAAACATTCCAATATTAAGTCTTTAGAGAACAGAACATTTTAACCAGCCCAGAGCTAAAAAATTCTGTGGTTGATATATTACTGTTTGTTAACCTGTTTGAAATGTCCTGCACAAAATCTCTTAAAGTCCTGTGCCCCTCAAAAGCCTAAAAATTTATGGGCCTTTGATGGATCCAATTGCACTAAATTAACCTATGAACACTGGCTGCTGGAGTCATTCATCAGCCTCGTCTAAGTGGTGGTTTTTTTATTTGCACTTCTATACAAGCAACAGGCTGTTTGTTTTACAGTGTCTGATAACATTGTTTGTCTACCCCTTCATATTTGCACAGTTTGACATTCCCAGTAACAGCAGCAGTAAGGTAACATATACAGTTTTAAACATCCATTAATTCCATCTGTGGCATTTTGACAGAATATGGGTTATAGATGCATTTGTTTTAAGACAGTTTTATTTTTCCTTCTCTTGCAAAGATGCAGTTTATTGCAATTTGTGAGACAAAAGATTTTTAAAAGCAGTTAAAGCATACATAGGCTCTCAAACCATTAATGATTCTTCCAGGTAATTATTTTGCAACAGTATAGGTAACTTCTTTCTTCCTCCATATAATGCAGTATGTAAAATTTAGCATATCAGTACTACACATATATCAAACAGTATGTAAAAATCTCTGTTTTATAGTACAACGGTGCTATTTTATAGTTTGTTACATGAAAGGGTCTGGCCAAAGCGGTAATAGGTAAAAGCAAATACAGAAAGATCAAGCCAAAGATGAAATAACAAAATAGTTTTATAAATATTCAGTTTAAATGAACTAAAATGGCTTCAGATTCCAATGTGGAAATAACTTTTCCATCTTCAAAAAAAAATTCAGATACTTGTTTCATTTTAGATGTTCGAGTATTGGTGTTTCCACTTACAATTATGTGGAACACAAATTCATAGCTCCCTAGGCCCAGAGAAGACAATCTGAAAGACATCCCTCAAGTGACTTCAAAGGGTAGCCCATCAGGACCTAACTCCTTCTGAAATATCAGCATTCTATTCAAACATAACAGAGGGTTACTCAAGTTCTCTGCCTTTTTCATTCTTCCCACAATCAGATGTGACTAAATTGACTGATAATTAGGCTGCTGCATCTCTCTGCAAATTAGAAAAGCTAATCTAATCACCAAATTACAGTGTAGAAAAGGTCCACAAGAAGAGATGAACCATAACGTCCTTCAAACTGCTATTCACAATAGCTTTTCATGCACTCTTGTGAGAGACATATATTTCTGGATAATCTCCGCCATGTAACCTTGATGTACTGCACTGATTCTACCCTGAATAACACTGTGTCCTATGCTCCATTTTTGTAAATCGTCTTAGTGCTAGATGGGCCATACAGTGAAGGGGGAGAGGTAGCCAACAGTGTCCCAAGGTCAGCAGTAAAATCCTCTATGACAGAAGGGAAGAGAAGGCAGGGGAGAATGCACTGTTCCATCCTGTCCAGAACTGCAATGTGCTTCCACTTGGTTTCTTCCCCCCATCACCCTGCACACGGTAAGATCAGACAAGGGATGAAGTATCCCTTGGTCAGCCCCAAAGCGGGCAGGGAGAATACTGTATGCAGGGAGCAATTAGGGAGATGTTAGATTAGACCTGTAAAGGAAGTATCTGTTTTTAAAGGCTCAGATCTGCCTTACTTTCTCCTATGTCCACGGGAGTAGATGACGGAACTATTGATTAAAACACAAGAGAAGAATATCTGCAGATTGCATATTGTACAGCTCCTCAATAGCTTCCTGTGAGACGGACAGGAAAGGTAGGTCTTAAAAGTCTAACAAATTATTGAAGCTCCTTTTTTTATTCCCATAGAAAATTTGCATTTCATATTTTTTCCAAGGAAAGTGCAATGTATTCCTATGTAATTCTTTAAACCCTCCGCTTTCTGTGAGATATATGTTAATATGCACAATAGGCTGTCATCGCAATGTAAAAGCAGAACAGTAAATGAATAAAAAGCGCATGTCACAGCTCTCACTGACTGAGATAGTTATGTTGCAAAAGGAAGGAAGTACAGAGAAACAGATGGGGAAACTAAACTAAATTATTTACCACCAATTCAATAAACAGAGGTAGCAATTCTGATGTCTATCACTGCTCTTACAGGCCTTCTTTTGGCAGAGGGGATGGAGAGGGAAGTATTTTTACTTCAGAGGCTGTTAAGAATTCTGAAATGCATTCCAAGAATAAGCCGTTATTTTGATGTCACAGAGGTAATACATATTTCCATTTCATGTCCCATGACTCTTTCTGTCCCCTACCTCCTCCGAAGTTCTAAGGGGAGGACGGAGGAAAGGTGTGAGTGCAAAAAGCAATTTGCAGATCTCTGTGGTGGCAAGTTTCTTTGTAGATAACATTTTACTGATGCACTGTTAACATAATTGAATAACCATACATCATTGTGCTATTTAATTCCTGTAAATTAATTCAAATTTTGGTCTTATCTTGGGATTCACAGACTCACATTCATGCCACCGTACTTCTCCTGTTGAGAAATCATAATTAGAAAATGTCACTCATAGACAGCAATATCTAACATCAGAACTTGACAACTGTCTGAACAAATTAGAACAATTCTTGAAAGAAACTACAATAAATAATAACTACAAGCTTCAAAGGCAACACTTTGCTTTACTAGAGAATAAATGGTATCACAAAATGGAGAGTAGCTCCACCGCCGCAGAGGTGAGAAATGCATGGATGGGAAATGCATACTTGTATAAGAAACCTCCAGTCATATGTCAGGAAGCACATGATATATCAGTCAGTGTGAAAGATAAAGGGCTGCATTAGTTTAATAATCTCAATAAATCCGCTACTTAAAAGAAGTTGAAGAATGAGCCAAAATATCTCCCTCCCAAAAGTACAAAGTAGTCCGACTTGAAAAACTTCTAATTAGAGAAAATGAAGGGTTCAGATGGATTTTCAAAAGCACTCCAGATATTTAGGAACAGGGCTCCCACTGGATGCCATTGATTCTCATAAATCACTTAAGCGGTAAAGAAAATCCCACTCCCCATCCTTCCATACCATGTAAATCACATGACAGAAGTCACAGATTTTTGCATTCTAGAATAGACATAAAACTCCAATTATTACACAGAATGCCACTGAAATGCAGAAGTAAAAAAGTGAATTAAACCTCCTTATTTTCAGTTAGTTCAAAAAGGACTGCAGCTCTAAACCCACTGAAGTTAATATATCTCATTCATCAAGGTAGTAAAATTTGAGCCTCATCTCCATAGTAACCATAATTAATCATTAAGAGTTCAAATGGAAAATGAATAAATTCTATATTCCGCTCGAAATGTACTTACAAACCTACGCTTACATTTGTGTGAAAGACTTGTATGAGGCTCATTTGTAGCATTCAGTCAAGAGAGAAAAGAAAATCAAATAATGGGATACTGCGTTCAATCCTTGTAGATACATCACAGTAGGCACCTTTTGCCCAAAACAGATTACAGCGTCAATTCCTTTTTTAAGATTAAAGGGTAAACTAGTCGCAGGCTTTCTTTACGGAAGTGAATTCCATACACAACTATCATCTATGTTCAGTTGCCCCATGAGCTGGTTGTTCACTTAGTGTCAATGGTTAAAGTTGATTAACGAAGAGTCTAGGGCAAGCACTGTGTCTTCTTGGCTCTCCGTTTTAACAAGCAAGTGCATGATAAGACAAGTTTAGAACAGTGTATGCATATTTGCTTTACCTGTTACTGATTTGGCCAACAATGCCAAAGTGGTGCTATTGTTTTGTTTAAGAAAGTACTTGACTAAAATATAAAAGAAAGCATAAATATTTTTTTAATGTATGAAAATGACAATTATATAGGTATGGTTATTAAAATAGAAATACAACTAGCCATAATTTTTCAACTTTTTGTCAGCAACAGCAAAGAAATCTTAAATCGATGGAGATGGGGCAGGAATAAGAGTCAAAATGCCACATAAATTTGTAGACTTGAAGTGCAATTCTGAATCTTTAAGTCAGAAATACAGATGAAGACAAGCATTTAAAGTCAGGGAACAGTGGATATGACCAAAAGCCTGTTCAGATTTTTAGTCCAATATCATAGCAAAGATTTTTAAGCCACACTCAAGCATGAAATCAGTCTAGAGTTTGGTTTAAAGTCAGTGGCATGATATGATTGAGATTTTCATTGAGCACATGTTGCCATTTTTACCCAACTACCTTCTCACTCATGGCATGCCCCGAAAAAGTCAGTATTGTTGAAAAAAAAGAAGAGCACAAAGAAATGCATCTGGTTTTAATAAGGAATGAAGAAAAAAATAAATATTCTTAACATGAAACTGGTGCTATTTTTAATTCTCACCAGTTTCAAATTGTGAGAAAAAGTTGAAATATATGGCTAACAGTCTGTGAATTATTTTTTTTTTTTAACTTTATGTGGTCACTATGAACATCCTAACGTGCAAAAATTCACATTTCATTGTTTTGTTTTGAAATGATGGTAAGTTAAGCCCAAATAGAGATTCTTGGAACCTATAGGCTAGATAGAATACTTATGTTCTGATGAAGGTATAATCGATATATTTAAAATGTTTTATTTTTAGTCTGAAAAGGAATAGTAATAATTTATTTGGGGACTCAACCTATACTGGTCCCTCTTTTAAGGATACTGTTCAGTGCAAACAAGTCTTCCAAATGCCAAACTTCTATTCAAAATCAACATTCATTCCTCCCTCTCCCTCCCTCTCCCCCCAGCAAACCTAGTTAAAACATTATTGCAACATAATTTTATTGTTTGTCTGTTTGGTTTTGGGGGGGTTTCTTTGTTTTGATTCACTTTGTTTTGATTTGGGGGGCAGGGGTAAGAAGGAGGACATGAGGCTTTCAAGTGATTAAGATTTTTTTCCTCTTGGGTTCAATCCACCAAAAATAAAGAATTTGCCTTGATGAGATTACTAATTATCCAATTCATGTGTGCAAGTAGCATTAAGTAAAGCAACTAGATTAAAGTTGTCTTGAAAGAAGGAAAAAAAGTTATTGACACAAAGGGTTTACTCATTCTAATCCTACACTATACATTTTGCTTCTCGCAACATTGGAATATCCTACTGGACTATAACTGTCCGAACACACAGTATCTGATATATATAAAAATCTTCCTTGATTTTTTACATGAAGGGTGTTACGGGAATATCTGAAACTTGATTACATATAGTACAGTATAGAGATACCAGTCTAGCAGAGACCAAAACAAGAAGGACCCCCCGATGCTTACATTAGGAGATCTTATATTAGTTGCATAAAGGGTGTGTGTATATCTATAGATATATACATATATATAGACATGTGTATGTATATGTCTATATATATAATGCTATAATGTGTGTATGTGTGTATGCACATGTATTTTACATTTTTCTTCTTTTTCCTCTGAAGTAAAATTTGAATTTCTTGCTTTTTACACATTATTTCTCATGGATTATATCCAATAATCCGATTGGAATCTAATTTTAGAAGAACATTATACAATATGGGTGTCATAAGTTAGATCCTACCTTTGTTTTTCACACCTAAAGAAGTGACCTGATTTTTAAATCATAAGACACTTCTTTGCTGTCATCAGGCAAATCTATTTATCTGTTTATGTACAGATATAAAATACTAACTCTGAGGGCCTTATTATGAAAATGTTGATTTAAAAATTTTCTTTTATTTCATTCTTCTCCAGATAACCACTGTTAAGTGAGATTTTTTAAGTGTAAGCATCCCTTCAAAGTAAGAATAATGGGCAATACAAACAGAGAAGAATGAAAAAATCTGTCATTTAATAATATCACCTCTATTCATTTGTCAGTTAGATCTTTTTTGTAAGAATAATTCACACCTCTTTGTAGTACCCTTAAATGTTTCAGAAGTGGAAAAGACTTAGCACTGTAAATTCCTATATCTCAAATTATTTATAATAATTTTTTGATTTCTCTGTATTCTTCAGTAACTTTTTATTTTGACAGCTTAGCTCACAAAAGCATCAACATGATACTTCTGCTGCTAAACATTCTTTCCCACAAATATTTAACATACATACACCCACCTACAATATTTACATATTCACACTTGATTGAAGTTCTTAAGAAACAGCACAAATGTGGTAGGGAGATTTTTTTTTTCCCACATTTTAAAGGTATGAACCATTTTTTAACTAAATCAAAGACGTGTCATCTTACTGTATTTTATATTCATTAGTATCATCTCATTCCTCTAAGCAACAACAAAATACCTGCAGAACAAAAAGGACCTTATCTTGATAAATAGGATCATGGTTCATGTACTCGTGTCAAAGAAAAAGGTTTAACCAGATAACTATATTTACAATAGATTCAATGAAATTCATATTTTGCAGTGAAATATTTAACTTTTTAAATTTTAAAATCAAATTAACGTTCCACTCTTCCTCGTTTACCAGCATTAACCTGGTTTACGGTATGAAAAAGCCCACTTTAACAATGATCAAAGACAAAGGATCAAAGACCAATACACTCAAGTGCTACCAACAAAGGAGGTACAATGTCCTTATTTTGTGCGCAGGGACGAATTCTATCTTAATTTTTTTTTTTTAAGATTAAAATTTCAAATCAAATTGATACAAATACTACATAAGAATTATAATACTCTTCATTATTTCTACTTAGAGACAAGTTTAAATATAATAAAGCACACACAGGTTACACTGCATGACACAGTATATAAATCTTACCTTTTCATTTATTACCATTTCTAAGGAATTAGTTCAACTAAATTCTACAGAAATTCCACGCAAGATGAAAAAACAGTTGTTAAAAGTGTATAATGATAATAGTTGCCTGATTAAACTAAGTCTCATCAAACATGAGTCGTAAAATGCTCCACTGAAAGCATACTGATACTTCATAATGTTCTGAACAGCTTCACCTGTAGCCTGATAATTCATGTTGCTTTTATCAGAATGTGATGGTTCTGTTTTATAGTTTCTGAATCCTTGGAGTCTTTGGGTTGAATACTAAACATATTTATCAAACCTCAGGATTTTAGGAAACAAAGTTAAAGTAGAAGAAGCAGCACCACCTGCTGCTGATAATCAAATCATACACAAGCTTTCTCTCCTCCCAAATTATCTGCAAAGCCACACAGAAGTGCTAAATGAAGAGATCAATAGCACTTGGTTTTCAGGAAGACACCCTTTCCAATAGGAATATTAACTGTACTCCCTTTCTTCACTGTTGGACTTCAATTGGTTTCCTGACTAAAACTGGGGTTTCCATGATGCAAGCATGAATGTGGATACATGAATTTCTGATTTCACTACTGAATAATGCTACTATTAACATTTCAAGTCATTATAACCAAACAGTGACAAGTGTTAAGTGTTCATTCGCTAAAAACCATTTAAACTCTCTATTAAAGTTCTAACTGGATTTATTCTTTCTTTTTTATTTTCTTGTGCTTACTCATAATACAATGTCACTACTTGATGACAAATAATATTTCATACTGTGTATGTAACATCATTGTGTTGCAGAATCCCCCAAATACCTCAACAATGTCTTTGTTGCGCTATTCTCCCCATTTAGCACTTACAAGCTTTTCTAGTAACAACCAATAAATCAAAAAACGGAGCTCTTAATATGTACAAATATTAAAAAAAAAGAAGATTTTTTGCTAGTTTGCAGTTCATGTAATGCCACCTTGACCATTCTCTTCCCCTCTCTCTACAAGCTGTCTAGAACAGTAAACTTTGCTCCATAAATAATAGTGTATTCATGCTTTTAAAGGCTTTTATATGCATTTATGGTAGGTAAAGGTTGGAAGAGGTAGTTGACTGATTTTCACTTTTATCTACTTTGATTTCAGTAAAGGGCTTTGTCACTCTGTATACATAAAGGCTAATGCACCCTTTGGTTTGTAGAATGTACTGAAATGTTTGCAACCCTCTTGGTATCAGGTCCAAAATGTGAAGCATTACTGTTAAGAGGGTATCTTTCTAATGTATTTGTATGTATAGTTTACACCTCTGTGAGGTCTAATAAAGGATTATGGTTAATAAAAAATGCGTTGAAAATTCCTCATCCACATAGACTTTGCAGTAATTTGCATTCGTCCTTTATCTTCCCTGGCATATACATTTCAATTCTCAGAATACACTGAAGTCAGGACATACCTTAACAGGATGAGCAGGCTTCACTCCTAAGACAGGACTGACATGGAAAGTTAACTAGTAGCTCAAGAGCCTTCATAAAAAAAAGTGTCAGCAGAAGGAATTATGGAACCTATAGACAAAATTAATAGTAATGAATGACCAGGAGCAAACTGTATTCATCCACAGATGAAGATATCTGAGCTCTGGTATATGGCCACTCACTCAAAAGCTCCTTGCTATATGAGAACTAGGTGGTAGCTAATGTATACTGACTCTTCCAAAGATACCCAAGGGACACTTAAGGAACTACAAACTACTATGCCTTATATCTCTATCACTTAAATTGTTCTCAAGAACAGAACCTGTGGGTGTGTGGATAAATATTATATGATAAATATGGTATCTTGCTGGAAAAGGAAGATGGTAGGTGTGAAGTTAAGCCTCAGAAACCTGTTGGGAGTTCTTTGGAAGAAAGGAGAAGCACGTAGTCAAAAAAGATCAGGGTGATCTTGGATTTCCAAAATTCTTGTAAATTACATCCCTCATCCAAAGTTCTTTAAAACACTAAACTGTCGTGGAATGAGAGGGAAGTTCTTCATATGTGCACAACGCTGATTAAAAGCAGAAAAGATAAATTAGGAAAAATGGCCAGTCAATAGCGGAGGGGCACCGTATGTGAAATACTGCTGCAATCTGTTCTAGCACCCATGTTGTTCAACCTTTTCCTAAATGAACTGGAGAAGGGGTGAACAGTAAGAACACAAAGTTTATGGGTGGTATTAAGGCAATCAGGTCGATCAGGGATGATTATGCCTTGCTAAATCTATGCTGACTGTTACCAGTTGCCGTCTTGTCCTTCATGTGCTGGAAACAGCTTCCAGGAAGATTTTTTTCTACAACTTTCCAGGTACTGAGGCTAACTTATATCTCCACCAATCTTGGCCCTCTCGGCTGGGTGCAATGTTTGCCTTTTTTCAGTCACTAAACTCCCACAGTTGACATAACTTTTCTAGCACGATGGAGAGCTGCCTCACAACAACACTGCATAGCTCCCTCATCACCCTCATATGTATCCCAAGTGGTCCTGAGAACTTGTGTATCTCCATTTGGCTTAAGTGCTCCATAATTCCATCTTTTTTTATTGTGGGCAATGCCTCACTCTGCCAGTGAACTCATGGTTCTGGGAGGCCTGAGGACAGCCTTACCACTGCAAATACAAATAGACACAAAAAAAGCCTCTGTCCCAGGAAGTCCCTAAATTGTAAATCAATGGAGGGTAGGAAAGTTTCACTAGATGTTGCCTTGTTCTAGTGTTTTTCCCTAGGTATTGATTTTGGCTACAGTGCAAAACAGTTTCCTGGACTGGCTTCCCCATCTTATCTTTACTCTGACTTCTCGTATTTTTATCCTGCTGGCATAGTGGCCATTCTAGATTCTAAGTGCAAAATCTCTAAGTGCACAATCCCTAAAGTAATATCCTTCACACAAAATTCTTTATATTTAAATATTCACAGCCAATAATTTTTAAACCCACACTGTATTATCATAACACTTGAGTAATTTACGGAGATTGCAGTTTAAAAATAATCACCCAATAATAATAAACATATTTTCATTCTTACTTTCTGATGATGAGGTGCAGTTAATGGAGACTAAAACAACTTGTGGATTTGGCAACATGGCCAAGGAACATTTTAAAAATCCATTCATTTGTAATCTTAATCACAACTTTTTTGAAGTTTTTAATCATATGTACTACATACATTACCACAAGTTTTCAATCTTGCGTGAACAACATGTACTTGTTAATAAATAAAACTGTATGGTAAGCCATGCTAACACAATCAAAATAAGAACAGTCCACAAGGATTAAGAAAATGTCTAAGAAATGACTAAAAGTTCAGAAAAAATTAAAACTTTAGTGGCCACCTCCTTCACTCAATTGTGCACTTCCTCAGATGCAAACCATTTAATTTATAGAACTTTTTGATCAAAGAGTTGCTGCAGATTAACCAAGGATGGATATTGATTTACTGGGAAATTATCTTATTTATTGTCCTAACTTGGAACTGGTTTTAGATCACAGCTAAAGACAAAATCAGTCTAGAAATCCACTGCTACTTGAAGGCCAGCAGGACTTCTGGAAGCTTAGTAAAAAGCTGTGGAGAACTAAACTGATTTTTTTTTTTTTACTTGGGCAACTTCATTCAGCTATGTGTGTTTTTGTCCTGTATTTTCATACTGCTTTACACTTGGTTAAAAATACCTTTATTCACACATTATTATCTTAATTTTGGCTTATGACCTTGTATTTTTACTTCTTGTATCTTTTGTACATACTTTTTAGTTGAAGTGGATTAGTGGTGATTCTAAGCCAATCTTTCATCTCTGTGGGAAGGAATTACCTCTGAGAAGTATGTTTTACCAACTGAGAGGATGACAGAGCCATTAACATTCATAACAGTTTGCACATGTTGCACTATGCATCAATGGTACACAGATTTTCTGCTGGCTTTCTGAAAAGAAGTCATTTGTCATCTCTGTATTTTGACAACCAAAATGTTGAGAAGAAATTGAAAAGAACAGGAAGAAAAATGTTAGTCAAACTGAGATAAAACAAAGATTAAAGCAGGATTTCCAGATTACCACTGGGTTGGTTTTGTTTGTTTGGGGAGTGCTTGAACTTAACCTTTAATACAATAACCATTTCAATTAAAATGCACTGTCTTTAGACCAGACTCCAAGCCCTCTAGGACCTACCTTCTCAGCATGTGCTCTCTCCACTAAGTAATGTTTTTACTCTTTTTGTTTGCTTTTTCCTTCTGTCCCATATATCATGTATTCTTGCTACATAGTGACCCAGTGCAATAGCAGAAGCAGCAAATGCCTTCCCAGTCTTTCCAACAAAAAAAGCTGGAAAGTTTACTGATTTGGGCATGCTGTCAAGAAGTGAGAGATAAAGGTTTGAATGCCATCAGGCTGAAAATGGAATCAAATCAGATCTCCCATTGATTCTACGCATATTGCAATTAGCTTGCAATTTGGAAAAAAAAAAAAAAAAGGAACAATGCCAGCATTTTTTGGGTGCCTGATACTACACCATTAAGCATGCCCTCAGCCTTCCAATGAGATCAAGACCTTTGAAGACTTAAATGCTAAACAGGACAGATGCCAGATCCCAGTGTGGCTTACAGAAGAGAGTCATATTTTAATTCTTGAGGTGGAACAGCTCTGGGCACACAACACGCTACAGACTCTAATCACTTAAAGATGTTTTAGGTTTAAAAGCAGATAAAGCAGGGAAAACCAGTTAGTTCCACCATTACTAGGCCACAGAGAAGCTGCTAACTTTTGTTTAGTTTTGACCTAGGCATTGGTATTTCAGATACATATTTTCTTTAGTTTTTTCAAATAGTTTACGTTTCTGTCACAGCCATCATTTGTATTCTAGTTCACATTACAGAAGTATCAGTCTGTTACCTGTGTTTGGATTCACATAGATTTTATTGAAACTACTTGACTGCAGAATCCCTACCAAAATCTGTGTTCATACTGTGCAAGGGAGATAGTTTCCTTCATTTCACATTCTTCAAATCCTTGCTTTTCCAAAAATTTATTTTATTTTATTATTGCCTTTCCTACGGATCTTCATCTGTATGTTGTTACCATTGCTGGTACTTTCCAGCTTCAAATATTTTTTCATGCACATAACTCATTCTTATCTCTTAGAGCCAAATCAGTCAGTAAATTTCTTGGTAATTTAACATGCTGAACACAATCCCGTACTGTTTTAAGCACATCCCATTGTTTTTTTAGTAATCAATAAATAAGCGATTGACTTCAGACAAAACACTTGAATTAGCGTCTTTTGCAAATATAACTTACTAGCAAACACATTTCCTGCTGTTCTTGTTCTGTCTAAACAGCGTTTAGCTTTTTTACCCAGCTTTTTAACTTAGCTCAAATACTGCATGTTCTCTGCTACACCAGCCAGAACAACAACATCAGTTAATATTAAAACATTTCCTTGTATCCTTAATTTCACTTTTTGCTCTTTCTATTTCAGTGTCCATACTGTCTGTAATCACAAAATCAAGATAACTTAATAGCTGAACTTGCAGCATGCTAACCCTATCACTACCCAAGGACTCCAGTGAGTCAAGGAATTTCATCAGCATCTCACAAACTTAGATCTCATATTCAAATAGGGACGTTTCTACTGCCTTTCTGGGTAACCACTGACATCTATGGTTTTCCTTTATACCAGTTTGAAGCTCAGATTTCTGTATGCTGTAGAATGCCAGTGGCCAGCAAGTCTGGCTCTGAAATACTGCTGAAATCTTGAGGTCTACCTGCTTTCTAACAATTCTGTTCTGAGAGGGACTGGAACTTTCCTGGGCACTAAAGAAAGAAAATTTCTAGTTGGCATGATTTGTCTTTCAGTCTTCATGCATTTCTGTTTCCTTTTAACAAGGAAATGAACTGGTTCATTCAACTTATTTGCTCTAAGTGCCAGTGCAGTAACAGAATTACCAGTATAGAAATGTCATCCGAGTCTTTGGCCAAGATGCCGTAAGGTACTTGAACTGGTATGTAAATATGTGCCATAAGTAGGCCTATTTAAAATATTTATCATTAATAAAAGTGGTATTATTAAAATAATTATAATTCTACATCCATAAGTATTTTTTTCATGTAATCTAAGTCTATTAATGTAGACGTACTACTATATTTTTTTCTTTATTAACTCATGATATACATTTTGTTACTTCAACAGGAAGCTATGCGATGAGTTTTATTCTTTTTGATTTCTCTCTCTGGTACCCTTTTAACTTCCTTCACTGACATTTATTCAACAAAATTTAAGAAGAGCTACGTTTAAACCTTATTTTATTTAAGGATTTGAAATTACTGTATGTCTTTCAAATAAATAACAAAGTATAAACTTCAGGCTTCCTATATTTCATATAGCTCTGATTCTTTCCCCTGTCAGAGTGCAAATCCCTTGATTTGATTTTGTTCTGCTAGTTACCTTTTTTATATATGCTGTCTTACTTTTGTCTGTTCCTTTACTTCTTCCTTCTTTCTATTCCCTTATCTAACGCAAAAATCATCAAATCCACATATTCTTTCTCTGATTTTTTTTCTCATAGAGTAAGTTTCTTCACTGTCTCCTAACAACAGACAGACTCTTAATTTTCCTGCACTCTCTGGCTTTCTTTATGCAGCTGGATCTTTGCTTTTCAGGTAATATTGTTAATTAAGGAGCTGCCACCACCATTTGTTAAAGTTAGCTTCCTAGAAAGTATCCATCTAATCACATTTAGATAACACAATAGATCCAAGATAAGAATGCTCTATAAATATGAGTTTAAATTTTCATCTAAAAGTACTTTTCCAATGTATTGACAAATTATTACTTCAGAAAAATGTCATTTATTACATATCTTGTTCTAAAACTATCCTTTCTGGCATCTCTTGAGCATTCATCAGTACTGTAAGCACCTTCTTTCTCTCTCTGTTTCTTTTTCAACTGCTGTTTTGTGTGTGCACAAGTTTCTTTGTACAAAAGGTACCAACGCTAAACATTCTTTCTCCATCCCTCATGTTCTAGTACTTACACATCCAGAGAATCTTTCAGGAAGCATTTTCTATGATATCTGGCTTCTGTGTGAGAGTAAGTTTAGGCCATGAGGAATAAAATTCTTCCTCCCCTTTGCAGTGCTTACAATTCCTTCAAGCTTCCCAGCAGCAGATAAACATATATTTATTTGCTTAAACCTGAAAATTTCCAAAGAACATTACAAAACCTCCCTCATTAAGGCTCTCATATCCTCAAATACGGGAAATAAATGGCGATGTTTTCCTTTTATTATGGGTTGGACAGAAAAAATTCCCCAATGTCACTCAGCAGACTAGTGTCAGATACAGGTAAATTGTCTCTGGCACCTTGATTTAAAAAAAAATCAGAGTTTAACTGACAACACCACAGTGCTTTTCCAGCATCTTGTGATTTCTTTCTGATCTGTTACATTAGTTTCTTAAATTCTCTCAAGCATCAGAAAAAGCAAGGTTCATTAGAAGTACATGGACGTATGCAGCACGAGCTTTTGTAGATGAGGGATTCTTCAGCTGCACAAAAAGCTGACTTAATGTGCAATATAAAAATGTGAAAGGTTCATAAATCTATCAAGACAAACAATGGAACAAACAAAGGCAACTTTTATTTGGAATGTCTCTCCCATTCTAAAAAGTTCTGTTCAGTATTTGACTAAAAACCATACTCAATAACTTATAATAATACAGTGGATTCTTTCCTATATCCAGCTTGCCGACTTATGCAGAAGTGTTTATTACTTGCCCAATTTCAAAGTGTACAAACAATTACAGATACTACTCAGGAAGAGAATAAATCTGCAAAATTTTAACCTCAAAAGTTTCAGGAAACTGAAAGGCCAAATGCAAAAATGTAAAAGCTGAAACATAACAGTAATTATATAATGCTCTATGATGAAGGCCCCTCTAAAACTTTCAGTTTAGAAATGTGTCATGTGGTGCCTCAAATTACTGAAGCCTGAACACATTATCAAGGTGGTATGCCATATAATTTGAACATAACATAAAAAATTGACAGTAACTAGTACAGATAATTACGTTTTGAGATCGTGAATGAATAATTCTTTCTACTTATGGAACATCTCATGGTGTTTTTCAGAAGAAAATGAAGCAAAATTATCTTCATTTTGCATCAGATGAAAGTGAAAGACCAAATTCCAGCTAACTTGCTAAAAAATACACAGCTACTCCACAGAACAAAGAGCAGCACTTGAGAATTCCAATTCTGTTTTTATATCCGCTGTTAAAAAAATGTATCTTGCTACAGACATTCTATTATTCTAGATTTAGGAAATAAAGTGTCAAGTATAGGATAGATCAGTTGAGAAAGCTACTGAAATCAATGGGAAGTACCATCAAGGCCTTTGAAATGTTTATGACATCCTTTTCCAGTTACAAAGAGATTATCTATCTTTATATGTCATTGGACAATGCTACTTCATACGTTTAGGTTTGTTGCCTGTTTCTTTAAGTTTGCCTTTTAATCGTTCCTAGTCACTGTTTCGAATTCTGTCTTTGTGGATGAAGAATTTACCCTGTATACTAAATTACATACATAAAGTTAACCCAGACTTTTCAGAGTAACTTCAAAGAAAAATTAAGCTATTACATTCATTTGAACATAGCATTGGATAAACATATCAGGTATATATATAGGGAATATATTTATCCCACTTTTACCATTTCATCCTAGAAGTTAAATGTGGAAGTCTCAGACATCAGAATCTACCAGACTGCAAATTCAGAAGGGGAAAGATAATAAGCTGGTATCCTGACATCAGCCTAGAAGTCTTACTGAAAACACCATATAGTACAGTCCTCAGATATCACAGACTTCTAAAAAGTCCTACAAACAAAAACAGATAGAGTTTTCTACAAACACTATAAACACTTACAAGTAGCAGTCTCAGCTGCAATCCAAACTATATACATACTCCTAATAGGTTTATTTTTATTATTATTCTGCCAAAACATAGCCTCATTGGTCTCATGGAAAGACATACACATAAATTCAGCTACCAGAAGAGATGGTGAAGGGTTTTCATATCTCTCTCTAATAATCTCTTGAGAAATCAATGCCTAGATGGGACCAAAACAAGAATTTACATCATGTAAGCAGCCAAGTGATACTGAATTAGGAGAAATCAGCAACTGCTACATATTTCTCAACACTTGCTCTGTGTTGCTGCACAACAGACGTTACTCTCTGTCAAAAGGGCAAAAGCTTCAAAACAGACTAAAAAGAAAAACAAGCTAATTCAAGAATATAACGAACGAATACTTTTTGAATTGCTGCTAAACGAGACCCGTCTTCTAACCACCATGTGGCTGGTAAGATTTAAGAGTCTTGTAATATATTTATGAGGGAAACGAGCATCAGACAAACAAGCTGTAACAAGTACACACTAATTTACCAGCTGATTAAAGTTTCCAACTTTAATTGAAAACGGAAATGCTTAAGAAAAAATCTCACTGTGAAAACAATTCCTTCAGTCTCTGGGGAATGAAACTGTATTCATATAAGAGGAAAGACAAACATGCAATTTAACAATCTCTTATCAAATACAAAAGGAGACAACTAAAAATTGAATATTCATCAGTACTCCTAATGGCATTCACACAGGTTTTTTATGCTTAATCAAATGAGGTTTGGAGAGTTTTTGAACATGGAAAAGACAACACGTGCCAATTATTTGTCATGCACTTTGCTCAGAAGAGGACTAAGATTTTGCTTATTTTAAATGCTTGATAATGACATCTCTGTTTACATATTGTGTCAAGAAGGAAGCAGTAAAAGTATGTAAGCATCTCATTATTGATTGAAGAAAAACATTCACCTTAAATTCAAGATCTGAAGATCAAATTCATAACTAAGAAATTATAGTGCATGTTTTCCTAGTTTTAAAAACATCAGCCGACTGCCACAAACATATTTGGAAAATACACTATGGAACATTCCAAGAATTTAAACTTGTCATTGAAAAAAAGTTTGGAAATAGAAGATTATGTGTGTAGTTTATGTATGGACAGAGCAGCATTTTCAGGTGAAAACATTTGTTTCAAAATTCTCATTTTGATGTTCTAGGGCATGCAGAGGAGCTAATCCACAGTAGAAACTTGAAGAGGAATGCCAGCTGACCCAGGGACACCTCTAAATGTCAAGTTAGAGCTTTGGGATTCAATTACTAATCTTGGTCATCCATATTAACAAATGCACACCTACTTCACTGTAGAATTTTAGACATCATGAGACACTGAACAATTAATTTCTGATTTCTATATTACAATTCATTTCTGCCCAGTTTAAGTTCTAACTTTACCTTACCATCTGCTTGACTCACTAGAGAGAAAATAGACGATAGGAATTTCCAAGAAGTTTCCATCTTTCTCCACTGTGGATCTGCACTCATTCATCACACCTACATGTAGCCATTGAAAATTTTATTTTCCAGGCCTTCCCTTTAGTCAGTGGAGAAAAATGTCTTCTGAAAGTGTCATCATTTTGTCCTACCACACATAGGATGAACTTAGTAGATACTTAGTATTTTGAATATTAATACTTCACCTTTCTATTAGCAAAAAATCTAGGACTGAGAAATTGTGACAAGCCTTCTTATACAGCAACTGAGAATGTTTTATCACTCATGTAACATGATGCTATGGATCCAAAATTACAACCCCTGTGCTGAGGAATTTCTCACATCTTAATACAAAAAGACCACAGTGAAAGAAAAAAAAAAAAAAAAAAAAAAAAAAAAAAAAAAAAAAAAAGAGGCTCTTCTAATACTTTACACATAGATTTAATGATACGAGAAGAAATATTCTTCATCTCTAACAAACAAAATTTACTTAACTATTTATGCTATTTCTAAAGGAGCTAATTTGTGGCAAAATGCATCTTCCAAACTAGGGGAGGAGGAGTGGAAAATAGAAAGAAAATATAGCAATTTCAGAAGCATTAAGGCTTCCACTGGAATACTGTACTCATTTTTTGCATCAAGCTCCAAGGGTGGTGTTGAATGGAAAGTACCCAAAGGGGTGCAAAAATAACCAGAGGTCTAGGCAACATGACATACAAAGAAACATGAAAGGCTTGGGTTTTTCTAGTCTTAGAAAAAGATGGCAGAGTAAATAAAATATACTAAAAGACTGTTGTGTTCCATTAACTGCATTGTCTGACAGGCAAGTGATATTAACGAATCTATATAGTGCAAAACATAAATAATAAACATTTGGCAGATTGTTACAGATATGCATAGTTGAGTTCAAAATGATATTCTGCACATTTCTTTTTAATTCTGCATAGATGTTGAAATCTGTTTTCACTGTAAATTTTGAAATTCATTATTCACACAGAATACTGACAAAACTACGTAATTTGATGAAAATTACAAATAACCTACCTTCAAAGCTTTAAAAAATGCTCCTCTAAACTGGACATATATGATTAGGAGACTGGAACACCTTTCTTATGAGGAAAGGCTGAGGGACTTGGGTCTTTTTAGTCTGGAGAGAAGACTGAGGGGGGGATCTCATCATTGCTTACAAATACTTAAAGGGAGGGTGCCGGGAGGATGGCACCAGTCTTTTTGCAGTGTTGCCCAGTGATAGGACAAGAGGTAATGGGCAGAAACTTGAACATAGGAAGTTCCATCTAAACATGAGGAGGAACTTCTTGACTTTGAGGGTGGCAGAGCACTGGAACAGGCTGCCCAGAGAGGTGGTGGAGTCTCTGACTCTGGAGACATTCAAAACCCGTCTGGACGCCGTCCTGTGCAACCTGCTCTAGGTGACCCTGCTCTGGCAGGGTGGTTGGGCTAGATGATCTCCAGAAGTCCCTTCCAACCCCTGTGGTTCTGTGATTCTGTAACAGAGGAAGCTTTATTTTGCATCTGACAAAGAAGAAACTATTTCTTTTGTGCAAAAGCACTAGCTGAAATTTGAAACAGGCACAGATTTTAGATTCATTCAATATCCTTTCTATAGCTATATTATTTTAGGTTCTGTCTCTGGTGCAAATTCTCAGCAGACACTTAAGGCTATGCTCGGCATGCAAAATGTTCTGCTCGCTAAAATGAGACTTTTTTTTGAAATGCGTAATTTTGATGACTTGCTGTCTTTCAATAACACAGAAACCTAGGCAAGCTCTCTACCTTCATAGCAATGGAAATCCTAGAAGTTTAAACACACTTATTACAGTGCCAGTGTGAAGATATTCGTGGTTAGTAGGGTAGAGGGTACTTCACTGTTATATTTGTTGTTGATTAGAAAAAAATAATCTGATTTCTCCCCTTGGTATCCCACACATATGAAGCAGCCAAAAGCCAAAAGTTTGGTTCCTGTCCTCACTGATTTTAACAAACGCTTTTTTTGCTTGCTTGCTTTCAGCCCTGCCTTCTCATTTTGCGTCTTCTCCTCCACCCCACCCCCATTTGCTCTGTAGCTTTACTTCTCTGACTTGTTGCAGCAATTGTAGCCTCAATATATTCAGTGCAGTGAGCTTCAGTGCATTTGGCACTCACCTGACTCTCTAATACGACAGACGCAGAACCTTTTCAGGGTTTTGAGAGGAGCTGCAGCTCCCTGACTTCAGTATAGCTGAATGTATGACAGCTCAAATGTGATGCAAGCCTGACTAACAGATAATACCACTCATACATGCAGTAGGTGACAGCAGCTCTGCATATTTCAGTTATACATTCCTTATATTAGAAAACTAAAAATAATGCACCTATAAGCTTACCTAAGAGCCCTTTCCAAAATCTAGCATGATCAATGGAAACCTCTCCTTTCATATTAATGGAACTAAAGGACGGTTTGCTGTAGGTTGATTTTGTTTCTTTTTATGAGAAAGATATAAAGCATGATTGTTCTGCAAAGCAAATATTTTTACAGTCCATCAACCTTGCAACAGATAAGTAAAAACACAAGTTGGGGAAAAATC
Organism: Burhinus oedicnemus; assembly: GCA_008921705.1. NCBI lineage: Eukaryota > Metazoa > Chordata > Aves > Charadriiformes > Burhinidae > Burhinus > Burhinus oedicnemus. The sequence goes on along the minus strand of VFFE01007103.1, from coordinate 712,578 downwards.
ATCTACAGTCATTCTGAATGTATTCATGTCGTGCAATTCGGAGAGCCTTGAAGTTTTGGTGTCTCGTTTTGAAACTGGTTACTTGAACCGGTCATTGCTCCCTGTACGTTACTAGCTAGAGGTTCAGCTCCTACATATAACAACTGGTCAACACTGTTAGAAGAAAAATCCTGAGTCTGTACACAAGAACAAACTGGAAACTCATCCTTCCTGACATTATGAAAAACACACTCATGATATGGCACTGATCTTAAGAGCGCTAACATTCCAAGGCTCATGCACCAGGCAACATTCCTGTCAGCCAATTTTACATGCCAGATGTCTTAGAGGAAATGAGATCCTGGAAAGGAAACCCAATAGAAAGGAATACCAGGTTTATTTCATGAAAACATGATCAAGTTCTTTTAGTACAGGAAAAACTACAGGCTAAATGCTGCAGGTCTTAAATTGAGCAAAATTCCCACTATAGTCAAGAACTTTATGGATTAGAAATCATAGATTTTGTCTCAATGTGATTGATACAAGACCGATCTGAAGTATCATGCAGTTACTAAAAAACTTTATATGGATAATATTAACCAATAGATTAGAAAAAAAGCCTCTATCTCCGTAACTAAATTTACTTAACTAAAAATCTCTTCATCCTTCTTATAAAACTCTGAATTAAAAAAGTAAGGATAGGAAAGTCCACCATGGGGGTAGAGAGACACTATGGACTTAAAAAGACTTTGCAAAAAAAAGAATTGTTTTGGTGTGCTTGAAGTACGTGCTTCCAACACTTCAGCAAAAGGAAAAGTGTAACTGCTGCAAAAAAATTAGAGGAAGAAAGAGGATAAATTCTAATAATCTGGTAAATATTTTACACTTGAATCAGGAATAAGAAAAAGTTCCTACTACATTATTTTATCCTTTCTGTGTTCCCTGATAACGTATGGCAGGGATACAGTTAACTCTCTTGATTTCAGCTACTATCCGAATGTGCAGGAATATACGAACAGTAAAGAGATGGAGTTCATATATCTTCATTTTCAAATCAATGAGAAAAAAAAGAGTGAGGATGTGGTATCTCTAATCCTGAGTACTTAGAAAACCACAATTCCTTGATTTATTTCATAAACGTGTTTTATTTTTTATTTTTATATCCTGCAATTTGCATAAAAGAATGATTATTTTAAGGCACACTCCAATGGAAAAAAAAATGCTCTGCTATTGATTTGTTATGTTTTCATTTGTGGATGTAAAGATTTGCAAGAAAGAGACTGAAAACCTCTTACATTTTTCTGCAGAATGAGATTCAAGATGTTTGACCAGAATGAGACATCTCCAAGTAAACACCTGAATTAGAGTAAGAATCTTAACATTTAGCACTTGCTACTGTATGCAAGCCCCATGAAATGGCTTTTGCCTGGTCTTTTTCATTTGAAGACACATGTCTTGTCCCTCACTGACCTTTATCTGTTGAAAGACAGTGCATAGGGGAGACCAGAAAAGAGTGCAAACTTCCAGTGTTTAACACAATTGGGGAATATTTATCCTGAGAAGTTACAAATAATTCAGGGGACAGAAATTTTGAAGACGGAAAACTAGTTAGAAATACGATAGTGTTACTGAAGAAAGAAATTAGGGAAAAACATAGATAGCTTCTGTCAGTGGTTTTGCTGGAATTTTAAAGCACTTAAATAAAAGAGCAATTTCATAAACATTAACCAACAGTGACAAATTTAAAGGGTCAAGAACTCAAGGTGATGTCCTTACAAAGTCTTTTAGTAAGAAGTGAGAGCCTAATTCCTCAGGGCTTCTCAAATAACTCTAGTTCTTGGCATTTACAGGACAATTTCAATTCCCTGAATTTAAGTGGCCTTAAAGCATTTGGCTTTAAGGGGATTCAGTGCTACAGTGACTGGGCTGCCAGTTTGGGAAGGCTAGCTTGGAGATTTTTTTTTAATGGTGGTTTCGGTTTTTTTTTTTCAAGTCAGGCAGAAATGCTGGAAAAGGCAAAGGGAGGAAATGTTTTTAGGCCATTTGGGGCGGGGGGGAAACAGATTATAAACCAAGAGGAAATGATTATGTGAACAGGGTGAGCCACAAACACTAAGGAAACATTATGAAAGAAAAACCAAACACAATAGATTCCTATTCTACAAAAAAAAAGAAAACAAACCAAAAAGATGGTGGAGAGATAAAAAAGGCACTGAGCAAGACAAGACAAGATTCTCCAAGTGCTGATTAACTGAAAGAACCACTTTCACCTCCTAGTGGCAAAAATCAAAAGCAGAGTAGACCTTTTAAATAAATGTAATTTAGTATTCCACAATATTAGTTCTAATCACTACACCTTAAATGTAGTACAACTGCAGACACTTATTGTAATTTTTTAAATTTTTCAAACTATAATGAGAAATACGTGATGATTAGACGTAACCTTTCACTTTACACACTAAAAAGACATGCAGAGGACACAGGAAGTATTTTAATAGGGGGAAGAATGTGATGTTAGGATCAGCAGTGGCATAACTATAATAAATTTATTATGAATAACAAAAAATATATTCATAAGGGGGTTGGAATAAACTTTAGAATTGTATTACAAAGATATTAAACATGGTTTTCTCACCTATCCAAAGTAATTTCCAATTTCTGACCTAGGAGGAGAGGGTGAGAGAGCTGGGACTGTTTAGCCATGAGAAGAAAGGATCATGGGAGATCTTATGAATGCATATAAATATCAGATGCAAGCCAGTAGAAAAGACAGAGCCAGAGTATTTTCAGTGGCAACCAGCGAAAGAAAAAGAGGCAATGGAATGTAAAATAATGGAAATTGCACTCAAACGTAACAAAAAACCTTTTTTACTGTAGGGGTAGTCAAACACCAGAACAGATTGCCCAGAGAGGTTGTGAAGTTTCCACCCTTGGAGATATTCAAACCCAACTAGACATGGTCCTGAACAATGTGCTGTAGTTGACCCTGCTTCGAGCAGGAACATTGGTCCCTTCCCACCTCAATGATTCTATGATTTCATAACAACAGAATAAAATAAATTAGGTTCTCTGGGGAAAATCATAGTGGCTAACTAAAGTACTTCCTTGAATTTATGTTTACCAAAGGAAGTGCAATGGAATTACAGATACTTTAACAGTATGTTAATAGGTGGAGAAATCCAAACAGCAAAGTTTGCTGTCTCTTTCCAAAATCACCACTCACCCATTCTAAAGGAACTTTGAAAGCAAGAATTAATTCACATTTCTAGGTATAACAAATAGCATACAGATGTCATCTTAAAGTATCATCAAAGCAGTTTAGCCATATATTTGGTTGCATTAGACTTTAGCTGCTGTCAACACCACCTGCAATGTGTTGGCCTTAAGTAAATGAAGAATATGACCGAGCACTGAGATGATCTAATATTCTTATGTCCCATAGTGCCTCTCCTACCGTTTCTTACCTATTTAAAACATTTAAGTGTTGGTCATTTTGGATCTTCTTTTCCCCAAGTTTATGTTGAATTATTATTAAAAAGAAGTAGTGGATTAGCTAAGACAGTAACTGCCTCTTCATGATACATTTCTTGATAGCTTTATCATAGAAATGGAATCCCACTTACACCTAAGAACAAATAAGCAAAGGACATGCCAATAGCATGATGTCTTCTGAATTGAAATGTCAAAAGCTTTTTGGTTTTATTGCTAAACTTCACATAAGTAAAATGTAGGCAGGTTGCTACCGATTAAGTGCAATTTGTAGATGTTTAATGTTGCAAAAGGATTAGAGGAGGTTAGAATGTGCCCAGATTTCTGTTTGAAGAAGACTTGTTTGTGTTATAGCTGTGTAAATCCCAGGAGTGAAGTGTAGTAAATGCAGCTATTTTATGTCGCCATGAAGATTTAAAGGCACCTATTTTATTTCTGGTATGCCTAGCAAAATAAAAGGAAATTATAAAGAAGAAAGTTAAAATTATCAAAATAATGGAGAATCATTAAAATTATACGAAGAAAATTCCACTGCTTCCAAGATTTTTCGTATTTGATCAACACACACATTCCCATGGTCGATGAGCCTTCCTCAATAATTTTTAACATCTTACTTGACCTACATTTGAAACCAACATTGAAATACTCATACTCCTGTGTTTGCAAATTAATAAAATTCTCCTAGAAGTTTCTAGTCCAATGTCCTTGAAAGCACTTTGATGATGAAGAAAGCAGTAACCAGCTGCTGCTTCACAGATGCTGAAAACGCATGGAACAAATGATACTGATTGTAATGATATGTTGCAAAAGCAATAGCAGTGGAGCACTTCTGTTGAAGACAGCCTTCCTGTTAAACAGAATACCAAGCACAGGCTCTTCCTCTTGTTCTGTATAATATGACTGCTACAGATTGCAAATGTCTTAAAATGCCAACAGGGTTTCTGACTAAAACTGAAAAGAAATTAGAAGAAATCCAGCTAAGGGCCAAACAATATGAGCTGAGACTCCTGTGTTAGTGGAAATTATATAAAGCTTTCAGTTAGCTAGTAGGAAACAGGAATTGCAAGCAGACGACATCAAAGTACAGATTTCTTAAATTTAAGCTAATTTACTGAAGTTATTTTATTTTCCTTAACTTCTGCTGCTTGAGACTAACTTCCACTGACGGCCACATACCTTATTTTTAAATAAAGCTATCATCTTCCTCGATTCTAAAAGGACTATCAATTTTTCTTAGAACACGCAAGTATATTTGATTGAATACTGGAGATTTCCTGCTGCACAGAAAATGCCAACACCAAAAAAAAGGGAAAAAAAAAATCCAGGTAAAAGCAAAATAAATACCAGTCAAGAATTAGTCAAGATTTCATTTTTCCACTGGAGAAAAAAGTATTCTTACACAGTGTTTGTTGGCCTAGGTTAGAAACATAATTTGACATGGTGCAGAATGAACTCATACTAATCTTGGAGGAAATATAGGATGTTGAGCTGTCCTAGGAAAAATAAGTAATTGAATCTCATAGCCACATTTTATGCATATGGAAATACTGACATTAATAGTAACACTTAACTTTTTTTAAAAAAAAAGATTATTGATACTGAACTAAACTCCTTTGTGGACTCTCTCAAAATTTATCACATTTGTACACTGAAGATTAATGTGCAGACAGTTATTACCACTGCTGCTTTATGTGACAGTTCTCTGAAGAAATCTGTAACTTTTAAACTGGGAATGATGAAATGTTTCCAAACATAGATCTTATATTCTGCACAAAGGAAAACAAAGTTTTGGAAGTGAATCACTGGTTAGGTAAATAGTTTTATAGGCAAGAAGTTCACATTCCTTGCTGAGAGAGCATTACATATTTTGGATCAACTCCATTTGAATAGTCAAGGACTATTGGCTAAACTAGAGAGAAATGCATTTAATAACAAAAAAGGAGGGTAAACAGTGGGAAAAAATGAACACTTATTTAAGACAAACTCGAATCACCAAGAACAAAATCATGTCACCAAAAGGCATGTAAAGAATTTATCTGCCTATCACCTAGGCTCTTAGAACTCTAATATAAACTACAATTAGAATTTTTCATTTCTGAACATATATTTAACCCAGTTGATATTACTCAAAACTGATGGGATGAGCTGCATAACTAAGCAATATCAACACTGAGTCTAACCTTTTTAAGGAGAATCAAACAGACAAAAAGGGAAGAGCAACAATTTCTGTAAACAAAACCAGTTTGAGATTACTGAAAAACCTGAAAACAGATGGTCTTTAAAGTTTATTCAAGTCCAAGATGCACTTCTGGTTAGTAGTTGAGTGCCAAATCAAGAAAAGATGCATTCAACTTTGTTCTCATTGAACTGACTGCTGGGGCAGTTTCAATCCCTTAACACTTAATTCACTGACTCTGACAACAAGTAAAGATGTCAAAGACCCCTTGGGCTGAAACGAGAGGCAACAACTGTACTATCTAACTCTGAGACAACTATCACTTCTCTGTCCTGTCTATGCCTGGTTTCGGCTTGGTGATATTATATGAGCCTCCCAAAATAAGACCAGTTTTGGTGGGTCTACAGGTATCTCTCCACTATCACCAAGGCCAAAGCTGCTGCCAGACTTTATACAAATCTTAACAGATGCAAGCAGAAGCTGAACCTTGATTTAAGGTCTTGCAAATTCTTTCCACCTCTTAATTGTAAGGACTGTACTTGGCCATCATATTGCACTAGATACTCTTAGGCCTCACTTGACCTTATGTTCCTCTTTTCCTGACAACCTTTTTTCCATCTGCTGATGGAGTAAGAAATGAAATAAAACTTCAGTGACCTTAAGTAATTTTGCTTCACTCAGGAAAATTCCATCTTGGTATCTCTACATATCACCTGCTGAAGGATTTCAAAGCTCAAGCCCCACCTTGCTGACTTCCCTCTTCACCGGAGGGCTACTTCCTAAATTCTATAAGTAAAATAACTGATTAAAAAACGAACCCTGATTTTTAAACCCTTTACCTGCTTTCTGTTATTTAATTAGCTTTTCCATGGGATTCTTTCTCAAATGTAGTATGAGTGCAGAGCCTGCCGTCCATCTGGGAACTTAAGTCCCCACGCTGCCAGCCAAAACCAGATCATGCAGCAGAAGCTAGGTGACTCTCAGCAGCAATAAAGAATATAACTACTTAGGATCCTGACAAAGTTCTACATAGTAACTCTAGAAGAAAAACTGTCAAAGCTAGCTTTTATCTTATGATGGTCTATTTTAAAATGCTTTAAAATACTTCCTCCAACCGCAAGTTTCTTGCTACATTTTTGTAAAAGTCAAGATTTCAATCAAACAATGTTTCCTCTTTTTGTATACACATATAATTCATTCTTACTGTGTCTGAAGTTGTTTACAGCTTTAGTTGATTCTTTCACTTCTAGTGATTCAGAAAATTGCTTAGTAAAGGTTATTATGGGCAGACAAGAGAGACATCTCTAATGTATATTCTAAGACTAAAGAAAGAAGGACATGAGTCAGAATGATGAAATAATGCAAGAAACTAAATTTAGTAGTTGGATCCACATTCTAACAAGAGTTATTTTAATTATTTTTGGCACAAAATATGACTAAATATATTATTTATTAATGAATTATCATAACTATGCATTCATCCAGACAAGACACAGCAATGTCTCTGGCACAAAACAATTCAAAATCTAAGACAATCCTGGGATTAGACATTGATTTCATTAAAGCAAAGACAAGCAAAAGTAAAAGGCACTGATGGGTATAGCCATGACTGACTTAGAGATTGCTAGTGATGGTGATTCTGTGACCTTCCCCTACAATATTTTTCAGTGTTTTTGCATCATGCTGAAATCCACGATATTCCAAGAAAACAAATAGGTTATTCTACTAATTACAAAATAGCCAAAAGCATTGCAAATGCTCTTCTGACTGCCTCTTTGGTGTTAGATAGAAACAAATTATGATTTCACAAAAAAATTTGGGGGAAAAAAAAGAAATCTCTCTTACTTTTAATTATCAAATAAAAAAATATAAAATGCTCATTTTTGTTGCTATCAAAATGCTACCATTATAAAAAGCAAACTTAAATGATAAGAATCAAAAAAATATTCCATGAAGAAAATGGTTTTCATCACCTAGATCAAGTAGACTGACAGTCATAAGTCTTGCATAGAATTTTCAAAAAAGAGCTGGTGGGGGTTTTCTGTTCAAGGAGCTGATATTATCCAGAAAAACTCAGCTGTAGTTTAAGTACTCTTTTTTTCCTGTTTAGACTTCTAGTAGCTTTCTAGATTTCTGACAGTCATCCAGATTCACTAGTAAATAGCAGCAAGCAGCTACAGAGAAGTTAATATCCTTTCTTGTAAAAGCAATACATTTAAAAATCAAACTACCTTCAGTAGGAGTAAATATTTATGCCTCCAAGTGCTATGCACATAATACATTGTAAGAGATGTTAGTATAGTATAAATTCTTGACCATGAACATAAACCAGCACATGAACGTGTTGTTAGAGACATTAGGATATGATAAATTTTTTTAAGTGTTTTAAGTGTTTATGCTACGAATAGTTTTGCCAGGTTTTAGGACCTTGCACAAGTATACAAAGCTATCTTCTTTCTCTTTTCAGCAGCTAGATCAGCTGGTCCTATGACTTCTCTCAGACTGCAGAATCCTGCAAGAAAAACTGTGGAAATACCTATGGTGAGGAACAAGCTTGTGCCAAGCTTTATGCTCTGCTACAATTTGCCTTAACAGAAAAAGAAGTTGCACTCTGGTGTGTTACTTATGTATAAGAAAAAATCCCACTTTGTAAAAAGCATCTTTACATCTTGAATTGCATTAAAAAAATTCTTTAATAGAATCTAATTAAGAACTCTTCTAATATTCTTTCATAGAAAGATACACAAAAGAATCAACAACATAATAAACCTGAAATTTAGTCTGTGATAACTTTTATAAAACACAAACAAACAAATCTTATAAAAGACTAAGTTTTCCTCATTAAAATATTTTTATACTGGTTTCATAGAGAAATAAATCTTACGTGATCATGATACATGTAGCAGTGCATCTGTCTTTTTCTAACAACTTTGAATGGGTTGCCTGTTTCAAGAAATTCGTTAAGGTGTTGAGATGTCAAAGACAGTAAGTTTCTACAAGGTTTATGTAATAATAATGGGCAGAAGAATTAGATCCTCTTAATGCTCCCCACAGAAAGAAGGACTATAGTCTGAACTACAAACATAAATGGAAAAGTTTTCATAGAGCAATTTGGTTTTCTTTTTCTCCTGCGTACTCTACAAGTATTGATGAGTCATCATGATACTGTTGTTAATATGAAGTACGAACCAGTATCTTACGCTGTTTCAAACTGTTCAGTTTAAATTTTACAACTTCTGTCTTTTAAAGTCTACATGCTTTCCCAGCATTGCAGCATTTTTCTTCAGAAGAATTTAAGATCAGGTTGTATACTGGAGGTACTGCTACTATTCTATATCTGAATGTTCAGAGTTTCTATGTGTCCTCCAGTCACGTGCATTTTATGGCAAAAAAAATAAAGAAATAAAACTATTCAATGAACATTCTCCCTCCATTAAATGCTTATGAAGGCGTCTATGCTTATGAAAAATTAGTTATGAAACAGTAGTCAAGAATTGTTGTAAAATATGAATTAACATCGTTATAAACAGTATCACTGTAAATCATGACCATAGAATACAAAAGCATCAACAAATATGTAGACTTGATGTAAACACCACTGAATCTACAAAGTCAATGCTGGACTTCAACAGTGCTAGTTTTAGTAGACGAGGCCTCCCAGCAGCAGAGGCAGGTTTATAGCAGCAGCCTTGCCCATTACTGTGCAGTCTGGCGAGCCTATGCTAAAAAAGTTGATACAATTCCCTCTTTTTCATGCTCCATATGGCTGCAAACACAAGAAGTCTCCAGGAAAGAAGAACTAACCGGGATACTGTTGTGAACACTGGATAGAATAAGAGTTCATGAAGTTTGGAGGAGAAACAACCGAAAGGTTAAAAATGGTGTGGGAGATTTCCTCTCAGTTTTCCACAAGAAACGAATAAGAAATATATTCGTAGGTAATAGCTACAGGTAAACAAAACTCGAGATGTAATTTTATCTAGATTGTCCCCATCTAGATAAAACTTCCACTGCTTGGCACTGTTCAGTCAATTCTAGTGTAGGATAATCAAAGCCTATTATTCTGCCAAAAGAATTTGTTTTATCCGTATTTGGCCAAAATATTCTAATTTAGTGAATTAACGGAAACTATATTTCCATGGGGTAGACCCTAAATTAATTATTTGCTCCCCATAAATGAAATCAAGTCTCTTCCACTTCTTCAGTTCTTTCCTCCTTTCAAATATTCTTCCATGGAAAACTAGATACATAGTGAATTCTGAAGAAAGATCTGTGTATATCAGAAAGCACTGGAGGTTACTTTTCTTATATTCCCAGTTAAGGCTGCCTAAGAAGCAAAGAGTAAGTCAGAAATGGAGACATGCCCAGTCTCTTTAAAGTGTTATCTTGCCTCTTAAAGGAACTAAGGGTTAATTTGATCACCTGCTAATATTCCCATAATCATCATACCGGTCCATTTCCCATAGTTAGTAGCCCACTAGAGCAACAGACAATGGAAAAGCGAACTCTGGCACAGCAGCAGCAAAGGCACCAAACAAGTTTTCTGTGTTCTGTTAACAATGGGAACACATAAGAATTTTGACATGCAACCCAGAAGCTTGCCATCACTGCTCTAAAGTCATATTCAAGGCGTATGGTTGAATTGTGCGGGGAAGATCACAATTCTGCTGCCTGTGCTACATCTGTCGCAGCCACAAATCGCTGCTGCCTGTGCTGTGTCTGTTCAAGGACACAGAGGAATCATTTCAAAACTCTGAGTCAGTACCTTGCACCAGCACAAAATTCATATTTTGAAAAACAAGATATAAAAAGGCAATTCAAATCTTTGATCATAATACACTAAATTAGATGCAGTACTCTGGGCAAACTATATTTTTTTCCTTCAGGCTGTAATTCTTTATGTCACTAAGCTTTTGGTGACTCACACCACTATATTGTACCAACAATGCTCTCAAAATGCAAATTGCTAATGACTTCTTTTAGTCCAATATAAATCTAGGAAACAAGTGCAATTTGATGCAGCATTTCCAAGAGTACCATAAACATCTTACCATAAAAATTTAAAATAATAGCAACTGAAGTTTTATTTCATGCCTAAAGCTATTGTCATACTGAATAGATATGATGCAATATTTGGAAAGAGTGGCATTCTTGCATATGGTACGCTACTTCACAGACTTAACATACCTTTTACGTATTTGAATGGGTATCAACATAACACAAAAAATACTTTCTTTTTTTAATACATTTTCTATTCTTTCTATGACTCTACTGTTTTATAATATTTGCCTTATTGTAACCAACAGCAAAACCGTAATATTTTAATTTTCACGTTCAAACTTTCACGTATAATAAGCCTATGCATGCTATTAAATCAAAATAACAGGAAAACAATGAATTATACAATGTGTAAGAATTCTTGAGGTTTATAATCTCAATGTATATTTTGGTGCAAGGTTTTGAAGTTTAAACTTCATTGCTTAAAGCAAAGGAAGTTCAATTGCTGTTTCGCAGGCTTTATGATGACAATAAGCTATGTAATTTATGCAGTTAAATCAAGATTTTACATTAGACACTGAACTGCAGAAACCCATTCCATATAGTCTAACAAAGGTTAATAGGTGACTTAGTTTTTTCCAGTAGGAAGATAAAGGTTTTAATACTAGGGTTTTTTTCCTGACTAGTTAGCCAACAAAGAGATTGAAACTAATGATCGGAAACTTAATAAATTCATATAAGAAGTAAGGAGCACACTGTCAGAGTCAGTCTTCTCTTTAATTTAAATCTTCAAACAAGGACACAGGTGATATTTAAGATCTTTACTCAAGGTTATTTACAGGTGTGTCGGGAATATAAATCAGTAAGTGAAGTTCTATCACCTAGCATATGCATGAACTACTGTGGCTTTAAATGTTTACAAACAATTTAGAAATTGTCACTGAAAGCATAATCATTTTATCTGCTAAACTTTGCTCTCTCCAGTCTTCCATATATAGACATATGAATTCAATACATATGACATGAATGATTCTTGAATGCCAGTCAATGACTAATATATGTCTAGCTATCTGTCCGAGTATATCATTAAATGATAAAGTAAAATCAAGATTTATTTTTTTTTAATAAATAAGATTAAAGTGATCTTATAACTTTCTTTCAGTAAAACTTCCAAAAGCACCTCAGCCATACCGGAAATGAAGACCTATTTTCAGAAGAGATTCAGGTTCTTAGATCTTGACAGGGGAGGGAGAGAGTAACCAACACCCATGTGAGGGACTGATGGACCCAGTTGATGAACAAAGGGTCTGGAGTGGTATGAATGAAAGTGAACACAAAATAGCTTAAGGAGGATCACCTCAAGTATTTGTATGTAAGCAAGGAGGTGCCTACAAAGCAATACTATGGCAAAAAACTTCAAACCCTTTCTGGGAAATTAGCCTGTACACTAATGCCCACTGAAAGGGAAACAAATATGAAGAATTAAGAGATTTGTGTGCAGTTGTATCATATTATATCATAGAATGGTTTCGGTTGGAAGGGACCTTAAAGATCATCTAGTTCCAACACCCTTGCCATGGGCAAGGACACCTCCCACTAGACCAGGTTACTCAAAGCCCCATCCAACCTGAACACCTCCAGGGATGGAGCATCCACAATTTCTCTGGGCAACCTGTTCCAATGTCTCACCACCCTTAGAGTAACAAATTTCTTCCTAATATCTAACCTAAATCTACCCTCTTTCAGTTTAAAACCATTACCCCTCATCTACACTTGTTACCCTCACTAAACTCCCTGATAAAGAGTCCCTCCCCATCTTTCCTGTAGGCCCCCTTTAAGTACTGGAATGCTGCTATAAGGTCTCCTCGGAGCCTTCTCTTCTCCAGGCTGAACAATCCCAAGTCTCTCAGCCTGTCCTCATAGGAGAAGTGCTCCAGCCTTCTGATCATCTTTGTGGTCCTCCTCTGGACTCAATCCAACAGGTCCATGTCCTTCTTACATTGTGGGCCCCAAAGCTGGACACAATACTCCAGGTAGAGTCTCACGAGAGCAGAGTAGAGGGGTTGAAGGGTTATGACCTTGTTATGGTAATGGACACATGGTACAATGGATCATATATCTGGAGCGCTGCAATGGAGTGGAACAGGCTCTTTAGGAAGGATAAGCCAGGCAGATGAGGCAGTGGATTTGCCCTTTATGTGACGGAACAGCCGGAATGCATGGAGCCAACTAAGAGTTTATGAATAACCATTAAAGAGCAGACTAGTAAGGGTGACATTATACTGCAACAAGCTACCTGACAAGGAAGAACAAGTAGCCTCATGCTCGCAGGCCCTGTTTCTTATGGGGGACTTGAACCACACAATATCTGCTGGAGAAACACCACAGCAGGGCATATGTAATCCAGGTGTTTCCTGAAGAGCACTGTTGATAATCTCCTGACCCAAGTGACAGAGGAGCCAAAGAGGATAGGTACCCTACTGGACCTCATACTCACAAACATGGAAAGGCTTGTTGGGGATGTAAAGATCACAAGCAGCCTTGGTTTCAGTGACTGTGAGATGGTGGTGTTCAGGATCCTGCAAGGAGGGCAAAAAGCAAGATCACAACCCTAGACTTCAGGAAAGCAGACTTTGGCCTCTTCAGGGATTCATTTGGAAGAGTTCCATGGGATAAGGCCATGGAGAGAAGAGGAGGCCTGAGAAAGATGGTTAATATTCAAGCATTACCTCCTCCAAGCTCAGGAGCAGTCCATCCCAATGAGCAGGAAGTCAGGCAAAAATGCCAGAATGCCTGCATGGATGAACAAGGAGCTCCTGGCAAAATTCAAACATAAAAAGGAAATAATACAGAAAGCAGAGGCAGGGACAGGAAATCTGGAAGGAACAGAGACACTGTCTGAGCATACAGAGATGAATTTAAGAAAGCCAAAGCCCACTTGGAACTGAATTTGGCAAGGGATGCCAAAGGCAACAAAAAGGGCTGTTTTAAGTACAGAAGTGTTAAAAGAAAGACTTGGGAAAACATGGCGCACTGCTGAATGGGGCAGGGGCCCTTGTGCCCCAGGGCACGGAAAAGGCAGAGATACTGAATGCCTTCTTTCCCCCAAGTCTTTACTAGCAAGATTAGCCTTCCAGAATCCCAGGCCATGGAGACCAGAACCAAAGTCTGGAGCAAGGAAAATTTATCCTCTGTGGAAGAGGATCAGGTTAGGGAATACTTATGCAAGTGGGACATGTGTAAGTCCATGGGCCCCCATGGGATGTACCCTAGTGTTGAGGGAGCTGGCTGATGACATTTCAAGGACACTCAATCATTTTTGAATAATCATGGCAATTGGGAGAAGTGGCTCAGAACTGTAGGAAATCAAATGTCATTCTTGTTTTCAAAAAGGGCAGAAAGTAGGACCGAGGGAGCTACAGGCTGGTCAACCTTACCTCTGTCCCTGGGAAGGTGATGGAACAACTAGTCCTGGAAACCATTTAGAGGCACATGAAAGACAAGTCATCAGGAATACTCAGCATGGATTCATGAAAGGGAAGGCATGCTTGACCAACCTGATAACATTCTATGATGAGATGACTGGCTTGGTAGATGAGGGGAGAGCAGTGAATATTGTCTACCTAGACTTTAGTAAGGCTTTCATCATTGTCTCCCGTAAGATCCTCATAGAGAAGCTGATGAAATATGGGCTAGATGAGCATACAGTAAGGTGGATTGAAAACTGGATGAATGGCTGGGCCCAGAGGGTGATGATCAGTGGTACAAAGTCCAGTTAAAGGCTAGTAACTATCCATGCACCCTAGGGTGTAAACCAGGTTTAGTACTAGGTGAAATCTTGTTCAACATCTTCATTAATGATCTGGATGATGGGACAGAGTATATTCCCAGCAAGTTTGCTCATGATACAAAATTGGGAGGAGTAACTGGTATACTAGGGGGTTGTGCTACCTTTCAAATGGACCTCAATAGGCTGGAGAAATGGGGTGACCAGAATGCAATGGAATTCAACAAACTAAAGTGCAAAGTCCTGCATCTGTGGAGGAATACACCCCATGCTGGGCGTCAACTGTCTGGTAAGTAGCTTGGCAGCAAAGGACCTAGGGTTCCTGGTGGACACCAAGTTGAACATAAGCCAGAAATGTACCTTTGCTGCAAAAGAAGGCTAACAGTCTCCTGGGCTGCAGGATACTTAACTTTAATGGGGAAGGAAAAAAAAAAAAAGTCGGGAAAAGTAACTGTCCAGTGTCATAGAATACATAATTGGGACAGCTGGGGTTGAATTTCCACCTCATGCTCATTTTTGTAAATGGTGCTGCATCAACTAGTGCCCATTTTCAACCCAAACAAATATTTCCATGAGTATTGGAACTAACGAAGCTTAGTTTGCTTCAAACTTATGTCATTATTATGAGTTCCAGCTGAAGCTTTTCCTGTAGTTGGAACTCTCAACCACATTCATTCCCTAGAGTCTAAGAATGCATGAACTCAGACAGAAGCTTGTCTTTCTGTTGGGAAACATAATGGGTCTATTCTTCTAGCCACTTACTTTAATGAAACTGATAGGAAAGTATTTATCTGCGAGACCCCAACTTCTCCTTCACCCTCCAAACAGATTTGGTTGAAATTGGCAGAGAGGTAGAGGCTAATAACACACTCCTACAAATCTACACACTCAGTGTGACTGCCTAAGTCTCATTTCCTTAAGGAGTTAGGCTAAAAATCATCAGGTATATGTCAGAAATTTTAACATTCCTTTTTGAGTTAGAGAATATTGAATTTCTTGTGGAACATCCTTCATGTGTTCAATCAACCCCAAGTTTGTTGGGGTTTCTTTGTTCATCTCAGTATTATATACAACAATCCTAAGGGGAGAATAGGAAAGAATGTTCACAGGAGCCATGATCAGCTGTACTATTTTCACCCAGTGAAAACTAGAAGACGTTCCATAAAACAAACGGTATACAAATTGCCTGACCACTGGGCCATGGGTAGAAGGACAGCAGCATCATGATCATTTTGTGAATTTTGCCCCCTGTTTGCAGATCAGACAAGGTTTGGTAATAAATTCAGCTTCTATTCAGATACAATGTTAAGCCACAAGTACATTTCTCAGTGAATAATCTACAGGTGAATAAATTACCTAGGTCTAGTGAGACACATTTAAAATATGCAGTGCAAATGCTCTTACTTCCCATCAGTTTCTGGAGCCAGCCAAATATAAAACTAAGAATTGAATGGGATGGTGTATGTCAGAGAGGAGTACTTGTTCCCCAGCATTCTGCCAAAGAATAGTTTTTTTCAATCCAGCGTAGGGTTGTATTACAGTTGAACTACACTAATGTAGTTATTTCATTTGAGGGTAAACTTAAATGCCAGTGGCAAGAACTAATATTCACCATCATTGTGCTAAATTTCCCTGATTACACATGAAATCATCAAACTGGAACTGGGAAAGAGCCGTTATATGTTACTGGCAATCCTATTGTAGTATACTACCTGCCCCAGTTATGCAACAGCAATTGATGAACAGATGTACAATGACATTAAAAACCACTTTAGGAACTTTGATGGCAATAGAACAGTGTAATCATTGTAACACAGGGCAGTAACACAGGAACAGTGCTGCAAAATGCAAGAGTTGCCCAAGTTAATCACTGGCTATATTGACATGCCTAAGATACAAATGGGGTTATGTGCTTTGTTGATATGAATCCACTATTCTTTTTATTCTCTGAACAGGATGAAGCAAATGTGATTATTTACCATCTCATTTGCAGCAGTTCTTTGTCACCCTTTCCACAAAGAGTATTCCTGCTACCAGTAGTCTCTCACTTTCAGAAGTATTAGCACAAATACACTTCCACAGAATAAATCCTTAACGAAAAGTATTTTTATGGCTGTATATATATGTATTTTACATGAAAGGTCACACTATAACAAGTGTTCTAGTTAAAATGTGATAATTGTATATCTGTGAATGCTTCAGACAGGCCTTATTTTGATTCTCTTACTAAGTGCTTAACTAACACATTTCACTTCTAGAAGTGACAAATGAACCCCGGGAATAAATTACACAAAATCTAGTTATATTATTTACCTCTTACTAGCTAACTACAGCTCCAGCTCGTCTTTTAAACATTTCCATTTATAGCTCAAACTCCTACAGTTGGATTACTACTCATTTCCTTACTATTTTAGAAGGCCAAATTCTCCATAGCGTTGCAAACTCAGAATATTTTCAAGGACTGCAAATACATTATGTTGTAAACAAATTATTTAACAAGGAATAAAATGTGTTCTATAACTTCCTAACTTTTCTTGTCAAAATTATCCTCCCAAATCCCTTTTTATCTTCTTTTAATTTATCCTTTTAAAATTATCTTAATGTTTGTAACATCTGTTCCTTATAACTTTGATACAGTGCACATAAGCAACTGTAAAAAAACCCCGTTTCTTCACTAGCCTATATCTAAAACAATCTAACCCATATTTTGAGATTTTTGAAAGTGAATTTATGCTAGCTAAATGGCAAGTTACTAGAGCAGATACAGAAATCATTTAGAGGATTCTACAAGCATAAATGATGCAGAAACAGTGGAGCATGTTACACTAATGGAGGAATGATACTAGATATAAAAAAAGATTAAGCTGTAGAAGTTAATGAATGGTTCATAACATTTGAAAGCATACTTTTGCATGTTGTATGCCAGAAAAATATATGCAAAATCAAATATAATACCACTTGATACCTACCCATGGCAGATGGACAACATTAAAAGTAGAGTTCTGGTTGTTACTGTTACAATTTAAAAATACAGCTTCTATTCTCTTCACTCCAAGGATTTTTGCTTATATAAAAGATCAAATACTGGGCTGCAGCCACACACTTGGATATGTCTGCGTGAACCTAATCACCTATGCTGGTATTTCTTTTGTTAACAGGATACATTTTTGAATGGCTGAATATACAGTCAGTCATGCTTAAACATGATTGTTGGGAAACTACCGTGCAGTTGCAGTTTCTTGCCTGTATTTGTGCTTGGGATTGCTGTGACCCAGCTGCAGGACCTTGCACTTGGCCTGGTTGAACTTCATGAGGCTGGCATGGGCCCACCTCTCAAGCCTGTCCAGGTCTCTCTGGATGGCATCCCTTCCCTCCAGTGTGTTGACCGCGCCACACAGCTTGGTGTTGTTGGCAAACTTGCTGAGGTGCACTCAATCCCACTGTCCATGTCACTGACAAAGATGTTAAATAGTACCAGTCCCAGTACTGACCCCTGAGGAATGCCACTCATCACTGGTTTCCACTTGGACATCGAGCTGTTGACTGCAACACTTTTGAGTGCAGCCATCCAGCCAGTTCCTTATCCACAGAGTGGTCCATCCATCAGATCTGTGTCTCTCCAATTCAGAGACCAGGATGATGTGCAGGACAGTGTCAAATGCTTTGGATAAGTCCAGGTATATCATACTTTTCAAAACAAACAATGGAATACATCATCAACATAAATTTCTTATCTTCATATTTAAAACTCTAATTAACAATTACTTTTGATATAAAAACAACCTGCTTTCTATTTCACCACATTTTTACTATTCTAGTTCATTATCTGGTGGTCATATTCTGCTGTTTCCTAAAACAGCTATATGTCAAAGTCTAATTATAAGTTTAACTTCAGTGATCTCTTTTGGTTGTTAAAATGATTACTGATTTGACAAGCTTCATCTCTATGATTACAAGAAGTAACAAGTTAGTATTTAAAATGGGAAGGAAATGTTATATAAGCTTTTCTCGATAATTAAAACCAATTTTTCAGTATGCACTACAGCTCTCACAAAAATCTGTAAAGTTAATGACAATACCTAGCAAAATGTAGAGCTTGCCTATTTCTAACAAAAAATATTTGAAGGACTGCAATTAAGTACGTCATCGGAAGCATGATTTTGTACAATCATCATGTGGCAAATACTGCAGGGGCAATCTTCTTCAATATAATCAATGTCATATGTAACTGTTTAGCTTTTGTACCCATTTTAGTATGCTGATGATAAACAATTTCCTTACCATTCTAGAAATGTTTGCCTGTTTATGAAAGAAAATTCAACAACAGGAAAATATCCAGATGATTGCAATTGGTACATTTTTCTAACATCAAAACACTGTTGGCTTTTAAGATTATCTGTGACTTCATCTGCAAAAATATTCAAGAGATTATGTAATCAGAAGGGATGGTGCAAGAAGAGTGCCAAATAAGGACTAATATGTAAGTGCTCTTAAGCACCAGTTTACTATAACACATCATAATAGTGGTAAGAAACATTTTTTTCTCTTTCAACTTATATATGTGAGGAGGAGGCAAATGAACCAGCTTGGCATCTACCCTGGACATCTTCATATCTTACTACATGGTTCTTCACATGTTACTCCATGATTTCAATAACCTATATATTCAGTTTAGAGCCAATATTACATATTATGTATAAATCAGAAATTAAGTCAGATTCAGAAGTCAAGTAGGTCATATTCTTTGTACAAAACCATCAAGAAGTGCAGAAGTGTGGAATTATATCACGAGTTGTCTTCTTTGTATCTTCTCTGACTTCTGTTTCTATTCATACTCAACAACCCTACAAATATGCACTTGTTGCCCATTCATTAAATATGAATAAAAAAATGTCTCTCCACCACTTTCCACCAATGAATATATAGATATATATATGGCTCTCTATCATTTGCCACCAATAAATATAATGTTTCCATATTCAAAAGTCTTGTATTACATTTTCTGAAATGTTCTATGGCTTTATTAAACATAATAACATAAAATATGCTAATGTAATTACATCTTAAAATTAAAAGTCATGATAAATGTGTATGAAGTAGAAGTCACAAATACAAATGCTGAGAAAAGTTGTTAATGATTAAAACTGTTCTTGCAAAAAGCAGTGACATTGCAAGACATTTTTGACTTGCAAGACAGAAAGAACAAGATCATCACTTCAGGTTAAAAATACTTATGCTAAATGTTAAACTCAGACATTTATTCATTAAGTAAATGAACAAGAATAATTTTCATTACAAAAGATCAGAAGGAAAACCAGATCTCACTGATCACTTACAGATCGTGTTGTTATTAAACTTGTTTCTACCCACTTTTGCATCCTGAAGAATGAATTTTTGTTGAATATTCTAAATTCTTTGGTAGATGAACTAACAAATAAGACAGACAATGTAGGTTAAATACACATCTGCTGAAGCAGGAGAGCTAAACTTAAAAAAAAAGTTAAGCTAATGGTATACTAATGTTTAGGAAAATGTAAATTTAGCAAACATCAGATTCCAGTGAGATGTAAATGTGATTTCAGAATTCTAAATCACAGAATGGTTGAGGTTGGAATGGACCTCATGTGATCTTCTAGTCCAACCCACTGCTCAAAGCAGGGACACCCACCTTATGTATGTGCAGTATGCCCCCTAACCTGATCCTCCTCTACTGAAGGAACTCCAGATGCTCCCTCTGGACTCAAGGATGTGGGATTCTTGAAGACAAGCCCTATCAGTAGAGACTGAGGCAAAACCAGCATTGAGTATCGTAGCCTTTTTATGTTCTTTGGTGCCCAGTCCCCTGCCCCATTCAGCAGCAGACTCACATTTTCCAAATTCTTCCTTTTTCTGATGATAAAGATGTAGAATTCATTTTTGCCGTTCGCATCCCTCCCCAGATTCAACCCCATTTGGTCTTTGGTTTTTCTAAGCCAGCCCCGCACACTCAGACAGTGTCTTTCTATAGTCTCCTAGGTCCCTACTTCCACATCCTTTATGATTATGTTTGAGTTTTGTCAGGAGCTTCTTGTTGATCAACACAGGCCTCTTGCCACTTTCCCTTGACTTTCAGATGGAAAAGTCTTGAATTTAGAGGAGGTGACCCAGTAATCCTGGTTCCCTCTTCTCTCCAGGACTTCATCCCATAGGTTTGTCCCAAGCAGAACCCTAAACAAAGCAAAGTTTGTTCTTCTGAAATTCCAAGTTGTGATCTTATTTGCCCTGTTTTCTTAGGATCCTGAACTCCACCATTTCGTGGTCACTGCAGCCAAGGCCACCCCAATCTTCACATCCAGTTCCTAATTATTGTTACCAGGTCCATCAGAGTGCTTCCCCTCATCAGCTCTTCAGTCAATCTGTGTCAAGAGGTCATCATCAGTATGCTCCAGAAGTCTCTTGGACTGCTTGTGACCTGCTGTCTTGCCCTTCCAGCAGGCAGGAATTTATAGATTGTTTTTTTTTTTTATACAATAAAATCTGATCTTAAAACCTGATAGTTCCTTGCCAGGAATTGCTCAGTGTGTTTATATAAATATAACGATTGTAATTATAGATGGCATCTCTGAATCCACAGGTAGTGGCAACCAATCATGACTGCATATTACTAATATCTTCAAAATTGTAAATGAGTTCAACTGAATCAAATCTTAGTAGTTCAGAAAAATAGGCAATGGCTAAAATTTCATGAAACAGCAATTTTTAAGTGTGAAATCTGTGAAATGATTAGTAGCTCAAGTTTTCAAAAATTTTGATTTAGGCTTGGGCAAGCAATGGGTGAATGCAATCTCTGTCTTCCATTTTGGTCAAGAATAATATTTGTCCAAAATATAGATGAGATTTCAAGATTGTACCATCTCTACATAATACTAATTAAGACAGTGCTGGGGATCTTTTTTTTTTTTTTTTTTCTTTTGCAATAGGCCCATTATTTTGAATGGCAACCTGGTTTGAACTGTGATATAACAAACCAGTGTTCAGTAGATGGTGAGGAACAAAATCTATCACTGAGTTCAGATCCTAAGTTGAACTACACTGGCAAATCACTATATATCCAGAAAGAATCATTATCCAAGCAAAGTAGCAATGCGTCATCCAGCTGAAGTTGTAATCTATACTGGTTTTATTCTTTGCGTACATGTACCACTTCCATTTAAAAAAATGATGATCCCGTATATAAATACCATGTATACTCAGCTGCCTCATACCCACATGTATAGCATAAAGGGCAGGGAATCCTTGCTTCCTTGAAAGTCGCTTACAACGCAATGTCCATAGCAGGCAGGGTCAGCAAAAATGAAAACGGAGCATGTTATGGGATGCATGCTGATAACATCTCAGAAAATTAGACATACTGTCAGCAAGTAGTTATTCTTTAATGTGAATCAATGTGGATACAACTATGAATGGCAGACGGCATCCCCCAAATTGGTGACACAGACTCGTTTCAGCTGCAAACAGTACTTTTATCCAAAACTTGACATCTAAATGAATGACCAAGTTGAAGTCATAATGTTTGGCAAAAGTCATTGCAGCAGTACATTTCCCAAAGAAGACAGCTGATGTTGCTTGCCTTTAGGCAAAATGACCCTTAATATTCAAAATATGAGGTATGTCAAACAACTGCTAAACACAGGGCTATACAAGGCTAATTTTAATTTTTTGCTGGGAAATTAACTGAGTCTTACAAAATATATAACTCTGGCTAAGGCAAACCTTTCACAATTCTATATCAATGCAAATAATTATTGATATTTCACTGACAACAATGCTATCTTCCATGAATGACATCCCTGATTAAAACAGCATTTGTTCACAACTAGAATGAGACAATTTAAAAGCAGGTTGGTTTTGCTTCTAATTAACTTAAGTTTTGTGTAATTCTTTATCTTATGGCATTGATCTTTGTAGACCTTGATGCTCATCTGTCCAGTGGACTGCTGCCACAGGTAACAATCCCGGCGCCAGTGTTTATAGACTTGTTCAAAGCTTGTTGAAAGGACTGGATAACAACACCCATCTGGACAGACAAGACGAAAAAAGCAGACATCTGCCAGAGCAATTTGGCTGACTCCAACAGGCCCTCATTTATGGGAATTACAAGGCATGCTGGCATAGAGGTACATAATATGTCCAGAAACTTATGTGATTTCTCCTGGACAGCTTCCATTGGAATCTCCAGTGTGACTGCCATTCTGTGCAGCAACTCTTGAAAAGTTTTAGAACTATCTGGCTGTACTTTTGAGTATCAGTGGTAGCACAGTTTCATCTGCAGATGAAGGTAATACAGTGTAGAAACTGTATGATTAACAGCCTGCAACTCCTCTTCCTCAGAGTCCGAGAGACAGGTGTTTCAATCATATACAAAGTTCACATGCTTTGGATGAAGAAGATCTGACTGTAATTGTTATAACAGAAGCAGGTACTTCTGTTATAACAGAATTTAGCTAGATTGCTGGCATAGATAATATTCAAAGAAAAGTGTTGCAAGGGTACAACAGTCACTAAATTGTAATGTCACTTGTAGATCTTGGATAACAATCACAAGTATTGCAGTTATGACCAACTGCTGTAATTAAGAGATCACAAATATTCTAAGGTTCTGTATGCCACAGTGCTAATACTCCTGAATGGCAGGAGGAAATAGTAGGACAGTCAGTATCAAGGACTGGTAGGGCAAACAAAAGAGAGAATACCAGGTGAGTCCTTTGTAGGTTTTGAATTTCACTTCACAATAACAGAATAAAAAGATACCCGATTCCTCATGCTAGGACCCACGCCTTAGGTATGTGACTCAGCTTACCACATGAAAAGTATACTAGAGCGTTTCTGTGTTCTCTTCAGGCATCACAGTTTCTTGTAAACACCTCTGACTTTTCATTTCAAGAATTATTTACAAAATAGCATATCTCAAGAATGTACCTCACATCTAAAGCAGTGTAAAAATACTTTGTGGACTCATAATGTAATGTTATTGCTTCACAAGAAACAAGATTCTTAAAAACTGAGGCTTATACTCTGTCATAAGAACAAAATATTAGTATAAACAACTCAGATGAAAATGCAATTCTTTTTAAAAGGGAATGAAATGTAAAAAATAACTAAATAAAAATTAACGTTATTGATTAAAAAAAATAAAATCAGGTAACAAACAACCAAGTGTTTGAATTTTTACAAAGTGCTGACTTACCATATGCCTGGTCTATAAAAAGAAATTGTGGCAGAGTTAGATTCATTCATCTTATAGCCCCATGTGAGCAGTATGTCAACTTTCATCATGCAAACAGACTCAGAGGACTCAGCTCACTAAAAGAATCTCTACTGACATATGTGGAACGCAAATACACCTTCAGCAGAATTCACGCGTAAGACCTGCGACAATATTGGTGATAATGTTCCTTTACCTTACCCAGACTTTTTTCATATAAAGGTGCAAGTAGAAGAATGCAAAACTCTCAAATGCAAACCGTGGTCAGTCTTACAATCATTGTATATCAGCAATAGTATTCATTGCCCTTTAGAGGACTTTTTAAAATCCACCACTTAAAAAATCATCTGTACTTTTTAAAAGAACAATTTGAGCAAACTGCAACCAAATTCAACTTCCCAAGCTATTTACTAGAAAACCAGTGGTTCCTTACATAAATAAACCTTCCCTATAAAATACAAAAAAAGATTTCCAGTCTACTCATCACTCATCTAAAATCTTCTCCTGAAAGGAGGTTGTAGTGAGATGGGCGCTGGTCTCTTCTCCCAAGTAACTGGGGATAGGACAAGAGGAAACAGGTTCAAGTTGCGCCAGGGGAGGTTTAGGCTGGACATTAGGAAAAAAATTTTCACTGAAAGAGTTATCAAACAATGGAACGGGCTGCCCAGGGAGGTGGTTGAGTCACCATCCCTGGAAGTGTTTAAAAGTCATGTAGATGTGGCACTTAGAGACATGATTTAGTGGCAGACCTGGTAGAGTAGGGTCAATGGTTGGACTAGCTGATCTTAAAGGTCTTTTCCAACCTAAATGATTCTGTGATTCTGTGATTTGATTGACTAGTGGTTCCAGGAGCATTGGTCCAGCACTTTCAAGAGGCAATACTTCTAAAGAAATTCTCCTGGCTCAGGGTTAGTTACACAAAACAAATGACTCACCTCAGCACTATCAAAACTATATGAGCGGTAATGGTGTAGAAATCACAGGAATTCTAGCAGACTTGCACTAGATAGCCAGGTTCATAACCTTTCCCAGATATCCTGTACTCAAATGAACTTCAAAACTGCAGTTTCACCTCCTGCTTTTTCATGTTGTTTTTTTGTTGGTTTTTTTTTTTCTTGGCTGAAATCCTCTCATCTGCCTGCAAATAAAAGGGGCCTGGTCTTTCTTAGCCTCTTTATTATTCTTATAAGGAAGTTCCTGCTGTTGGTTGGTTTCAGAAAAATTGACTGTGGCTCATCCACAATAATGTTGTGCACTAGGGACTTCTCTCAGAAATGCAGACTCTTACATCAAAACAGGCTAATTCAAACTCTTTTTACAGAACACAAATGTGAGTACAAAGATTGACATATAAAATTGCATTGCATTTGCATGGCAAGGTTTTGGTAGCAGGGAGGGCTGTAGACATGGCTTCTGTGAGAAGCTTCTAGAAGCTTCCCCTATGTCTGATAGAGCCAATGCCAGCCAGCTCCAAGTCGGACCCACCTTCGGCCAAGGCCAAGCCCATCAGGAATGGTGGTAGTGCCCCTGTGATAATGTAGTTAAGAAGGGGGAAAAAAATCTGCACAACAGCAACCACAGCCAGAGAGAGGAGTGAGAATATGTGAGAGGAACAACTCTGCAGACACCAAGGTCAGTGAAGAAGGAGGGGGAGGAGGTGCTCCAGGCACTGGAGCAGAGATTCCCCTGAAGCCTGTGGTGAAGGTAATGGTAAGACAGGCTGTCCCCCTGCAGCCCATGGAGGTTAACAGTGGAGCAGAGATCCCCCTGCAGCTCATGGAGGACCCCACACCAGCACAGGTAGATGAGACCAAAGGAGGCTGTGACCCTGTGGAAAGCCCACACTGGAGCAGGCTCCTGGCAGGACTTACGGAGAGGAGTCCGCACTGGAGCAGGTTTGCTGGCAAAACAAACAAAGGTTTGCTGGGGGTCACACCCTGCCCATGGGGGACCCGCACTAGAGCAGTCTGTTCCTGAAGGACTGCACCCCGTGGAAGGGACCCATGCTAGAGCTGTTTGTGAAGGACTCATGTTGGAGAAGTTTGTGGAGGACTGTCTCCCGTGGGAGGGACCCCACGCTGGAGCAGGGGAAGAGTGTGAGGAGTCCTCCTGCTGAGGAGGAAGGAGCAGCAGCGACAACATGTGATGAACTGACCACAACCCCCATTCCCCGTCCTCCTCCGCCACTCAGAGGAAGGAGGTAGAGAACTTGAGAGTAAAGTTAAGCCCAGGAAGAAGGGAGGGGTGGAGGGAAGGTGTTTTAAGATTTGTTTATATTTTCTCATTACGCTACTCTGATTTGATCGGCAATAAATTAATTTTGCCCCAAGTAGAGTCTGTTTTGCTTGTGACAGCAACTGGTGAATGATCTCTCCCTGTCCTTATCTTGACCTACCAGCCTTCTGTTATATTTTCTCTCCCCTGTCCAGCTGAGGAGGGGAGTGATAGAACAGCTTTGGTGGGCACCTGGGTTGTTTGATGAGGTACACTTGACTGAAGAGAAACCAAATAGTCTAAAAAGACATACACAAAGGCCAGGCATTCTGGCAGACATAGCAAAGCCTTCTAAAGGCAAACTGAGATTAATAAAAAATTACATAAGGATTTCATCTATACTCTGAAGTCCAAAGTTATTCCTTGGGTTATGATACTAATAAGCTTCTCTGCTTACAGATTTATCTTGAATCTAACAGCATATAAAAAATTGAATCTACTGTAATCAATAGGTCAATATTTATAATTCTTCTATTCAATTTTTGCCTAGTAGTCTAGCTTTTATACAGCACGTTCACCATCACCACTGCTTTTTTCCTCATTAAGAAGCTAATATTGCTTGAGGAATCTTCCTTCCTCTTTCCACTTTACTGATTAATTGGGAATCCCTTAATAGAGTTACATATGGACTGTCTTGCAAAAGGAATTTTGGAATAAGAAACGGTTGTTGGGAGGGGAGATTGGTTTCAGGGTTTTTTTCCCTTTTTTTTTTAAACAGTGAAAAGAACAGTTCAATTAATTTCAAGTATAGTGTTTTATTGCCACAGGAACAGAACATTTTATTCAGTAGGAAGAATTCTAAGAAAGGACAGACACAATGACCAATATCCCTATCATTATCTTTTGCCAGAAGGAACGATACATGCATTACTCAGATCTTCCACTGTACAATTCCTTAAGAAACATGTATGTTTCCATGCAGTTCCTCCAAATGAAATTCTGAAATTCCCTTCAAAATAACAACCAGCAGAAAATATTTTAAAGTTTTCCCAACTGTAAAATTTATTTGTAACACAAACAAATGCAACATTTCATTCTATAAATACATAGACTGTAATTCAACAGGAATGGTGGTAGTGCCCCTGAAGAGGATTACAAGAGGATTGAAATGGCTATTCTGGATCTTGGGCAGAAATTCAGTAAAAGCCGTCTAGCCTGCAGGGATTCATTGCCACCCTTTCCTTGTACATTCTCTTGCCACATAAACAAAAGATAATTTTAAGTTCTCCAAATATTTAGAGCTGTGCTCCTGCACAAGTCCAGAGCTGTCCTGTTCTAAGCAGCATAGTGCCTACTTCATGCTAAATCAACTTGTTGATTCTAGGTGACTACCAATTCAGCAGGGAGGAACAGTGAATCGGTGCTCGGCAAGAGTCTTAATTTCCTACAGTCAATAATGAAGCGTGCTAATTACCTCTGTTATGTCCTGTGAACTGATCAGAAGTTTTTTCCATTGACAGCATAGAGAATCTCCACTTTAACACCTGCTTGTTGGATTAGGGGTGGGAGGGGTTTGGAACTAAACCACTTATGTTAGGTATTTAAGATAGACGGTCTATATAATGAGGTGCTAAGGTCACTGAAAGAAAGAGTGTCCACCTTCAAGAGAAAGTTCCAGGCTCTGGGTCCAAAATGAGCAAATGTATGGGTAAATATAAGTGATACCATTAATACCCAAGAAGGGATTGGGATTTCAGATACAACTCATAACCTCATTGCTTCCTATTGACTGGCTGTAGCCAGCTTCTTGTCAAATGTGCTTGCTAGACTCCATTTACATTCTAGTTTGAAGCAAAACAACTGGCAAGCCCAAAACCAGTATAGAAAAATCTAGGATTCCTCTTCAAGGCTTAAGAAGGAAGTGCAGTTCTTAAGCAAGTAAAGCTTTTTTGGAATTTTTTTGCCTACATTTATATCAGTGCTAAACAAAATGCACAAATCAATTAATACTACCACAGTCTATTCTTCTTACTCTGTCCAATGGTGCAAGAAAAAGGATCAGGAAAAAAAATAAAAATCTGTGCCTGAGAAATTAAAACAGATTCACCTAAGTCTCTGACACAATGCACAATGTATACTGTTAACTCTATTGCCAAAATGGACCTCTTAATAAAATAAATGCCACAAATTTCTTTTTTCTAATACAAAAAATCTAATATTTTCAGTTATTTATCCAGGTAAGAAAATTATATGTTCTTACACAAAACTACCAAAATGTTTTAAGTGATGTGGAAGTACCTGTCTCATGCACATAACTCTATGCTTTGACATTCTGTAAGGATAAGAAAGATAGTCTGCATTTCCTTCTCTACTACTAGAGAATCACATAAATGAACAAGCACATTATGAAGAGTTTGAGTGTGGTTTTAAATCAGTCTTCCAAAGTCTTAGTATGTGTGGCTCTTGGTTCAAATGACAAATATCTTCTAACTGCACTCAAAAAGGACTGAAATACAGCTTTTTGTATAAAATTTACATGAGTCAAACTAAACAAACAAACAGAAAACCAAACAGCCCACAAAACACACTACACAACACGCAAACCACCAACCAAAAAACCACCACCAACCCCACCACCTTTTAAAATCAGAAGTAATACGCTACTGCAGAAATTAACGTTGACCAGGTATTTTTATAGTATTTTAAGAGTCTGTAAAATGATTTGTTAAGGTTATTTAAATACTCTCTCTTGCATTGCAAAGTTTTTCAATTCGGATAATAGTAAAAAAATATTTGGCTTTATACAAGATACACCTGTTTTATTTATTTTTCAGTCAATAGTAGACATTAGGCTGAAACACTTGTATGTGGCAATTACAGTACTTACAAGACCAAATAAAACTGTTATGATTGTTTCATAACCCATTTCTAGAACAATTCAAAATGAGTATGAGACAAATTCCAGGCACATTATCACCTAGATCTTATTTACTCACACGTACCACATCAGATTTCAGATTTTAAGAGTTCTTATTTCATTGTAACAAGACAAAATGCAGAAGGCAAGAAGA